>QRFJ01000917.1:0-23692 GCA_006176705.1 Cocos nucifera | reverse complement strand
TTGAACTAGATCAGTTCAATTGATGATCACCAGATTCAAACCCTTGTTTGTGTGACCCAGTTAGGTTCAGTTCTGTATGGTAATGGGATATGTCATGATCTCTATCATAGACATCATCGAAACTCCTTTCGATGGATCAGAACTCTTCTGATTCGAACAGCTAGAATGATCGATCATCTAAATCATTCTAATTGCTCCCAAAATCCACCAGTGACACCTAGCAGTATATGGTGGCAACCCATCAGAGCTGAATGCGAACCTCTTGGTGCAGCTACCTGTGTGATTAAGTTCTTCTATCTTGAGCCCCGATCAGATTAGGGTTAAGGTGAACTCGTCAAACCCTAGTCTCTGTCATATGATGTAATCATTCGATTCGAGTCCAATGTGAAAATCTAAATAGAAACTCTTTCTATTATTTCACTCTACCATGGCCATGGGCTTCTGGACTTGATTCTCATGATCATCATAGGGCTACTCCTCTACCACCGAGGTAGATAGATCCCATCTTGATGCAATCCAGTTCCTACAATGAACATGCTATAGCCAACATACACCTCAGGGTTCCATATGGCTAGGAGACCGAGTAATGGTGTAGTCAAACTATAACACCCTCAAGGTGAACTGCCGATGCATCTCAGGTCAAAGAACCAGACACACTACTGCAGCATCGAGTCAGTCATTGACGAGAAGGTAGACTTCCTAATGACTACTCGAGGTGGTCACGCTCAGTGCCCTCGTTCTCTAACGAGTACCTGTACTCTCGCTCCGGTGTCTCCACACCGTAGACTCAAGACTCATCTACTAAAGAGAAGCGATCGTACACCAACCTTCCGGATCAATCACCATCCTCGTGATGATCCTATGGTCGGGAGCTGTTTATGAGTTAATAATGATTATTCATGTCTTAAATTTTCAACTCTTGAAAATATGAATTATCATTACCATTAACTCAAAGGATGTATCACAGACACTAAATACACATGTGTGATAGAAAATAACCCATTTTATTAATTATAGTCAAAATTATAATTTTGCCCCTAGAAGTGTATTACAAGTGTCAGCCAATTCTGGCTTCTAGGGCACATATATCTAACAATCTCCCACTTGTCCTAAAGCCAATTGGCTACAAGTCTAAGTCCCATCTTCTCAAGGTGGGCTTCGATCTTCTGCTGGCCCAACGGCTTTGTAAGTGGGTCTGCCACATTATCTGCGGAGTTGACTCTCTTGACCTCAACGTAACCTTTCTCAAGGTAATCGCGGATGAGATGATATCGCCGCTCAATGTGCTTGGACTTCTGGTGAGACCTCGGCTCCTTAGCAAGGGCTATGGCGCCATTGTTGTCGCAGTAAAGAGGAATGGCATCTGATGGCATTACTCCAATTTCTGCAGCAAACTTCTTGTACCAGAATGCTTCCTTTGCAGCCTCTGATGCAGCTATATATTCTGCTTCCATGGTGGAATCTGCTATCACAGTTTGCTTGGAACTCTTCCAGCTGACAGCTCCACCATTGCACACAAACAGACTTCCAGATGTCGACTTTCGATCATCTATATCGGACATGAAGTCCGAGTCTGTGTATCCCTGAACTTGGAGTTCTCCATTACCAAAGACCAACATCATATCCTTAGTTCTTCTCAAGTACTTAAGGATACATTTCACAGAAGTCCAGTGTTCTTCACCTGGATTTGACTGATATCTGCTTGTGACACTCACAGCATGGGCTATATCAGGTCGTGTACATAGCATGGCATACATGAGGCTCCCTATTGCAGAAGCATAAGGGATCTTGCTCATGCATTCTATTTCCTCAGGTGTGCTGGGGCACATCTTCTTGGAAAGATGAATACCATGTCTGAAGGGTATTAATCCCCTCTTAGAGTTTTCCATACTAAACCTCTTTAGTACTTCCTCTATGTACATCTTCTGTGAAAGTCCTAGCATCCTATTCGGTCTATCCCTATAGACCTTAATTCCTAGAATAAAGGATGCTTCACCTAGGTCTTTCATGGAGAATTCCTTAGGACAACCACATCTTGACTGATGTCAACATGGGAATATCATTCCCAATAAGGAGGATGTCATCCACGTACAATACGAGGAAGACAACAGCGCTCCCACTGACCCTTTTGAAAACACATGGTTCCTCTTCATTTTTGATGAAACCAAACTTTTTGATCACATCATTGAAACGAGTGTTCCAGCTCCGAGATGCTTGCTTAAGTCCATATATGGACCTTTGCAGCTTGCAAACCTTGTGATCAGTATCACTGGATGTGAAACCTAGCGGCTGTTCCATATAGATATCTTCCTCAAGATATCCATTTAGGAATGCCGTTTTCACGTCCATTTGCCATATTTCATAATCGAAATAGGCTGCAACAGGCAAGCAATGTGCGGATGGATTTTAGCATAGCTACCGGGGAAAAGGTATCCTGATAGTCAATGCCTTCACGTTGACTATAACCTTTTGCCACCAGTCTAGCCTTGAATGTCTCCACATTCCCATCTGCACCAATCTTTCTCTTGAAGATCCATTTACACCCAATAGGTACTATACCTTCTGGTGGATCTACCAAGGTCCAGACTTGGTTTGAGTGCATCGAGTCAATTTCTGACTTCATTGCCTCAAGCCATTTCTCGGAGTCGATATCTGATATCGCCTCGTTGTAGGTTTTGGGATCATCACCATGAGCACCATTACCTATGAGGAACATTTCCTCTACGTCCTCTGAAATAATACCTAAGTATCTTTCAGGGGGACGGGAAACTCTTTCCGATCTACGAGGTGGAGGAGGTAGTGTTCTTATTGGCTCAACCTGATTTGGTTCCACTTGGTCCTTAGCTCGTTCTGCTTGTGAGACTTTCTCATCAAGCTTAATCTGCTTTCCAATGCCGCTATCTTGAATAAACTATTTTTCAAGAAATATGGCATGTCGACTCACAATCACATTGTGGTCTTCTGGAATGTAGAAATAGTATCCTAATGACTCTTTAGGATATCCTATGAATCGAGCTCTAAAGGACCTAAACTCTAACTTGTCCGCTTGTTGTCTTTTGACATGAGCCGGACAACCCCAAATTCTGAGATGACTCAGACTTGGTTTCTTACCGTGCCATATCTCATACGGTGTGGTAGGAACGGTTTTAGAGGGAACCCTATTCAGTAAATAGATTGAAGTTAATAATGAATGTCCCCAAAGAAAATCAGGGAGGTCTGTGAAGCTCATCATGGATCGAACCATATCCAATAGAGTCCGATTTCTCCGTTCTGAAACCCCGTTGAGTTGAGGTGTTCCTGGTGGAGTCCATTGAGAGACTATGCCATTTTCCTTAAGATAGTCTAGGAATTCCCGGCTAAGGTATTCACCTCCTCGATCTGATCGAAGAACCTTAATGGGTTTTCCAGTTTGTTTTTCTACTTCATGTCTGAATTCTTTGAACTTTTCAAAAGCTTCAGACTTGTGTCTCATAAGATACACATACCCATACCTAGACAGATCATCGGTAAAGGTAATGAAGTAGACAAAATTGCCTCTAGCCGGCACATCGAAATGGGCCGCACACATCAGTATGTACTAGGGCAAGGAGATCTGTGGCCCTCTCCCCATGTCCAACAAAAGGGAGTTTAGTCATTTTGCCTTGAAGACAAGATTCACAAGTTGGATATGACTCAAAAGTCAATGGACTCAATAGCCCATTTTTCTCCAATTTGTTAATCCTATCTTCTGCTATATGACCTAATCTCAGGTGCCATAGATATCTGTCGTTTGGACTATCCCTAGGTCGTTTGGCATTCACGTTTTGCTCGATAGTTAAAATAGGTACATCAATATGCAACTGATAAAGACCATTAATAAGGAAACCATTTGCAATTTTATTTCTTTCATAAAGAATGTTACAATGGTCCTTAAAGAAGGTGATCACATAACCTTCTTGTGCTAAGCATGAAACAGAAATCAAATTCCTGCTAGCTGCAGGCACATAATAACAGTCTTTTAAAACTAAGTCTAAACCAGATGGTAATCGCAAGAGGGTATGTTCCCACGGCTACTGCAGCAACTCTTGCTCCATTACCGACGCGTAGGATCATGTCTCCATCCCTCAGCCTCCTGCTATCCTCAAGACCCTGCATAGAAGTGCACAGATGAGCACTAGAACCAGAGTCAAGCACCCAACTGGATGCAGAAGAAACCGTAAGGTTAGACTCAATAACGAGCATACCTCCAGAAGGACCTTCCTTCTTGTTCTTCAGGGTGGCCAGGTAAGTAGGGCAGTTCCGCTTCCAATGGCCGTCGCTGTTGCAATGGAAACACTTTCCTTTGCCATCGACCTTCTTCTTCGGTTCTGCCTTCTTCTTCTTTGATCCTTCTACCTTTTGCTTTTTCACAGACTTCTTTTTCTTTCCATAAGACTTTCTTTTGGAAGAAGTCCGTTCCATAGCAAGAACTGAGCCTTTAGAACCTTTCATAGAAAGCTCAGCGGTAACCAGCATATTCATCAACTTCGGCCAAGGAATTTTGAAGTTTATGCATGTGGTAATTCATGATGAATTGCCCATATGCATCAGTCAAGGATTGCAGAATAATATCGTTCTGCAGATCCAAGTCCAACTTCACACCGAGCTTCTCAAGCTCTTCCATGTCCTTGATCATTGTCAGACAGTGATCTTGGACTGACTGCCCATCACGCATCTTAGCCTTAAAAAGTCATTTCGTGACTTGATATTTGGCTGCGCGACTCTGTTCACCAAACATCTCCTGCAGGTGAGCCAACATTTGGCGAGCAGTCCCGATATCTTCATGTTGGCGCTGGAGCTCATCAGACATCGAGCCCAACATGTAGTATCTGGCCTTATTGTCTTCGTCAATCCATTTTTCCAGAGACGCTCTCTGTTCAGTGGATGGACGAGCTGGTAAGGTGGGAGGGTCCTGGTCCAAAACATGTGTTAACTTCTCTGAACCCAAAACAATTTTGTAGTTCCTGAGCCAATCTTTATAATTGGGTCCAGTCAGTCTATGTGTGTCTAGGATACGTGCCAGTGGGTTGGACGCAGACATTTTCCTGTAGAGAGTCAAAGATTCTAGTTAGATACTGTAATTTTGACTTGACCAATTTGTTTAGGGATTTTATTTTTAAACAAATTAGCTCCCACTATTTTCTCGGATCCCTACACTCCCTCTGTAGAGATGCGAAAATCTCCGCGATTGATGATTTCTAGTGGGTGGTGCGGTCTCACCAACTGACTCATCACCTCACCTAACAGTTATTGGTGATGGGTTAGCCAATGAGTGAACAACTCTTGTTCAATGATTCTCTAATCATGGTGCACCCAAACTTGGTCTCTAATTCATGAATCTCACCGTATCCGGAATATTGATCCACTCCTTAGTTAAGTCAGACCCACCATTTGCATAGACTGGGTTCCTAATTGAGGTCTCTCACCGTATCCGAAATATTGAGCCCAACTCATCCTCCAGCCCATAGCATCCAATGCCTAATAGACATGGTTGCATCTTCCCGGTGCAACTGAGCCACTGTATCCAGCCGAGAACAATCAACCCCGGGAAGGGCCCGCACATCTACAATGGTGGAAGACCTCAGACTTAATCTTTTCTTAGGGAGAATTGATTCAGGTCTCATTAAACTAGACTTGGCTTAGTCATAACAATTATGACTAACCTAGTGGCATGGGTTAGCTCGGATTATTGACCACCTCAGATCAGAACTGTGTCAACAGATATGGCCAGGTAAGTGAGACCGGTGGAAGGAATATGCCATTAACTCGCACAAGAACGCATTCAGGTCGAGTAGCTTCCAATTAAAAACCAGTCGGTCGTCTGTGCCAAACTTACCTTAGACACCAAATTGTTGAGTCAGAACCAATTGGGTTAGCCTACAATCCAGACTCTAACCTCTGAGCCTAATTAGGTCTTGCTTGATCGTGACTCGATCTTGACCCAGACTTAATCCTATTAGGCTGGTCAATTTAAGCATTGTTGATCCCATCTAACCAACTCTTGATTCGGTTTGATCAACCGCTTAGACCTAATTGAGCTACCCAAGCCCGAACCCAGTATTATGAATATGTCTTAGATCTGAAATTCTCAATTTTAGACCTAATTAATATTCCATAAACTTAATTCTTAATTAAGTTGGGTTCATAAACAAAATATGCACAATAAATCCTAGGGTTTCAGGATCTAGGGTTTTGCAGAAAGTAAGTTTTGGGTTTCTGATTAAGGACGAACACGCAGCACCCCTACACGTCATAAGAACACCCCATCGAATGGGAAGAGAGGGCCTTTAAACCCTTCTTCGTTCTTATGACCGGACGGCCAAGAGGAACGCCTTAATCAGGAACATGTAAATCTACAAAACAGTTATAGATCTATATCATATATCTCATATACAAATTTAGATCTAATCAAGGCATATTTTGCATACATCTCATGTATCAAATCATGCATGTTTTCAGATCTAAATTATCTCATAATAATCTAAAAAATTAGATTTAAATTGATCTAATCAAAATAAATTCTAATCTAGACAATTATGTAGAACTATTCTACAACTAGTCTAGACATGCATCTAATCATATCTCATATGATATTTAAAATTAAATAATTTTTATTTGCTATTTATCAGATGTTATTATAACACTTATAATATCAGAAAAATAGTAAATAAGAAGATCTAAAATATGATTTAATCAGATTAAATCAAAGACATGCAAAACTATTCTATAGAACTATTCTATTCTAGAACTAGTCATGCATATCTTCATGTTCTTAGATCCAAATCATTTAATTTTAATTTTTCTGATTTCAGATCTGATCACATCTCATGTGACATCTGAAAATCACTTTATTTTCTAATTAAAATAAAATTAAAATCAGATCTAAACAATTTAGAACCATGGCTCTGATACCAGTTGAAGGGAAATCCTGATTTCCCGGTCCAGGTTCGTCCAGATCTGATTAGATCAAGAGATATATTTCAAAAATTTTCTCTTGATCTCAATCAGATCTTGATATGTTTCAGATCTGATTCTTATTATTTTAATAAATAAAATAAAATAAGATAAATTAAATCAAATTTAATTTACCTGATTTGGGTAATCCTATTACCCTGTAGATGATCCTGATTGCAGCGGAAGGTTCTGGATCTTAGCCACGCAAGCGCCTGGCCTCTACCGGTATCCACTCGGGTTGGATCTGGAGATCCTCTTCTTCTCTATCACACCTCCAAAAATCAGATCTGGATCTGATCTGGAGGATCTTCAAAACTCTTTTGAAGATCTGCAGTCGTCCTTTTGCAGCAGCGCAGCCTTCTTGCTTTTGATCGCCTTTCCTTGATCTGAATCGCACCAACCTAAGTCCAAAACACCTTTTGGACGTGGAGAGCAAGGGGAGAAGAGACTATGGCATGGAGAAGGAGGGGAGAGGCAGCCTTGGGGCGTGGGAAATCTCATTAGAATTAGGGTTGGGCGCAGGGTCTTATTTATAGACCTCTTGTGATCCAACTCCTCTTCCTCTCAACCAATCACAACCCTTTGTGAAATCAGATCTAAATCTGATTGGTTGGAATAGAGACCCCTGGATTCCTCCTTAGAGGGCGCCTAAGACCAGTCAAACTGGATTCTTAGTAGAACTCTGATTGGAATCCAAAAGGGAGGTGGAGTCCTTGTCCAACAAGGACTCCTAGGCGCCTCCTACTTGGGCTCACGCCACCCTTGGCGTGCGCCCTTCTCCTTGCCAGGTTCTGGCAGGGGGACAGGCCCCCACCAGCTCTCCAATAGGTGCATGACATGTGGTCAAAAGTCAAAGGGTGAATGGTCAACGTTTGACCAGTCAAAGGTAGACTTTTGACCAAAGTCAAAGAACAAGAAATGGCAGGTGACCAAAAATGGCAGGTAATGTCTTACAAATAAGACAACCTATTCTGACTTGGACAACCTCCAGTCAGACCATATGAAGGCCTCTGATTGAGCACAAACTCCTTTGGCTCAGTCAGGACAACTTATTTATGATAGTAAAAGAAGAACGTTAGGTTCAATCGAGTGCTAGCACGATTTCCTTGAACCTAATTGAATCTCATTCAGATCAATTGAACTAGATCAGTTCAATTGATGATCACCAGATTCAAACCCTTGTTTGTGTGACCCAGTTAGGTTCAGTTCTGTATGGTAATGGGATATGTCATGATCTCTATCATAGACATCATCGAAACTCCTTTCGATGGATCAGAACTCTTCTGATTCGAACAGCTAGAATGATCGATCATCTAAATCATTCTAATTGCTCCCAAAATCCACCAGTGACACCTAGCAGTATATGGTGGCAACCCATCAGAGCTGAATGCGAACCTCTTGGTGCAGCTACCTGTGTGATTAAGTTCTTCTATCTTGAGCCCCGATCAGATTAGGGTTAAGGTGAACTCGTCAAACCCTAGTCTCTGTCATATGATGTAATCATTCGATTCGAGTCCAATGTGAAAATCTAAATAGAAACTCTTTCTATTATTTCACTCTGCCATGGCCATGGGCTTCTGGACTTGATTCTCATGATCATCATAGGGCTACTCCTCTACCACCGAGGTAGATAGATTCCCATCTTGATGCAATCCAGTTCCTACAATGAACATGCTATAGCCAACATACACCTCAGGGTTCCATATGGCTAGGAGACCGAGTAATGGTGTAGTCAAACTATAACACCCTCAAGGTGAACTGCCGATGCATCTCAGGTCAAAGAACCAGACACACTACTGCAGCATCGAGTCAGTCATTGACGAGAAGGTAGACTCCCTAATGACTACTCGAGGTGGTCACGCTCAGTGCCCTCGTTCTCTAACGAGTACCTGTACTCTCGCTCCGGTGTCTCCACACCGTAGACTCAAGACTCATCTACTAAAGAGAAGCGATCGTACACCAACCTTCCGGATCAATCACCATCCTCGTGATGATCCTATGGTCGGGAGCTGTTTATGAGTTAATAATGATTATTCATGTCTTAAATTTTCAACTCTTGAAAATATGAATTATCATTACCATTAACTCAAAGGATGTATCACAGACACTAAATACACATGTGTGATAGAAAATAACCCATTTTATTAATTATAGTCAAAATTATAATTTTGCCCCTAGAAGTGTATTACAAGTGTCAGCCAATTCTGGCTTCTAGGGCACATATATCTAACAATATAGCCTGACTTGCATTCAGTCGAGAAAATCTGAAGAGGCCACTAGGTTAGTCATCTATGTCAAGTTTAGTTTAATAAGACCTAAATCAAATCTCCCTAAGAAAAGATTAAGTCAAAGGTCTTCCACCATTGTAAATGTGCGGGCCATTCTTGGGGTTGATTATTCTCGGTTGGTTACAGTGGCTCAATTGCACTGGGAAGATACAACCATGTCTATTAGGCATCGGATACTACAGGCTGGAGGATGAATTGGGCTCAATATTCTAGATACAGTGAGAGACTTAATTAGGAACCCAATCTGTGCAAATGGTGGGTCTGACTTAACTAAGGGGTGGATCAATATTTCGGACATGGTGAGATTCATGAATTAGAGACCAAGTTTGGAGGCAGCATGATTAGAGAATCATTGAACAAGAGTTGTTCGCCCATTAGCTAACCCATCATCAATAACTGTTAGGTGAGGTGATGAGTAAGTCGGTGGGACCGAACCATCCACTAGAAATCAGTAATCGTGGAGATTTTCGCATCTCTACAAAGGGAGTGTAGGAATCCAAGAAAATAGTGGGAGCTAATTTATTTAAAAATAAAATTCCTAAATAAATTGGTTAAGTCTTAATTACAATATCTAACTAGAAATTTGACTCTCTATAGGAAAATGTCTGCATCCAACCCACTAGCACGAATCCTGGACACCCATAGACTGACCGAACCAAATTATAAGAATTGGCTTCGAAACTTTAAAATTATTTTGGGTTCCGAGAAGTTAACTCATGTATTGGATCAGGACCCTCCCACCTTACCAGCTCGTCCATCCGCTGAATAGAGAGCGTCTCTAGATAAGTGGATGACGAAGATAATAAGGCCAGATACTACATGTTGGGCTCGATGTCTGATGAGCTTCAGCACCAACATGAAGATATCAGAACTGCTCGCCAAATGTTGGCTCACCTATAGGAGATGTTTGGTGAACAGAGTCGCAGCCAAGTATCAAGTCACTAAACGACTGTTCAAGGCTAAGATGCGTGATGGGCAGTCAGTCCAAGATCATTGTCTGATGATGATCAAGGAACTTGGAAGAGCTTGAGAAGCTCGGAGTGAGGTTGGACTTGGATCTGCAGAATGATATAATTCTGCAATCCTTGACTGATGCATATGGGCAGTTCATCATGAACTACCATATGCATAAACTTCAAAATTCCTTGGCCGAACTTATGAACATGCTGGTTACCGCTGAGCTTTCCATGAAAGGTTCTAAAGGCTCAGTGCTTGCTATGGAATGGACTTCTTCCAAGAGAAAGTCTTTTGGAAAGAAGAAGAAGTCTGTGAAAAAGCAGAAGGTGGAAGGAGGAAAGAAGAAAAAGATAGAGCTGAAGAAGAAGGCCGCTGATAAAGAAAGTATTTTCATTGCAACAATGACGGCCACTGAAAGCGAGAACTGCCCTACTTACCTGGCCACCCTAAAGAAGAAGGAGGCAGGTCCTTCTGGAGGTATGCTCGTTATTGAGTCTAACCTTACGATTTCTTCTGCATCCAGTTGGGTGCTTGACTCTGGTTCTAGTGCTCATTTGTGCACTTCTATGCAGGGTCTTGAGGATAGCAGGAGGCTGAGGGATGGTGAGATGATCCTACGCATCGAAAATGGAGCAAGAGTTGCTGCCATGGCCGTGGAAACATATCCTCTTCGACTACCATCTGGTTTAGACTTAGTATTAAAAGACTGTTATTATGTGCCTGCAGCAAGCAGGAATTTGATTTCTGTTTCTTGCCTTGCATTAGAAGGCTATGTAATTAGTTTTCTTAAGGACCATTGTAACATTCTTTATGAAAGAAATAAAATTGCAAGTGGTTTTCTTATTAACGGTCTTTATCAGTTACATATTGATGTATCTATTTTTAATATCGAGCAAAATATGAATGCCATAAAATCAAAATGACCTAGGGATAGTCCAAATGATAGGTATCTATGGCACCTAAGATTAGGTCATATAGCAGAAGATAGGGTTAACAAATTGGAGAAAATTGGGCTATTGAGTCCATTGACTTTCGAGTCATATCCAATTTGTGAATCCTGTCTTCATGGCAAAATGACTAAGCTCCCTTTTGTAGGACATGGGGAAAGGGCCACGGATCTTCTTGCCCTAGTACATACTGATGTGTGCGGCCCATTTGATGTGCCGGCTAGAGGCAACTTTAGTCTACTTCATAACCTTTATCGATGATTTATCTAGGTATGGGTATGTGTATCTTATGAGACACAAGTCTGAAGCTTTTGAAAAGTTCAAAGAATTCAGACATGAAGTAGAAAAGCAAATTAGAAAAATCCATTAAGGTTCTTCGATCAGATCGAGGAGGTGAATACCTTAGTCAGAAATTTCCTAGACTATCTCAAGAAAAATGGCATAGTCTCTCAATGGACTCCACCTAGGAACACCTCAACTCAATGAGGTTTCAGAATGGAGGAATCGGACCCTATTAGATATGGTCCGATCCATGATGAGCTTCACAGACCTTCCTGATTTTCTTTGGGGATACTGTTTGTTAACTGCAATATACTTACTGAATAGGGTTCCTTCTAAAACCGTTCCTACCACACCGTATGAGATATGGCATGGTAAGAAACCAAGTCTGAGTCATCTCAGAATTTGGGGTTGTCCGGCTCATGTCAAAAGACAACAAGCGGACAAGTTAGACTTTAGGTCCTTTAGAGCTCGATTCATAGGATATCCTAAAGAGTCATTAGGATATTATTTCTACATTCCAGAAGATCACAATGTGATTGTGAGTCGACATGCCATCTTTCTTGAAAAATAGTTTATTCAAGATAGCGGCATTGGAAAGCAGATCAAGCTCGATGAGAAAGTCTCACAAGAGCAACGAGCTAAGGACCAAATGGAACCAAATCAGGTTAAGCCAATCCATATCACTACCTCCTCCACCTCGTAGATCGAAAAGGATTTTCCATCCCTGAGAGGTACTTAGGTACTATTTCAGAGGAAAGTAGAGAAAATGTTCCTCATAGGTAATGGGGTTCATGGTGATGATCCCAAAACCTATAATGAGGCGATATCAGATATCGACTCCGAGAAATGGTTAGAGGCAATGAAGTCAGAAATTGACTCGATGCACTCAAACCAAGTCTGGACCTTGGTAGATCCACCAGAAGGTATAGTACCTATTGGGTGTAAATGGATCTACAAGAGAAAGATTGGTGCAGATGGAAATGTGGAGACATTCAAGGCTAGATTAGTGGCAAAAGGTTATAGTCAATGCGAAGGCATTGACTATCAGGATACCTTTTCGCCAGTAGCTATGCTAAAATCCATCCGCACATTGCTTGCTATTGCAGCCTATTTCGATTATGAAATATGGCAAATGGACATGAAAATGGCATTCTTAAATGGATATCTTGAGGAAGATATCTATATGGAACAGCCGCTAGGTTTCACATCCAGTGATGATGATCACAAGGTATGCAAGCTGCAAAGGTCCATATATGGACTTAAGCAAGCATCTCGGAGCTGGAATACTCATTTTAATGATGTGATCAAATTATTTGGTTTCATCAAAAATGAGGAGGAGCCATGTGTCTTCAAAAAGGTCAGTGGGAGCACTGTTGTCTTCCTCGTATTGTACGTGGATGACATCCTCCTTATTGGAAATGATATTCCCATGTTGACCATAGTTAAAATATGGTTATCTAAAGAATTCTCCATGAAAGACCTAGGAGAAGCATCCTTTATTCTAGAAATTAAGGTCTATAGAGATAGACCGAATAGGATGCTAGGACTTTCACAGAAGATGTACATAGAGGAAAGTACTAAAGAGGTTTAGTATGGAAAACTCTAAGAGGGGTTTAGTACCCTTCAGACATGGCATTCATCTTTCCAAGAAGATGTGCCCTAGCACACCTGAGGAAATAGAATGCATGAGCAAGATCCCTTATGCTTCAGCAATAGGGAGCCTCATGTATGCCATGTTATGTACACGACCTGATATAGCCCATGCTGTGAGTGTCACGAGCAGATATCAGTCAATCCAGGTGAAGAACACTGAACTTCTGTGAAATGTATCCTTAAGTACTTGAGAAGAACTAAGGATATGTTACTAGGTCTTTGGTAATGGAGAACTCCAAGTCCAGGGGTATACAGACTTGAATTTTATGTCCGATGTAGATGATCGAAAGTCGACATCTGGAAGTCTGTTTGTGTGCAATGGTGGAGCTGTCAGTTAAAAAAGTTCCAAGCAGATAGTGATAGCAGATTCCACCATTGAAGCAGAATATATCGCTGCATCAAAAGCTGCAAAGGAGGCATTCTGGTACTAGAAGTTTACCATGGAGATCGGAGTGATGCCATCAGATGCTATTCCTCTGTACTACGACAACAATGATGGCATAGCCTTTGCTAAGGAGCCGAGGTCTCACCAAAAATTCAAGCACATCGAGTGGCGATACCACCTCATCCGTGATTACCTTGAGAAGGGTTACATCGAGGTCAAGAGAGTCGACTCCGCAGACAATGCGGCGGATCCGCTTACAAAGTCGTTGGGCCAGCAGAAGATCGAAGTCCACCTTGAGAAGATGGGACTTAGATTTATAGCCAATTGGCTTTAGGTCAAGTGGGAGTTTGTTAGATATGTGTGTTAGATATATGTGCCCTAGAAGCCAGAATTGGCTGACACTTGTAATACACTTCTAGGGGCAAAATTATAATTTTGACTATTAATCAATAAAATGGGTTATTTTCTATCACATATGTGTATTTAGTGTCTGTGATACATCCTTTGAGTTAATGGTAATGATAATTCATATTTTCAAGAGTTGAAAATTTAAGACATGAATAATCATTATTAACTCATAAAATGCTCCGACCATAGGATCATCACGAGGATGGTGATTGATCCGGAAGGTTGGTGTACAATCGCTTCTCTTTAGTAGATGAGTCTTGAGTCTACGGTGTGGAGACACCGAAGCGAGAGTATAGGTACTCGTTAGAGAATGAGGGCACTGAGCGTGACCACCTCGAGTAGTCATTAGGAAGTCTACCTTCTCGTCAATGACTGACTCGATGCTGCAGTGGTGTGTCTGGTTCTTTGACCTGAGGTGCATCGACAGTTCACCTTGAGGGTGTTATAGTTTGACTACACCATAACTCGGTCTCCTAGCCATACGGAACCCTGAGGTGTATGTTGGCTATAGCATGTTCATTGTAGGAACTGGATTGCATCAAGATGGAATCTATCTACCTCGGTGGTAGAGGAGCAGCCCTATGATGATCATGAGAATCAAGTCCATAGAAGCCCATGGCCATGGTAGAGTGAAATAATAGAAAGAGTTTCTATTTAGATTTTCACATCGGACTTGAATCGAATGATTACATCATATGACAGAAACTAGGGTTTGACGAGTTCACCTTAACCCTAATCTGATCGGGGCTCAAGATAGAAGAACTTAATCACACAGGTAGCTGCACCAAGAGGTTCGCATTCAGCTCTGATGGGTTGCCACCATATACTGCTAGGTGTCACTGGTGGATTTTGGGAGCAATTAGAATGATTTAGATGATCGATCATTCTAGCTGTTCGAATCAGAAGAGTTCTGATCCATCGAAAGGAGTTTCGATGATGTCGATGATAGAGATCATGACATATCCCATTACCATACAGAACTGAACCTAACTGGGTCACACAAATAAGGGTTTGAATCTGGTGATCATCAATTGAACTGATCCAGTTCAATTGATCTGAATGAGATTCAATTAGGTTCAAGAAAATCGTGCTAGCACTCGATTGAACCTAACGTTCTTCTTTTACTATCATAAATAGTTGTCCTGACTGAGCCAAAGGAGTTTGTGCTCAATCAGAGGCCTTCACTTGGTCTGACTGGAGCTTGTTCAAGTCAGAAAAGGGTTGTCTTATTTTGTAAGATAATACCTGCCATTTTTGGTCACCTACCATTTCTCGTCCTTTGACTTTGGTCAAAAGTTGATATTTGACTGGTCAAATATTAACCATTGATACTTTGACTTCTGTCCATGTGTCATGCACCTATTGAAGAGCTGGTGGAGGCCTATCCTCCTGTAGAACCTGGCAAGGAGGAGGGTGCACGCCACCCTTGGAGGCGCCCAGGAGTTCCTGTTGGATAGGGACTCCATCTCCTTTTTGGATTTCGATTAGACTCCTTCTAAGAACCAACTTTGATTGATCTTAGGCACTATCTAAGGATGAATCCAAGGGACTCTATTCCCATCAATCAAATTTAGATCTGATTTCACAAAGAGTTGTGATTGGTTGGGAAGAAGAGGAGTTGGATCATGCATAGTCTATAAATAAGACACTACGCCCAACTCAAGGAGTATCTAAAAATTCCCATGCCCCAAAGGCTGCCTCTCTCCTCATCCTCCATGCCAAGTCCATCTTCTCCCTCTCCTCTCCATGCCCAAAGCAGTTTAGGATCCAAGTTGGTGCAATCTAGGTGAGAGAAAGGCGACAGAAAGCTAGAAGGCTGCACTACTGCAAAGGAGGATTGCTGATCTTTGAAAGTTGTTTTAAAGATCTTCCAAATTAGATTCAAATCTAATTTTTGGAGACAAGATAAAGAAGAAGTGGATCTTCAGATCCAGCCTGAGTGGATACCGATAGAGGCCAGACACTTGTATGGCTAGATCTAGAACCTTCCGCTGCTTATAGGATCATCTACGGATAATAGGATTACCCTACATCATGGTAAATTAAATATGATTTAATTTATCTATATTTTATTTTTATTATTAGAATAATAAAGATCAGATCTAAAATATCTCAGATCTAATTTGGATTAAATAAAAAAAATTTTATAATATATCTCTTGATCCAATCAGATCTAAACAAACCTGGTCCAAAAAATCAGGATTTTTCCTTCAACTGGTATCAGAGCCAGGGTTATAAAGTGTTTAGATCTAATTTTAAATTTATTCTAATCAAAAAATATATAATTTTAGATGTTACATGAGATGTGATCAGATCTAAAATCAAAAAAAATTAAAATTAAATGATTTGAATCTAAGATTTGAAAATATGCATGACTAGTTCTAAAATAGAATAGTTCTATAGAAAAGTCTTGCATGTTTACAATTTAATTTGATTAAATCATATTTTAGATCTATTTATTTACTATTTTTTGATATTACAATTATTATAACAATATCTAGAAAATAGTAAATAAAAATTATTTTATTTTAAACATCATATGAGATATGATTGATGCATGTCTAGATAAGTTGTAGAATAGTTCTACATAATTGTCTAGATTAGAGTTTATTTTGATGAGATCAATTTAAATCTAATTTTTCAAATTATTATGAGATAATTTAGATCTGAAAATATGCATGATTTGATACATGAGATGTACGCAAAATATGCCATGATTAGATCTAATTTATATATGAGATATATGATATAGATCTAAAACTGTTTTGTAGTATTACATGTTCCTGATTAAGGCATTCCTCTTAGCCGTCTGATCATAAGAATGAAGAAGGGTTTAAAGGCCCTCTCTTCCTATCCGATGGGGTGTTCTTATGACATGTAGGGGTGCTGCATGTTCATCCTTAATCAAAAATCCAAAATTTACTTTCTGCAAAATCCTAGATCCTGAAACCTTAGAATTTATTATGCATATTTTATTTATGAATCATACTTAATTAAGAATTAAGATTATGGAATATTAATTAGGTCTAAAATTGAGAATTTCAGATCTAAGATATATTCATAATACTGGGTTCGGGCTTGGGTAGCTCAATTAGGTCTAAGCAGTTGATCAAATCGAATCAAGAGTTGGTTAGATGGGATCAATAATGCTTAAATTGATCAGCCTAATAGGATTAAGTCTAGGTCAACATCGAGTCACGATCAAGCAAGGCCTAATTAGGCTCAGAGGTTAGAGTCTGGATTGTAGCATAACCTAATTGGTTCTAGCTCAACAATTTGGTGTCTAAGATAAGTTTGGCACATACGACCGAATGATTTTTAATTGGGAGCTATTCGACCTGAATGCATTCTTGTACGAGTTAATGGCATATCCCTTCCATCAATCTCACTTACCTGACCATATCTGCTGACTCAATTCTAATTGAGGTGGTCAATAATTCGAGCTAACCCATGCCACTAGGTTAGTCATAATTATTATGACTATGATAAGTCTAGTTTAATGAGATCTGAATTAATTCTTCCTAAGAAAAGATTAAGTCTGAGGTCTTCCACCATTGTAGATATGCGGACCCTTCCTGGGGTTGATTGTTCTCGGCTGGATATAGTGGCTCAGTTGCACTGAAAAGATGCAACCATGTCTATTAGGCATTGGATGCTATGGGCTGGAGGATGAGTTGGGCTCAATATTCCAGATACGGTGAGAGACTCAATTAGGAATCCAATCTGTACAAATGGTGGGTCTGACTTAACTAAGGAGTGGATCAATATTTCAGATACGATGAGATTCATAAATTAGAGACCAAGTTTGGATGCACCATGATTAGAGAATCATTGAACAAGAGTTGTTCACTCATTGGCTAACCCATCATCAATAACTGTTATGTGAGGTGATGAGTTAGTTGGTGAGACCGCACCACCCACTAGAAATCATTAATCATGAAGATTTTTGCATCTCTACAGAGAAAGTGTAGGGATCCGAGAAAATAGTGGAAGCTAATTTATTTAAAAATAAAAATTCTAAATAAATTGGTCAAGTCATAATTATAGTCTCTAACTAGAATCTTTGACTCTCTGTAAAAAAATATCTACGTCCAATCCATTAGAATGTATCCTGGACACACATAGACTGATCAGATCCAATTATTATTAGATATATGTGCCCTAGAAGCCAGAATTGGCTGACACTTGTAATACACTTCTAGGGGCAAAATTGTAATTTTGACTATAATCAATAAAATGGATTATTTTCTATCACATATATGTATTTAGTGTTTGTGATACATCCTTTCAGTTAATGGTAATAATAATTCATATTTTCAAGCGTTGAAAATTTAAGACATGAATAATCACTATTAACTCATAAAATGCTTCCGACCATAGGATCATCACGAGAATGAAAATTGATCCGAAAGGTTGGTGTACAATCGCTTCTCTTTAGTAGATGAGTCTTGAGTCTACGGTGTGGAGACATCGGAGCGAGAGTACAGGTACTCGTTAGAGAACGAGGGCACTGAGCGTGACCACCTCGAGTAGTCATTAGGAAGTCTACCTTCTCGTCAATGACTGACTCGATGCTGCAGTAGTGTGTCTGGTTCTTTGACCTGAGGTGCATCGGCAGTTCACCTTGAGGGTGTTATAGTTTGACTACACCATTACTCGATCTCCTAGCCATATGGAATCCCTGAGGTGTATGTTGGCTATAGCATGTTCATTGTAGGAACTGGATAGCATCAAGATGGAATCTATCTACCTCGGTGGTAGAGGAGCAGCCCTATGATGATCATGAGAATCAAGTCCAGAAGTCCATGGCCATGGCAGAGTGAAATAATAGAAAGAGTTTCTATTTAGATTTTCACATTGGACTTGAAATCGAATGATTACATCATATGACAGAGACTAGGGTTTGACGAGTTCACCTTAACCCTAATCTGATCGGGGCTCAAGATAGAAGAACTTAATCACACAGGTAGCTGCACCAAGAGGTTCGCATTCAGCTCTGATGGGTTGCCACCATATACTGCTAGGTGTCACTGGTGGATTTTGGGAGCAATTAGAATGATTTAGATGATCGATCATTCTAGCTGTTCGAATCAGAAGAGTTCTGATCCATCGAAAGGAGTTTCGATGATGTCGATGATAGAGATCATGACATATCCCATTACCATACAGAACTGAACCTAACTGGGTCACACAAACAAGGGTTTGAATCTGGTGATCATCAATTGAACTGATCCAGTTCAATTGATCTGAATGAGATTCAATTAGGTTCAAGGAAATCGTGCTAGCACTCGATTGAACCTAACGTTCTTCTTTTACTATCATAAATAAGTTGTCCTGACTGAGCCAAAGGAGTTTGTGCTCAATCAGAGGCCTTCACTATGGTCTGACTGGAGCTTGTCCAAGTCAGAAAAGGTTGTCTTATTTTGTAAGACATTACCTGCCATTTTTGGTCACCTGCCATTTCTCGTTCTTTGACTTTGGTCAAAAGTCTACCTTTGACTGGTCAAATGTTGACCATTGACACTTTGACTTCTGTCCATGTGTCATGCACCTATTGGAGAGCTGGTGGGGGCCTGTCCCCCTACCAGAACCTGGCAAGGAAAGAGGGCGCATGCCACCCTTGGCGTGTGCCCAAGCTGGAGGCGCCCAGGAGTCCCTGTTGGACAGGGACTCCATCTCCTTTTTGGATTCCGATTAGAGTTCTCCTAAGAACCAACTTTGACTGGTCTTAGGCACCCTCTAAGGAGGAATCCAGGGGACTCTATTCCCACCAATCAGATTTAGATCTGATTTCATAAAGAGTTGTGATTGGTTGGGAAAAAGAGAAGTTGGATCACAGACAGTCTATAAATAAGACCCTGCGCCCAACTCAAATTGTATGATTATATGATTGGAGAATTGAAATCCCACACCCCAAGGCTGCCTCTCTCCTCTTCCTCCATGCCAAACCCACCTTCTCCCTCTCCTCTCCATATCCAAAGTGTTTGGATTCTTGGTTGGTGCAATCCAGATCAAAGAAAGGCGATTGAAAGCTAGAAGGCTGCACTGCTGCATAGGACAACTGCTGATCTTCGAAAAGGGTTTTGAAGATCCTCCAGATCAGATCCAGATCTAATTTTTGGAGATATGATAGAGAAGAAGAGGATCTCCTAGATCCAGCCTGAGTGGATACCGATAGAGGCCAGGCACTTGCAGTGGCTTGATCCAGAACCTTTCGCTGCTTACAGGATCATCAATGGGTAATAGGATTACCCACTTCAAGGTAAATTAAATTTGATTTAATTTATCTAATTTTATTTTAATTTTTAAAATAATAATAATTAGATCTAAAATATCTTAGATCTGATCTGGATCAAAGAAAAAAATTTTTGAAATATATCTCTTGATCTGATCAGATCTGAACGAACCTGATCCGAAAAATCAGGATTTTCCTTCAACTGGTATCAGAGCCAAGGTTCTAAAAGTATTTAGATCTAATTTTAAATTTATTTTAATTAAAAAATAAGTGATTTTAGATGTCACATGAGATGTGATCAGATCTAAAAATCAGAAAAAATTAAAATTAAATGATTTGGATCTAAGATTAGAAAATATGCATGACTAGTTCTAAAATAGAATAGTTCTATAGAATAGTCTTGCATGTTTTTAATTTAATTTGATTAAATCATATTTTAGATCTATTTATTTACTATTTTTTGATATTATAATTATTATAATAACATCTAAAAAATAGCAAATAAAAATTATTTAATTTTAAACATCATATGAGATATGATTGATGCATGTCTAGACTAGTTGTAGAATAGTTCTACATAGTTGTCTAGATTAGAATTTATTTTGATTAGATCAATTTAAATCTAATTTTTTAGATTATTATGAGATAATTTAGATCTGAAAATATGCATGATTCGATACATGAGATGTATGCAAAATATGCCATGATTAGATCTAATTTGTATATGAGATATATGATATAGATCTAAAACTATTTTGTAGTATTGCATGTTCCTGATTAAGGCATTCCTCTTGGCCGTCCGGTCATAAGAATGAAGAAGGGTTTAAAGGCCCTCTCTTCCCATCCGATGGGGTGTTCTTATGATGTGTAGGGGTGCTGCGCGTTCGTCCTTAATCAGAAATCCCAAAACTTACTTTCTGCAAAACCCTAGATCCTGAAACCCTAGGATTTATTATGCATATTTTATTTATGAACCCTACTTAATTAAAAATTAAGATTATGGAATATTAATTAGGTCTAAAATTGAGAATTTTAGATCTAAGACATATTCATAATACTGGGTTCGGGCTTGGGTAGCTCAATTAGGTCTAAGCGGTTGATCAAACCGAATCAAGAGTTGGTTAGATGGGATCAACAATGCTTAAATTGACCAGCCTAATAGGATTAAGTCTGGGTCAAGATCGAGTCACGATCAAGCAAGACCTAATTAGGCTCAGAGGTTAGAGTCTGGATTGTAGGCTAACCCAATTGGTTCTGACTCAATAATTTGGTGTCTAAGGTAAGTTTGGCACATACGACCGACTGATTTTTAATTGGAAGCTACTCGACCTGAATGCATTCTTGTACGAGTTAATGGCATATTCCTTCCACCGGTCTCACTTACCTGGCCATATCTGTTGACACAGTTCTGATCTGAGGTGGTCAATAATCCGAGCTAACCCATGCCACTAGGTTAGTCATAATTGTTATGACTATGACAAGTCTAGTTTAATGAGACCTGAATCAATTCTCCCTAAGAAAAGATTAAGTCTGAGGTCTTCCACCATTGTAGATGTGCGGGCCCTTCCCGGGGTTGATTGTTCTCGACTGGATACAGTGGCTCAGTTGCACCGAAAGATGCAACCATGTCTATTAGGCATTGGATGCTATGGGCTGGAGGATGAGTTGGGCTCAATATTTTGGATACGGTGAGAGACTCAATTAGGAATCCAGTCTATGCAAATGGTGGGTCTGACTTAACTAAGGAGTGGATCAATATTTCGGATATGGTGAGATTCATGAATTAGAGACCAAGTTTGGGTGCACCATGATTAGAGAATCATTGAACAAGAGTTGTTCACTCATTGGCTAACCCATCACCAATAACTGTTAGGTGAGGTGATGAGTCAGTTGGTGAGACCGCACCACCCACTAGAAATCATTAATCATGGAGATTTTTGCATCTCTACAGAGGGAGTGTAGGGATCCGAGAAAATAGTGGGAGCTAATTTATTTAAAAATAAAATTTCTAAATAAATTGGTCAAGTCATAATTACAGTATCTAACTAGAATCTTTGACTCTCTACAGAAAAATGTCTGCGTCCAACCCATTAGGCACGTATCCTGGACACACATAGACTGACCGGACCCAATTATAAAGATTGGCTCAGGAACTACAAAATTATTTTGGGTTTGAGAAGTTAACCCATGTATTGGACCAGGACCCTCCCACCTTACCAGCCCGTCCATCCATTGAACAGAGAGCATCTCTGAAAAAATGGATAGACGAAGATAATAAGGCCAGATATTACATGTTGGGCTCGATGTCTGATGAGCTCCAGTGCCAACATGAAGATATCGGGACTGCTCGCCAAATGTTGGCTCACCTGCAGGAGATGTTTGGTGAACAGAGTCGCGCAGCCAAATATCAAGTCACGAAATGACTTTTTAAGGCTAAGATGCGTGATGGGCAGTCAGTCCAAGATCACTGTCTGATGATGATCAAGGACATGGAAGAGCTTGAGAAGCTCGGTGTGAAGTTAGACTTGGATCTGCAGAATGATATTATTCTGCAATCCTTGACTGATGCATATGGGCAATTCATCATGAATTACCACATGCATAAACTTCAAAATTCCTTGGCCGAATTAATGAATATGCTGGTCACCGCTGAGCTTTCTATGAAAGGTTCTAAAGGCTCAGTTCTTGCTATGGAACGGACTTCTTCCAAAAGAAAGTCTTATGGAAAGAAAAAGAAGTCTGCGAAAAAGCAGAAGGTGGAAGGAGCAAAGAAGAAGAAGGCAGAGCCGAAGAAAAAGGCCGATGTCAAAAAAAAGTATTTCCATTGCAACAATAATGGCCATTGAAAGCGGAACTGCCCTACTTACCTGGCCACCCTGAAGAACAAGAAGGAAGGTCCTTCTGGAGGTATGCTCGTATTGAAGTCTAACCTTATGGTTTTCGTTCTGCATCCAGCTGGGTTGCTTGACTCTAGTTGGCTCCTCTGTGACTTCCCCTACAGGATCTTGAGATAAGGCAAGAAGATTGAGGATGAACCTGATCCTAACGCATCGGTAATTGAGCAAGAGTTGCTGCGTAGCCTGTGGGAACATACCTCTCTGATTACATCTGTTTAAGACTTAGTATTTGAAGATTGTTATTAATGTGCTGGCAGCTAGCGAAATTTGATTTTTATTTTCTGCTAAGACAAAAGGCTATGTGATTACTTCCTTAAGAACCTATTGTAACATTCTTTATGAAGAAATAAAATTGGTAAATGGTTTAGTATTAATGTCTTTATCAGTACCTTTGATGTATGTTTCTAAACTATCGAGCAAAAGTAATGCCAAATGACTAGGGATAGTCCAAACGACAGTATCTAATGGCACTAAGATTGGTATTAGCGAAGATATGAATCACAGATAGAGAAAAATGGCTATTGAGTCCATTGATTCCTGATCTAATTATTCGGAATCTTTGTCTTAGGGCAACTGACAAATTCCTTTTGTTGACATGGGAAAGGGCCAACGATCTTCTTGCCCTAGTACATACTGTGTGTGAGCCTTGGATGTGCCAGCTAGAGGCA
>QRFJ01000916.1:263144-345142 GCA_006176705.1 Cocos nucifera | reverse complement strand
AAAGTAAGTTTTGGGTTTCTGATTAAGGACGAAACACACAGCACCCCTACACATCATAAGAACACTCCATCGAATGGGAAGAGAGGACCTTTAAATCCTTCTTCATTCTTATGATCGGACGGCCAAGAGGAATGCCTTAATCAGGAACGTGCAATACTACAAAATAGTTTTAGATCTATATTATATATCTCATATACAAATTAGATCTAATCATGGCATATTTTGCATACATCTCATGTATCGAATCATGCATATTTTCAGATCTAAATTATCTCATAATAATCTAAAAAATTAGATTTAAATTGATTTAATCAAAATAAATTCTAATCTAGATAATTATGTAGAACTATTCTACAACTAGTCTAGACATGCATCTATCATATCTCATATGATATTTAAAATTAAATAATTTTTATTTACTATTTTTTAGATATTATTATAATCATTATAATATTAAAAAATAGTAAATAAATAGATCTAAAATATGATTTAATTAGATTAAATCAAAAACATACAAGACTATTCTATAGAACTATTCTATTTTAGAACTAGTCATGCATATTTTCTAATCTTAGATCCAAATCATTTAATTTTAATTTTTTCTGATTTTAGATCTGATCACATCTTATGTGACATCTAAAATTACTTATTTTTTAATTAAAATAAATTTAAAATTAGATTTAAATACTTTTAGAACCTTGGCTCTGATACCAATTGAAGGAAAATCCTGATTTCTTGGACTAGGTTCGTTCAGATCTGATCAAATCAAGAGATATATTTTAAAATTTTTTCTCTTTGATTCTAATTAGATCTGAGATGTTTTAGATCTAATTATTATTATTTTAAAAATAAAATAAAATCTAGATAAATTAAATAAAATTTAATTTATCTTGATATGGGTAATCCTATTACCCGTTGATGATCCTGTATGCAGCGGAAGGTTTTGGATCTAGCCACGCAAGTGCCTGGCCTCTATCGATATCCACTCAGGCTAAATCTAGAGACTTTCTTCTTCTCTATCATATCTCCAAAAATCAGATCTGGATCTAATCTGGAGGATCTTCAAAACTCCTTTTGAAGATCAACAGTCGTCCTTTACAGCAGTACAACCTTCTAGCTTTCACTCGCCTTTCTTTGATCTGGATCGCACCAACCAAGCTCCAAAACTCTTTTGGATGTGGAGAGGAGAGGGAGAAGGTGAGTTTGGCATGGAGGAAGAGGGGAGAGGCAGCCTTGGGGCGTGGGGAATTGTGATTCAATCATACTTTGAGTTGGGCGTAGGGTCTTATTTATAGACTAAGCGTGATCCAACTCCTCTTCTTCCCAACCAATCACAACCCTTTGTGAAATCAGATCTAAATCTGATTGGAAATAGAGTCCCCTAGATTCCTTCTTAGAGGATGCCTAAGACCAGTCAAAGTTGGTTCTTAAGAGAACTCTAATTGGAATCCAAAAAGGAGATGGAGTCCCTGTCCAACAAGGACTCCTAGGCGCCTCCAACTTGGGCACATGCCTAGGGTGGTGTGCGCCCTCCTTCTTGCCATGTTCTGACAGGAGGACAGGCTCCTACCAGCTCTCCAATAGGTGCATGACATGTGGTCAAAAGTCAAAGTGTTAGTGGTCAACATTTGACCAGTCAAAGGTAGACTTTTGACCAAAGTCAAAGAACAAGAAATGGTAGGTGACCAAAAATGGTAGGTAATATCTTATAAAATAAGACAACCTTTTTTTACTTGGACAACCTCCAGTCAGACCATATGAAGGCCTCTGATTAAGCACAAACTCCTTTGGCTCAGTCAGGACAACTTATTTATGATAGCAAAAGAAGAACGTTAGGTTCAATCGAGTGCTAGCATAATTTTCTTGAACCTAATTGAATCTCATTCAGATCAATTGACTGGATTAGTTCAATTAATGATCACCAGAATCAAACCTTTATTTGTGTGACCCAGTTAGGTTCAATTTTGTATGGTAATGGGATATGTCATGATCTCTATCATCGACATCATTGAAACTCCTTTCGATGGATCAGAACTCTTCTGATTCGAACAGCTAGAATGATCGATCATCTAAATCATTCTAATTGCTCCCAAAATCCACCAGTGACACCTAGCAGTATCTGGTGGCAACCCATCAGAGCTGAATGCAAACCTCTTGGTGCAGCTACCTATGTGATTAAGCCTTCTATCTTGAGCCCCGATCAGATTAGGGTTTAGGTAAACTCGTCAAACCCTAGTTTTTGTCATATGATGTAATCGTTCGATTCGAATCCGATGTGAAAATCTAAATAGAAACTCTTTCTATTATTTCACTCTGCCATGGCCATGGACTTTAGGACTTGATTCTCATGATCATCATAGGGCTGCTCCTCTACCACCGAGGTAGATGCATTCCATCTTGATGCCATCCAGTTCCTACAATGAACATGCTATAGCCAACATACACCTCAGGATTCCATATGGCTAGGAGATCGAGTAATGGTGTAGTCAAACTATAACACCCTCAAGGTGAACTACCGATGCACCTCAGGTCAAAGAACTAGACACACTACTGCAGCATCGAGTCAGTCATTGATGAGAAGGTAGACTCCCTAATAACTACTCGAGGTGGTCACGCTCAGTGCCCTCATTCTCTAACGAGTACCTATACTCTCGCTCCGGTGTCTCCACACTGTAGACTCAAGACTCATCTACTAAAGAGAAGCGATTGTATACCAATCTTTCAGATCAATCACCATCCTCAGATGATCCTATGGTCGGGAGCATTTTATGAGTTAACAATGATTATTCATGTCTTAAATTTTCAACTCCTGAAAATATGAATTATCATTACCATTAACTCAAAGGATGTATCACAGATACTAAATACACGTATGTGATAGAAAATAACCCATTTTATTGATATTAGTCAAAATTATAATTTTTCTCCTAGAAGTGTATTACAAGTGTCAGCTAATTCTGGCTTCTAGGGCACATATATCTAACAACCGACTCCTCAAGTACTTGACTATGCCTAGAGACATTCTATCACTGAATTAAAAATTCAGATAATCTGGCACCAAAGCATAGTGAGTTGCTTAGAAGTCACTATGGTGATCTTAGATCGGAGGGATATTTATACCCATATTCTATCAGAGCAAACTTTAAAAGCAGACAAGCTCCCAGTTGATCACATTCAGTGCAGATGTACCCTTACATCTCACATCATGCCATAGCAGTGTCTTCACAGTCCTTGGTTAAGAGGACAACCAATCCATATGGCACACAATGACCTACACTCGATAAACATTGTCATCCTTAGTAACAACATATCATTTGATTGCGAACAGATTTAAGGATTAAGCGATAAATCCTTTTTTATCGATTCTAAATAGTCCTAAGGACTTCACCAGAACATAAAAGTTCATTAGTAGATATGAAAATTTATGATGAAAAATGCCAAAATAAATTTTATTCATTAATAATTTATATATAAGTACAAGAAATAGCACAACCATCAATAGGCTGACGATTGGCTTTGGAATACTATTTCCAACATAAAGTATCTATGATATGTCCATTAAGTTAATGGGTATGATAACACATATTCTCAAGAGTTGAAAATTTAAAACAAATGTTATCATAATTAACTCATAAACTACTCTCGTTTATAGGATCATCATGAGAATGGTGATTAATCTAGAAGATCGGTGTATGATCACTTTCTTAGAATAGATGAGTTTTGAGTCTATGATGTGGAGACACTACAAGAAAAGTATAGGTACTTATTGAGAATAAGGACACTGAGCATGACCACCTCGAGCAGTCACAAGGGAGTCTACCTTTTCGTTGATAACTAGCTTGATGCTATAGTTATATGTCTGATTCTTTGACTTGAGGTGCATTGACAGTTCATCTTAAGTATGTTATAGTTTGACTATACCATAACTCAGTCTCCTAGCTATTCAAAATCATGAGGTGTATGTTGACTATAGCATATTCATTACAGAAATTGGATTGCACTGATAGGTTATCTATCAACTGTTAGATATGTGTGCCCTAGAAGCTAGAATTAGCTAATACTTATAATACATATCTAAGGGCAAAATTATAATTTTGACTATAAAAATAAAATAAATTATTTTCTATCATAGTGTGTATTTGAAAATGTCTATGATGTATTCTTTAAGTTAATGATAATGATAGTTCATCTCTTCAAGAGTTGAAAATTTAAGATATAATTTTTTATTATTAACTCATAAAATGGTGATTGATCTGAAAGGTTGCTGTATGATCGCTTCTTTAAGGTAGATAACTCTTGAGTCTATGGTGTAAAGATACCAGAGTAGGAGTACAGATACTCGTTAGAGAACGAGGGCACTGAGCGTGACCACCTCGAGCAGTCATCAAGAAGTCTACCTTCTCGTCCATGACTAGCTCGAAGCTGCAGTAGTGTGTCTGGTTCTTTGACCTAAGGTGCATCAATAGTTCACCTTAAGGGTGTTATAGTTTGACTACACCATAACTCGATCTTCTAGCCATTCAAAATCCTGAGGTATATATTGGCTATAGCATGTTCATTGTAGGAATTGGATTGCACCAATAAGGATCTATCTATCTCGGTAGATGAGGAGCAGCCCTATGATGATCATGAGAATCAAGTCCATAAGCCCATGGCCATGGCAGAGTGAAATAATAGAAAGAGTTTCTATTAGTATTTTCACATTGGACTTGAATCGAATGATTAATTCATATGACGAAAATTAGGATTTGATGAGATCACCTTAACCCTAATCCGATTGGAGCTCAAGATGGAAGAACTTAATCACATAGGTAACTACACCGAGAGGTTCATTTTCAATTTTGATGGGTTGCCACCATATGCTGCTAGGTGTCACTGATGGATTTTGGGAGCAATTAGAATGATTTAAATGATCGATCATACTAGTTGTCTGAATCAAAAAAGTTCTAATCCATTGGAAGGTATTTCGATGATGTCGATGATAGAGATCATGATATATCCCATTACCATACAGAACTGAACATAACTAGATCACACAAATAAGGGTTTAGATTTGGATATCATCAATTGGACTAACCCAATTCAATTGATTTGAATAAGATTCAACTAGGTTCAAGAAAATCGTGCTAGCACACGATGGAGCCTAATGTTCTCCTTCAACAATCATTAAGAGTTGTCTTGACTGAGCCAAATATGTTTGGACTTACTCAAAAATTTTTACTTGGTCTGACTGGAGCTTGTCCAGGTTAGAAAAGAATTGTCTTAATTTATAAGATAAATTTAAGATAATACCTACCATTTTTTGTCACCTGCTAAATCTTGTCTTTGGACTTTGGTCAAATGTTGACCTTTGACACTTAGACATCTGCCCATGTTTCATGCACCCATAGGAGAGAACTTTGACCCTTGTCTACCTGCTAAATAGTAGAAAGACAAGGGGCACATGCCTAGGGAGGCATGCACCCAAAGTGGATAAGGATTGAAGTCCCATACAGATGGGACTCCAGTTGCTTCATGCATTCAACTTGGGTGGCGCCAAAGAGTCATCTTTGACCAGTCTTGGCACCACCTAAGAAAGTTTGTGAGGGACTCTAATTTGATTAGATCAGATGATGTCATTCTATCAATCAGATTTAGATTTGATTGCATGAAGAACTGTGATTGGTCGGGATGATGTGGCACTGCATGGCGCAACAAGATCTATATAAACCCTGTCTGCACCTAGGATTGAGAACCTCTACCCTTTGCCCACACCACAAGGCTTCTCTCCCTCCCTCTTCATGCCATCTTTAGATCCTCTCTCTCCTCTCCATGCCCAAGAAGCTTTGGGCTCGAGTTTGGTGTGATCCAAGCAAGAGAAAGGCGACAAGAAAGAAGAAGGCAACACTGCTGTAAGAGACAACACCCGATCTTCAAAAGATGTTTTGAAGACCTTCGAGATCAGATCCAGATTTGATCTTTGGAGTACAGATAAAGAATGAGAAGATCTCCAAATCCTATTCGAGTGGATACCCGTAGAGGTCAGGCGCTTGCATGGCTACATCCAGAATCTCAGGCAAACATCGGGATCATCACAAGATAATAGGATTACCCATAATAAGGTACCATTAAATTAGATTTAATTTAATTTATTTTTATTTTTATTTTATCAAATTAATAAAATTAGATTTAAAGAGTCTCAGATCTAATTTATATCTAAGAAATTTTTTTTTAAAATATTCCTCTTGATCAAATCAGATCTGAACGAATCTGATCTGAAAAATATGATTTTTCCTTCAACTAGTATCAGAGCTAGGTTCCATAATTATTTAGATCTAATTTTAATATAATTTTAATTTAATAATTAGATAATTTTAGATATTACATTAGATGTGATTAGATCTAAAATAAAAAATTAAAAAAATTAAATAATCTAGATCTAAGATGTATGAGATGCATGACTAGACTAGGAATAGAATTATTCTATGTATACTCTAGGATGATCATAGTTTTAATTTGATTAATTATAATTTTAGATCTTTTATTTACTATTTTTTGATATTATAAATATTATAATTAAATCTATAAAATAGAAAATAAATTTATTTAGTTTTTCATATGAGATATGGTAGATGCATGTTTAGACTAGTTGTAAAATAGTTCTACAAAATTATCTTGAATAAATTTAATTTAATATGATCAAGTTTAAATTTTATTTTTTAGATATTTATGAGATAATTTAGATCTAAAAATATGCATGACATGATACATGAGATGTATGCAAGACATGTTTTTAAGATTAGATCAATTTTATATATGTGATATATATGTAGATCTAACTAGTTTTGTTGATTCATTATGTTTTTGATTAAGACGTTTCCATTGGCCGTCCGATCATAAGAATAAAGTAGGATTTAAACATCCTCTCCTTCCATTCGATGGAGTATTTTTATGATGTGTAAGGCTGCTGTGCGTTCATCCTTAATCAGAAATCAAAAATTTATTTTCTGCAGAACCCTAGATCCTGAAACCCTAAGATTTTATTTACATATTTTATTTATGAATTCTAAACTTAATTAAAAATTAAGATTATGAAATATATTAGATCTAAAATTAAGAATTTTTAGATCTAAGACATATTCATAAAATTAGGTTAGGGCTTGGGTAGCTCAATTAGGTCTAGTGGTTGAGCAAATCAAATCAAAAGTTGGTTAGATGGGATCAAAAGTGCTTAAATTGACCAGCCTAATAGGATTAAGTCTGGGTCAAAGTCAAGACACATGAGTGATCGATCAAGTTAAGACCCAATTAGGCTCAGTGGTTAGAGTCTAGATTGTAGGCTAATCCAATTGATTTTGGCTCAACAATTTGGGGTCTAAGCTAAGTTTGGCAGATATGATCGACTGATTTTTAATTAGGAGCTACTCGACTCGAATGCGTTCTTGTCGAGTTAATGGTATATTCCTTCCACCGGTCTCACTTACTTGGCCATATTTATCGACTCAGTCCTGATCTGAGGTGGCTAATAATCCGAGCTAACCCATGCCATTAGGTTAGTCATAATGGTTATGACTATGTCAAGTCAAGTTTAAAGAGATCTAAATCAAATCTTCCTAAGAAAAGATTAAGTCTAAGATCTTCCACCATTGTAGATGTGTGGGCCTTTCTGGGGTTGATTGTTCTCGATTGGTCATAGTGGTTCAGTTGCACTGGGAAGATGCAATCATGTCTATTAGGCATTGGATGCTATGGACTGGAGGATGGATTGGGCTTAATATTCTAGATATGGTGAGAGACCTAATTAGGAATTCAATATATGCAAATGGTGGGTCTGACTTAACTAAGGAGTGGATCAATATTTCAGGCATAGTGAGATTCATGAATTAGAGACCAAGCCTTGCTGCACCATGATTAGAGAATCATTGGACAAGAGTTGTTCACTCATTGGCTAACCCATCACCAATAACTATTAGGTGAGGTGATGAGTCAATTGGTGGGACTGCACCACCCACTAGAAATCATTAATCATGAAGATTTTCATATCTCTACAGAGTAAGTGTCGGGATCTGAGAAAATAGTGGGAGCTAATTTATTCAAAAATCAAATTCCTAAATAAATTGTTCAAGTCTTAATTACAAAATCTAACTAAAAGCTTTGACTCTCTACAGAAAAAGAAAAATGTCTGTATCCAACCCACTAGCCCGTATCCTGGACACCCATAGACTGACCGAATCCAATTACAAGGATTGGCTTGAAACTTTAAAATTATTTTGGATTCCAAGAAGTTAACTCATGTGTTGGATCAGGATCCTCCCACCTTACCAATCCATCCATCCACTGAACAAAGAGCGTCTCTTGACAAATGGATAGATAAAGATAACAAGGTCAGATACTATATGTTGGACTTGATGTTTGATGAGCTTCAACACTAACATGAAGATATTAAGACTACCCATCAAATGTTGGCTCACCTGCAAGAGTTGTTTGATGAACAGAGTCGCACAACCAAATATCAGATCACTAAATGACTATTTAAAGCTAAAATATGTGATGGACAGTCGGTCTAAGATCATTATCTGATGATGATCAAGGACTTGGAAGAGCTTGAGAAGCTTGGAGTGAAGTTAGATCAGGATCTATAGAATGATAAAATTCTGCAATTCTTGATTGATGCATATGGAAAGTTCATCATGAACTACCATATGCATAAACTTTAGAGTACTCTGACCGAGCTTATGAACATGATGGTTACTGTTGGGCTTTCTATGAAAGGTTCTAAAGGCTCAGTACTTGCTATGGAATGGACTTCTTTTAAGAGAAAGCCTTTTGGAAAGAAGAAGAAGTCAGTAAAATGGCAGAAGGTGGAAGGTGGAAAGAAAAAGAAAGTAGAGCTGAAGAAGAAGGCCGCTAACAAAGAAAAGTATTTCCATTGTAATACTGACGGCCGTTGGAAGCAGAACTGCCCAATATACCTGGCCATCCTGAAGAATAAGAAGGAGACATGTCCTTTTGGAGGTATGCTCGTTATTGAATCTAATTTTATGATTTCTTCTGCATCCAATTGGGTGCTTGACTCTGGTTCTAGTGCTTATTTGTGCACTTCCATGCAGGGTCTTGACGATAGCAGGAGGCTGAGGACTAGTGAGATGTCCAATGCATCGAAAATGGAGCAAGAGTTGCCACTATGGCCGTGGGAACCTACCTCTTTAACTACCATCTGGCTTAGATTTAGTACTTGGGATTGTTATTATGTGCCTACTGCAAGTAGAAATTTGATTTTTGTTTCATGTTTAGCACAAGAAGGCTATGTAATTAGTTTTCTTAAGGACCATTGTAATATTCTTCATGAAAGAAATAAAATTGTAAGTGGTTTCCTTATTAATGGTCTCTATCGGTTACATATTAATGTATCTATCTTTAATATCGAGCAAAATGTGAATGCTGTAAAATGATCTAGGGATAGTCCAAACGATAGGTATCTATGGCACCTAAGGCTAGATCATATAGTAGAAGATAGGGTTAACAAATTAGAGAAAATTGGGCTATTGAGTTTGTTAACTTTCGAGTCATATTCAATTTGTGAATCATGTCTTCATGGCAAAATGACTAAGCTTCCTTTTGTGGGACATGGGAAAAGGGCCACAGATCTACTTGCTCTAGTACATACTGATGTGTGCGGTCCATTTGATATATCGATTAGAGGCAACTTTATCTACTTCATAACTTTTATCGATGATTTATCTCAGTATGGATATATGTATCTTATGAGACACAAGTCTGAAGCTTTTGAAAAGTTCAAGAAATTCAGATATGAAGTAGAAAAATAAACTGAAAAACCCATTAAGGTTCTTCGATCAGATCGAGGAGGTGAATACCTTAGTCAAGAATTTCTTGACTATCTCAAGCAAAATGGCATAATCTCTCAATGGACTCTATCTAGAATACCTCAACTCAATGGAGTTTCAGAACGGAGGAATCGGATCCTATTAGATATGGTCCGATCCATGATGAGCTTCATAGACCTTTTTGATTTTTTTTTGGGATATAGTTTGTTAACTGCTATATATTTACTAAATATGGTTTCCTCTAAAATCATTCCTATCACACCGTATGAGATATGGCATGGTAAGAAACCAAGTCTAAGTCATCTCAGAATTTAGGATTGTCTGGCTCATGTCAAAAGACAACAAGCGGATAAGTTAGATTTTAGGTCGTTTAGAGCTCGATTTATAGGATATCCTAAAGAGTTATTGGGATATTATTTCTACGTTCAAAAAGACCACAATATGATTGTAAGTCGGCATACCATTTTTCTTGAAAAATAGTTTATTCAAGATAGTGGCATTGGAAAGCAGATCAAGCTCGAGAAAAAAGTCTCACAAGAGCAACGAGCTAAGGACCCTATGGAACCATATCAGGTTGAGCCAATACAATCACTACCTCCTCCACCTCATAGATCGAAAAGAGTTTCCCATTCTCCTGAGAGGTACTTAGGTACTATCTTAGAGAAAGTAGAAAAAATATTCCTCGTAGGTAATGAGATTCATGGTGATGATCCAAAAAACTATGACGAGGCGATATCAGATATCGACTCCGAGAAATGGTTAGAGGCAATAAAGTCAGAAATTGACTCAATGCACTCAAACCAAGTCTGGATCTTGATAGATCCACCAGAAGGTATAGTACCTATTGGGTGTAAATAGATCTATAAGAAAAAGATTGGTGCAAACAGAAATGTGGAGACATTTAAAGCTAGATTAGTGGCAAAAGGGTATAGTCAGCACGAAGGCATTGACTATCAAGGATACCTTTTTGCTAGTAGCTATGCTAAAGTTCATCCACACATTGCTTGCTGTTGTAGCCTATTTTGATTATAAAATATGGCAAATAGACATGAAAATGACATTCTTAAATAAATACCTTGAGGAAGATATCTATATGGAACAGTCCTAGGTTTCACATCCAGTGATGCTAAATACAAAGTATGCAAGCTGCAAAAGTCCATATATGAACTTAAGCAAGCATCTCAAAGCTAGAATATTTGATTTAATGATGTGATCAAATTATTTGGTTTCATCAAAAAATGAGGAGGAACCATGTATCTTCAAAAAGATCAGTGGGAGTGCTATTGTCTTCCTCGTACTGTATGTGGATGATATCCTTCTTATTGGAAATGATATTTTCATGTTGACCATAATTAAAATATGGTTAACTAAAGAATTCTCCATGAAAGACCTAGGAGAAGCATCCTTCATTCTAAAAATTAAGGTCTATAGAAATAGACTAAATAGGATGCTAGGTCTTTCACAGAAGATGTGCATAGAGGAAGTTCTAAAGAGGTATAGCATGAAAAACTCCAAGAGAGATTTGGTATCCTTCAGACATGGCATTCATCTCTCCAAGAAGATGTGCCCTAGCACACATGAGGAGATAAAACACATGAGCAAGATCCCTTATGCTTCAGCAATAGGGAGCCTCATGTATGCCATGTTATGTACATGACCTGATTAGCCCATGCTATGAGTGTCATGAGCAGATATCAGTCGAATCTAGGAGAAGAACACTGGACTTCTGTGAAATGTATCCTTAAGTACTTGAGAAGAACTAAGGATGTGTTATTGATTTTTGGTAATGGAGAACTCTAAGTCCAGGGGTATACAAACTCAGATTTTATGTCCGATATAGATTATCGACAGTCAATATCTAGGAGTCTATTTGTGTGTAATGATGGTACTATCAGTTGAAAAAGTTCCAAGCAGATAGTGATAGCAGATTCTACCATGGAAGCTGAATACATTGCTGCATCAGAAGTTACGAAGGAGGCATTCTGGTACAAAAAATTCATCGCAGAAATTGGAGTGATGCCATCAGATGCCATTCCTCTGTACTGTGATAATAATAGCACCATAGCCCTTACTAAGGAGCCAAGGTCTCATCAGAAATCCAAGCACACTGAGCGACGATACCATCTCATCTGCGATTACCTCAAGAAGGATTATGTCGAGGTCAAGAGAGTCAACTCTGTAGACAATGCGGCAGACCCACTCACAAAGCCGTTGGGCCAGTAGAAGATTGAAATCCATCTTGAGAAGATAGGACTTAGAGTTGTAGCCAATTGGCTTTAGATCAAGTGGGAGTTCGTTAGATATGTGTACCCTAGAAGCAAGAATTGGCTAATACTTGTAATACACATCTAAGGATAAAATTATAATTTTGACTATAAATAATAAAATAAATTATTTTCTATCACAGTGTGTATTTAAAAGTGTCTGTGATACATCCCTTGAGTTAATGGTAATGATAGTTTATATTTTCAAGAGTTGTAAATTTAAGACATGAATTTTTATTATTAACTCATAAAATGCTTCTGACCATAGGATCATCATAAGGATGGTGATTAATTCGGAAGGTTGGTGTACGATCGCTTCTTTAGGATAGATGACTCTTGAGTCTATGGTGTAGAGACATCGGAGTGAGAGTATAGGTACTCGTTAGAGAATGAGGGCACTAAGCGTGACTACCTCAAGCAGTCATTAGGAAGTCTACCTTCTCATCAATGATTGGCTCGAAGCTGTAGTGGTATGTCTAGTTCTTTGACCTAAGATGCATCGATAGTTCACCTTGAGGATGTTATAGTTTGACTACACCATAACTCGGTCTCCTACCCATTTGAAACCCTGAGGTGTATGTTGGCTATAGCATGTTCATTGTAGAAATTGGATTGCACCAATAGGGAATCTATCTACCTCGGTAGATGAGGAGCAGCCCTATGATGATCATGAGAATCAAGTCCATAAGCCCATGGCTATGGCAAAGTGAAATAATAGAAAGAGTTTCTATTAGGATTTTTACATTGGACTTCAATCGAATGATTAATTCATATGATGAAAATTAGGATTTGACGAGATCACCTTAACCCTAATGTGATCGGAGCTCAAGATGGAAGAACTTAATCACATAGGTAACTACACTGAGAGGTTCATTTTCAGTTCTGATGGATTGCCACCATATGCTGCTAGGTGTCACTGGTAGATTTTGGAAGCAATTAGAATGATTTGGATGATCGATCATACTAGTTGTCTGAATCAGAAAAGTTCTGATCCATCGGAAGGTATTTCGATGATGTCGATGATAGAGATCATGACATATCCTATTACCATATGAAACTGAACCTAACTGGATCACACAAATAAGGATTTGGATCTGGATATCATTAATTGGACTAATCCAGTTCAATTGATTTGAATAAGATTCAATTAGATTCAAGAAAATCGTGCTAGCACATGATTGAGCCTAATGTTCTCCTTCAACAATCATTAAGAGTTGTGTCGATTGAGCCAAATATGTTTGGACTCACTCTGAAATATTTACTTGGTCTGACTAAAGCCTATCCAAATTAGAAAAGGATTGTCTTAATTTATAAGATAAATTTGAGACAATACCTACCATTTTCCATCATCTGCTAAATCTTATCTTTGGACTTTGGTCAAATGTTGACCTTTGATACTTAAACATCTGCCCAGGTGTCATGCACTCATAAGAGAGAGCTTTGACCCTTGTCCACCTACTAAATAGTAGAAAGGCAAGGGGCACATGCCTAGGGAGGCATGCACCCAAAGTGGATTAGGATTGAAGTCTCATACAGATGGGACTCCAGTTACTTCATGCATTCAACTTAGGTGGCACCAAAGTGTCATCTTTGACCAATCTTGGTGCCATCTAAGGAGGTTTGTGAGGAACTCTAATCTGATTAGATTAGATGATGTTAACCCATCAATCAAATTTAGATTTGATTGCATGAAGAGTCATGATTGGTCGGGATGATGTGGCACTGCATGGTGCAGCAGGGTCTATATAAACCCTGTCTGCACCTAGGATTGAGAACCTCTATCCTTTGCCCATGCCACAAGGCTTCTCTCCCTCCCTCTCCATGCCATCTTCAGATCCTCTCTCTCCTCTCCATACCCAAGAAGCTTTGAGCTCGAGTTTGGTGTGATCCAAGCAAGAGAAAGGCGACAAGAAAGAAGAAGGCAGCACTGCTGCAAGAGACAACACCCAATCTTCAAAATATATTTTGAAGACCTTCAAGATTAGATCTAGATCTGATCTTTGGAGTATAGATAAAGAAGGAGAAGATCTCTAGATCCTATCTGAGTGGATACCGATAGAGTTCAAACGCTTGCGTGGCTACATCCAGAACCTCAGGCAAACATTGGGATCATCACAGGATAATAGGATTACCCATAACAAGATACAATTAAATTATATTTAATTTATTTTATTTTTATTTTTATTTTATCATATTGATAAAATTAGATTTGAAAAGTCTCATATCTAATTTAGATCTAAGAGAAAATTTTTTGAAATATCCCTCTTGATCAAATCAGATCTGAACGAACCTGATCCAAAAAGTAAGATTTTTTCTTCAACTGGTATCAGAGCTAGATTCCATAATTATTTAGATCTAATTTTAATATAATTTTAATCTAATAATTAGATAATTTTAGATGTTACATTAGATGTGATTAGATCTAAAATTAAAAATTAAAAAAATTAAATAATCTAGATCTAAAATATATGAGATGCATGACTAGACTAGGAATAGAATTGTTCTATGTAGTCTAGGATGATCATAATTTTAATTTAATTAATTATAATTTTAGATCTATTTATTATTTTTTGATATTATAAATATTATAATTAAATTTAAAAAATAAAAATTAAATTTATTTAATTTTTTATATGAGATATGGTAGATGCATGTTTAGACTAGTTGTAAAATAGTTCTACAAAGTTGTCTTGAATAAATTTAATTTGATATAATCAAATTTAAATTTTATTTTTTAGATATTTTAAGATAATTTAGATATGAAAATATGCATGATATGATATATGAGATGTATGCAAGACATATTTTTAAGATTAGATCAATTTTATATATGTGATATATATGTAGATCTAACTAATTTTGTAGATTCATCATATTTCTGATTAAGGCGTTCGGCCGTCCGGTTATAATAATAAAGTAGGGTTTAAATGCCCTCTCCTTCCATTCAATGGGATGTTCTTATGATGTATAGGGATGCTATGCATTCATCCTTAATCAAAAATCAAAAACTTATTTTCTGCAAAATCTTAGATCCTGAAACCCTAGGATTTTATTTACATGTTTTGTTTATGAATCCTAAACTTAATTAAGAATTAAGATTATGAAATATATTAGGTCTAAAATTAAGAATTTTCAGATCTAAGACATATTCATAAAATTGGGTTAGAACTTGGATAGCTCAATTAGGTCTAGCGGTTGATCAAATCGAATCAAAAGTCGATTAGATGGGATCAAGAGTGCTTAAATTGACCAGCCTAATAGGATTAAGTCTGGGTCAAAATCGAGACATATGAGTGATCGATCAAGTTAAGATCCAATTAGGCTTAGTGGTTAGAGTCTGGATTGTAGGCTAACCCGATTGGTTTTGGCTCAATAATTTGGTGTCTAAGGTAAGTTTGGCAAATACGATCGACTGATTTTTAATTAGGAGCTACTCGACTCGAATGCATTCTTATCGAGTTAATGGCATATCCCTTCCATCGGTCTCACTTATCTAGCTATATTTGTCAGTGCAGTCCTGATCTGAGGTGGCTAATAATCCGAGCTAACCCATGCCACTAGGTTAGTCATAATGGTTATGACTATGTCAAGTCAAGTTTAAAGAGACCTAAATTAAATCTTCCTAAGAAAAGATTAAGTCTAAGGTCTTACACCATTGTAGATGTGTGGGCCCTTCCCGGGGTTAATTGTTCTCGGCTAGTCACAATGGTTCAGTTGCATCGAAAAGACGCAACCATGTCTATTAGACATTGGATGCTACGGGCTGGAGGATGGATTGGGCTCAATATTTTGGATATGGTGAGAGATCCAATTAGGAATCCAATCTATGCAAATGGTGGATCTGACTTAACTGAGGGATGGATCAATATTCTGGACATGGTGAGATTCATGAATTAGAGACCAAGCCCTGATGCACCATAATTAGAGAATTATTGGACAAGAGTTGTTCACTCATTGGCTAACTCATCACCAATAACTATTAGGTGAGGTGATGAGTCAGTTAGTGGGACTGCACCACCTACTAGAAATCATTAATCGTTGAGATTTTTGTATCTCTATGGAGGGAGTATAGGGATCCAAGAAAATAGTAAGAGCTAATTTGTTTAAAAATCAAACCCCTAAATAAATTATTCAAATCTTAGTTACAAAATCTAACTAGAAACTTTGACTTTTTATAGAAAAAGAAAAATATCTGCATCCAACCCACTAGCCCATATCCTGGACACCCATAGACTGACCGGATCCAATTACAAGGATTGGCTTTGTAACTTCAAAATCATTTTGGATTTTGAGAAGTTAACTCATGTATTGGACTTGGATCCCTCCACCTTACCAATCCATCCATCCACTGAATAGAGAGCATCTCATGACAAATGGACGGATGAAGATAACATGGTCAAATACTACATGTTGGACTCGATGTCTGATGAGCTTCAGCGCAAATATGAAGATATCAAGACTGCCCACCAAATGTTGGCTCTCCTACAAGAGTTGTTTGGTGAACAGAGTCGCACAGCCAAATATCAGATCACTAAATGATTGTTTAAGGCTAAAATGCATGATGGATAGTCAGCCCAAGATCTTTTTCTGATGATGATCAAGAACTTGGAAGAGCTTGGAAAGCTCGGAGTGAAGTTAGACCAGGATCTATAGAATGACATAATTCTACAATCCTTGACTGATGCATATGGGCAGTTCATCATGAACTACCATATGCATAAACTTTAGAGTACTCTGACCAATCTTATGAACATGCTGGTTACTACTGAGCTTTCTATGAAAGATTCTAAAGGCTCAGTACTTACTATGGAACGAACTTCTTCCAAGAGAAAGTCTTTTGGAAAGAAGAAAAAGTCAATGAAAAGACAGAAGGTGGAAGGTGGAAAGAAAAAGAAAGCAGAGCTAAAGAAGAAGGCCGTTAACAAAGAAAAGTGTTTCCATTGTAATACTGATGGCCACTGAAAGCGGAACTGTCCTATATATATAGCCACCCTGAATAATAAGAAGGAGACATGTCTTTCTGGAGGTATGCTCATTATTGAATCTAACCTTCCAATTTCTTCTGCATCTAGTTGAGTGCTTGACTCTGGTTCTAGTGGTCATTTATGCACTTCCATGTAGGATCTTGAGGATAGCAGGAGGCTGAGGGATGGTGAGATGATCCTAAGCATCGAAAATGGAGCAAGAGTTACTGCTGTGGTCGCAGGAACCTATCCTCTTCGACTACCATCTGGCTTAGATTTAGTACTTAGGGATTGTTATTATGTGCCTGCTGCAAGCAGGAATTTGATTTCTATTTCATATTTAGCACAAAAAGGCTATGTAATTAGTTTTCTTAAAGACCATTGTAATATTCTTTATGAAAGAAATAAAATTGCAAGTGGTTTCTTCATTAACGATCTCTATCAGTTATATATTGATATATCTATCTTTAATATCGAGCAAAATGTGAATGTTGTAAAAAGACCCAGGGATAGTCCAAATGATAGGTATCTATGGCACCTAAGGCTTAGTCATATAGTAGAAGATAGGATTAACAAATTAAAAAAAATTGGGCTATTGAGTCCGTTGACTTTCGAGTCATATCTAATTTATGAATCATGTCTTCATAGTAAAATGACTAAGCTCTCTTTTGTGGGACATGGGGAAAGGGCCATAGATCTACTTGCTTTAGTACATACTGATGTGTGTGGCCTATTTGATGCGCCAGCTAGAGGCAACTTTATTTACTTCATAATTTTTACCGATGATTTATCTCGATATGGGTATGTGTATCTTATGAGATACAAGTCTAAAGTTTTTAAAAAGTTCAAGAAATTCAGATATGAAGTAGAAAAGCAAACTAAAAAATCCATTAAGGTTTTTTGATCAGATCGAGGAGGTAAATACCTTAGTCGGAAATTTCTTGACTATCTTAAGCAAAATGGCATAATCTCTCATTGGATTCCACCTGGAATACCTCATCTCAATGGGGTTTCAAAATGGAGGAACTGGATCCTATTAGATATGGTTCAATCCATGATGAGCTTCACAGACCTTTCTGATTTTCTTTGGGGATATAGTATATTAACTGCTATATATTTACAGAATAGGGTTCCCTCTAAAATCGTTCCTACCACACCGTATAAGATATGGTATGGTAAGAAACCAAGTCTGAGTCATCTTAGAATTTGGGGTTGTCCGGCTCATGTCAAAAGACAATAAGTGGACAAGTTAGATTTTAGATCCTTTAGAGCTCAATTTATAGGATATCCTAAAGAGTCATTAGGATATTGTTGGAGATAAATCCCACTGGCACTGAAGTCCAGTCTGATGCTTAGCCTAATACGATTGGTAATCATGGAAGAGCTTCGATTAAGAATTCTCCCTCCAGCAGTCGAACTTATCCAGCGATCGAATTCCTCTCGAACTCCCTCCAACGGCAGAACCCCTCCCAGACTCCCTCCAGTGACCGAACCCCCCCCAGACCTCTCCTTCAGTTGGATTACTATAGGATTCGAACTCCTTCTGGTCATCTCCTTCAGTCGAATTTCTATAGGAGCCGATCTCCTTCTGGATTTCTCCTTCAATCAAATTTCTTCAGGAGTCAAACTCCTTCCAGATTTCATTAGCAGTCGGATTTCTTCAGGAGTCAAACTCCTTTCGAATTCCTTCAGGAGTCAAACTCCTTCCGAATTCCTCCAGCAATCAGATTTCTTCAGGAGCCAAACTCCTTTCGGATTCCTCCAGCAGTCGGATTCCTCCAAAAGTCGAACTCCTTTCGGACATCTCCTTCAGTCGAATTTCTACAGAAGCCGAACTCCTTCCGAATTTCTCCTTTAGTCAGATTTCTTCAAGAGTTGAACTCCTTCCGAATTCCTTCAGCAGTTGGATTCCTCTAGAAGTCGAACTCCTTTCAGACATCTTCTTCAGTCGAATTTCTATAGAAGCCGAACTCCTTCTGAATTTTTTCTTCAGTCGGATTTCTTCAGTAGCCAAACTTCTTTCGAATTTCTCTAGCAGTCGGATTCCTTCCAGTGCCGAACTCCTTCCAAACTCCTCCAGCAGTTGGATTCCTCCCATAGTCGAATTTCTTCAAAAGTCGAACTCCTTTCAGATTCCTTCAGAAGCTGAACTTCTTTCGAACTTCTCCTTCAGTTGGATTCCTCTAGGAGCCGAACTCCTTCCGAACATCTCCTTCAGTCGGATTCCTCTAGGAGCCAAACTTCTTTCGGATTTTTCGTTCAATCAAATTCCTTTAGGAGCCCAACTCCTTACGGACTTCTCCTTCAGTCTGATTCTGAATGCCTACTTTCTCCGGATGGTTATGACTGTCATTTATCAGTCTGCTTTAGGCAACCCCACTACTGGACGGTTATGACTGTCATTATCAGTCTATTACAAGCGACACCTTATTTCGTAATAAATTTTACGTGGCCTAAAGCGGCTCACTATCGGATGGTTACAACAAGCTTCGTCTATAAAAAGAGATCCTCCATATATATTTTCTCTAAGCTCTCTTCTTCTTTCCAAAATTCTACTGAATTCATATCCGAGCACTCTATTTCTGTTGGTCAGAAGAGCTGACTTGATCGTCGGAGGATCTTATCGGAGCCACCACCACCAACTCTGGATGGGACTTTGTTTTACAGGTCATCGATAGTGACCTCATCTTTCCCAACTCCAACTCGATTCAGTGTCAACCAGATTCTGCACCAATAGGATTGGTGCTAGAAGGAGGGCACTCTGTTCCTGAGGTTTTCTTGATCTTAAAAGAGTGCTCAACGGTCTTCTTCTTCTCTAGAGTTCTTTCTAAAAAAAAAATACCTCCTAAAAAAGCTTTGACTAGGCGATCAACGGCCTTTACAGCTAGATTCCATCCAGATCAATCTGTTCCCACTCCAGCTCTGGTAACTCAAGCTCCACCTACAACTATAGTGGATGCAGAGCAGTTCAACCTATCGATCCAGTAGATTTGCGGTCTCATGGAGGTGGTGCAGGCCATACATTGGTAGGCTCCGATGCCAATTCAACTAGAGCAAGCTCTTTCGGAGCCCCATAATCCGATTTAGGGAAAGCCCCATGATCCGATTGGGGGATGGCCGACTCAGGCTAGCCGACCGGTGACCTCTGAAAAGGAGAAATAGAGGGTGGATAGCCATTACTCGAACCATGATTCAACCCCGGAGGAAGCTTTGCTCTCATCCCACCAGAAAATTTTGGAGATTAACAATCGTAAAGATCTCCTGAATCAAAGGCTCCAGAAAATGAGTCGACGGATTGAAAAACTCCACCACGTTGCCTCGGCTCTCCATGATGATGTCTGCATCGATCCTCCTTTCTCTCCCCAAATTATGCAAGAGCTCGTTCCGCCAAACTTCAAGCTTCCCCAACTTGAAAGCTATGATGAAACTTCTGATGACCATGATGCTACTTCATGGCGCACCAGATGCCATCTTATGTCAAGCTTTTCCATCTACCTTAAAGAAAGCAACAAGACACTGATATTCGGCATTGAAGCTTGGTACGATCTTCTTATTTGATCAGATAAGCCATCAGTTTGTGGCTCACTTCGTTAGCAGCCGACATCTCCATTGAGGTTCAGATTTTCTGATGAATATTAAGCAGAAGGAGGGAGAATCTATCCAAGCTTATGTCACCCAATTTAATGCTGTTGCATTGGAGGTTCAAAATTCGGACCAGTCTGTTGCAATGGCCGCACTCAAAGGTGGCCTTCAGAAGAACGATTTGCTATTCTTCCTGAAGAAAAAGTACCCCAGGAGCTTTGCCGATCTGCTAGCTCGGGCTGAGGGATATGCTCGTGCAGAAGAAGCCTTCAAGTTGAAGGATGAAGAAGCCGCAAGAGAATGGCGGGAGGGCGAGTCTAATAGACCTACCGCTGAAGGAGGGTCGAATGAAGTTCGGTACACTCAAGGACTTCCCCCAAGCACAAGCGAGCCCGAACTCCTCCTCGAGCTTGTCATCAAAGAAGTCCCGATAGAAGGGCGTGAAGAAGTTCTCCCCCCAGAAGGTTCCACAACTACGCCCTCCTTAATGCTCCTAAAACTCAAGTTCTGATGGAAATTAAGAATCAGCTATCAAGATCAAAAGAATTACGATCTCCCCCAAATAAGCGCAATCGAAGCAAGTACTACCTCTACTATTATGACCATAGCCACAATACTAAAGAATGCATTTAGCTCCAAGATGAAATCAAGGAGCTTATTAGGAGAGGGCGACTGGGTCAATTCCTCAGACGTCGGTCTGAAGTAAGAAGAGAGCAACCAAGGGCTCTTTCGCAACCGAGGGAGACCTAGGGGGAGGGGTCTTAAAGAAGCCAATCCCTGCGTGAAAGTATCAATACCATGGTCGGAGAACATCGACAAAAAAAGATATTAAGGAGCTACATAGTGTCAACGTTAAAATTTTGAAAACTTGCAATATCATTAACCACTTTTCAATAGAGAATTCTTATTTCAACGTTCCTATCTTTTATGAAATATAACAGGAAAAGATTAAGGAGGACTTCTTTTTTAGCCAAATAAAAGGCTTCTGGTATAGGAGATAAGATATCCTTCAAATTCGATTGGAGATAAGATCTCCTCCGAGCTCCAACTTCAATCTCGATTGGAGATAAGATCTCCCCCAAGCTCTAACTTCAACCTTGACTGGGGATAAGATCTTCCTTGAGCTTCAACTTCAACATCAACAGGAGATAAGATCTCCTTCAATCTCGGCTGGAGAAAGATCTCCCTCAAGCTTTAACTTTAACGTCGGTTGGGGATAAGATCTCCTTCGAGCTTCTAGGAGCTTCGACCTCAATAGGAGATAAGATCTCCTTCAACTTCGATAGGAGATAAGATCTTTTCCAAGGTTCAACCTCAATGGATGCAGAGCCTAGAAAAGAATTTCGGCAGTCATCTTTTTTGTACTTCCTTCTTTCGAATTTCGAACTCGAAAGTGGAGGGACCATTGTTGGGGATAAATCTCGTTCCCACCGAAGTCCAGTCTGATGCTTAGCCTAATGTGACTGCTAATCATGGAAGAGCTTTGATTAAGAATTCTTCTTCCAACAGCCGAACTCCAACCAAACTCCTTTAGCAGTCGAACTCATCTAGTGGCCGAACCCCTCTCGAACTTCCTCTAGCAGTCGAACCCCTTTCAGACTCCCTCTAGCGGCCGAACCCCTCCCAGACCTCTCCTTCAGTTGGATTTCTATAGGAGCCTAAGTCCTTCTGAACATCTCCTTCAATCGGATTTCTACATGAGCCGAACTCCTTCTGAATTTCTCCTTCAGTCGGATTTCTTCAGGAGCTGAACTCCTTTCGAATTCCTCCAACAATTGAATTTCTTCAGGAGCCGAGCTCCTTCCGGATTCCTCTAGGAGTCGAACTCCTTTTGGATTCCTCCAGCAGTCGAATTTCTCTAGGAGCCAAACTTCTTTTGGATTCCTCCAGCAATCGGATTCCTCTAGGAGCCGAACTCCTTTCGGATATCTCCTTTAGTCGGATTTCTACAATAGCCGAACTTCTTTCGAATTTTTCCTTCAGTCGAATTTCTCCAGGAGTCGAACTCCTTTCAGACATCTTCTTCAGTCGGATTGCTATAGGAGTTGAACTTCTTTCGGATTTCTCCTTTAGTCGGATTTCTCTAGGAGCCGAACTCCTTTTAGATTCCTCCAGTAGTTGGATTCCTTCAGGAGTCGAACTCATTTCATATTCCTTCAAGAGTCGAACTCCTTCTAGATATCTCCTTCAGTTAAATTTCTGCAAGAGTCGAACTTCTTTCGGATTCCTCCAGCAGTCGAATTTCTCCAGGGGCCAAACTCCTTTCGGATTCTTCCAGTAGTTGGATTCCTCCAAGAGCCAAATTTCTTTCGAACTTCTTCTTCAGTTAGATTTCTTCAGGAGCCGAACTCCTTTCAGACATCTCCTTCAGTCAGATTCCTTCAGGAGCCAAACTTCTTTCGGATTTCTCCTTCAATTGGATTTCTCTAGGAGCCAAACTCCTTATGGACTTCTCCTTCATTCGGATTTTGAATGCCTACTTCCTTCGGATGGTTATGATTATCATTTATCAGTCTGCTACAGACAATCCCACTATCAGATGGTTACGACTATCATTATTAGTCTATTACGAGTGACACCTCTCTTCGTAATAAATTCCATGTGGCCCACTATCGAATGGTTACAACAAGCTTCGTCTATAAAAAGGGATCCTTCAGATATGTTTTCTCTAAATTCTCTTCTCCTTCCTAAAACTCTACCAAATTCATACTTAAGCACTTCATTTTTATTAGCCAGAAGAGCTGACTTGAGCATCGGAGGATCCTATCGGAGCCACCACCATTGACTCCAGACGGAACTTTATTTTGCAGATCACCGACGGCGACCTCATCTTTCCCAACTCTAGCTCGATCCGACGTCAACCAGATTCTGCACCAATAGATATTATTTCTATATTTTAGAAGATCACAATATGATTGTGAGTCGGCATGCCCTTTTTTTTGAAAAATAGTTTATTCAAGATAGCGACATTGGAAAGCAGATCAAGCTCGAGGAGAAAGTCTCACAAGAGTAACGAGCTAAGGATCCTGTGGAACCAAATCAGGTTGAGCCAATACAATCACTACCTCCTCCACCTCATAGATTGAAAGAATTTTCCATCATCCTGAGAGGTACTTAGGTACTATCTGAAAGAAAGTAGAGAAAATGTTCCTCGTAGGTAATGAGATTCATGGTGATGATTCCAAAACCTATGACGAAGCGATATCGAATATCGATTCTGAGAAATGGTTATAGGCAATGAAGTTAGAAATTGACTCAATGCACTCAAACTAAGTTTAGACCTTGGTAGATCTATCAGAAGTATAGTACCTATTGGGTGTAAATGGATCTACAAAAAAAAGATTGGTGTAGATGAAAATGTGGAGATATTCAAAGCTAGATTAGTGGCGAAAGGGTATAGTCAGCATGAAGACATTGACTATCAGGATACCTTTTTGCCAGTAGCTATGCTAAAGTCCATCTGCATATTGCTTGCTGTTGCAGTCTATTTCGATTATGAAATATGGCAAATAGATGTGAAAACGACATTCTTAAATAGATATCTTGAGGAAGATATCTATATATAACAGCCGCTAGGTTTCACATTCAGTGATGCTAATCACAAAGTATGCAAGCTGCAAAGGTCCGTATATGGATTTAAGCAAGCATCTCGGAGCTGGAATACTTGATTTAATGATATGATCAAATTATTTGATTTCATCAAAAATGAGGAGGAACTATGTATCTTCAAAAAGATCAGTGGAAGCATTATTGTTTTCCTCATACTGTACGTGGATGATATGCTCCTTATTGAAAATGATATTCCCATGTTAACCATAATTAAAATATGGTTATCTAAAGAATTCTCCATGAAAGATCTAGGAGAAGCATCCTTCATTCTACGAATTAAGGTCTATAGAAATAGACCGAATAGGATGCATTTCGGACAGTCTATAATTTAGATGATTGACTTTAGGACATATTTCCTAATAATTTTTATTTAGACTAAAGCCAATCAGAACAATATTAAATACTATCTTCTATTTAAATTCATAGAACTTCTTAGTTCCGAGACTTTAGTAAATGAATCGGTCAAGCTTTTTTTTTTCATCGATCTTTTGAAGGTCAATATCATCCTGATCCAAAATCTATTAGATAACTACAAAAAAAATGATGTTTAGCGATAAAATATTTTGGAGTGATAAAAAATTTACCAAAAAATATTAATATTTCTTGATGATTTAAAATATCACCACTATTAATGATTCTTTTTATAGTAATTTTATTTTTTCATCATAAAATATCACCATAAAATATATTTTATTATTTTTTTTGGCGTCAAGCTTTTTCAATAAAACAATTTATCAGAAAAAAGTTTTTATTTTTTGCGACAAAATTTTGAACATCATAAAAAGGATTTCATGAGTCTGCTACTTTATCGGCGAAAATATTCGCTGCAAAATATATATCTTTGACTAAAAATTTCATCGCAAAATTTTTTAAAAAAATATTTAAAATTTTATTTCTCCTCCATCTTTTTACTTTTCCCCCTTCCTTTTTTTTACCTACTGCCGTTTTCCCCTTCCCCCCTTCCGTTTTCCCCTTCTGTCCTTCTCTCTCGAACCGATCACCGTCGGCCTCCTTCTTCCATCGGCAGACCAGGGCTCGCCTCACCGACCTCTGCAAGAAGCTCATCGGTGGCAAGGTCCACCGGTGATACTCCTACGAACGATGACAAGCTTGTCCTCATTCTCGTCCTCATCATCCGACAAGGTAGGTATGTTTCTTCTATCTCTTTATCTTCTCTCTTCTCTGCATCGGTTTATTATTGTTTCCTATTCTCATGCTTGTTTAAACCCACCATATGTTTGATTTTATGCCTAAATGAAAACCGCTGAAGTTGTTTAATGATATTTGTGATGATAATTAAGGTAATTAAATAAAACCTTTGCCACAATCAAAGTACTTCACCTCTATATATCACTCATTTTTAAGTTGGGAATGAAAGTCATATATTTCTGCTTGACAATAAAACCCTTGCTATAGTTGGCTGATGGTGAACCTCATTCATCATCCTGTGCTAGGCTATAGGCTATTTCACTCTTCCCATTTCATCCCTGCAAGCATTTAGTTATTAAACTACTTCAAATGTAAGGGAGGAGTGTTATGAGGTCTTGTTTCTTTGGTAAAGCTAGAAAAAATGAAGGGAGTAAACCATATATGGGAGGAAGATTGGGGTCTTCAGGGCTAGTGAATAAAATGACAGGGGATCTCAAGCAGCAAGCAGCTGAGTAGGTTGGTAAATGTCAAAAAGAATAGAGGAGTGTTTGTTGGTTACATATGCAATTAATAACATATTAGAACCACACACACACTCCAAATAAATAGATAAATAAAAAGATTCTGTACCAGAGTATATGCAGTTTTTTCTCGCGCTATTGTTTTACTAGTCCATAATAATGTAGGTTTTGATGAGACCAGTTGACATATTGCAGTGTCAAATATGCACATCAATATGTGATAGCTTCTTCATGTTATCATTGCATTGGAATGTACTATACATTTTCCATGGGAAAGAATACGACGTTGACACGATGATCATATGACAACCACATTTTAGGATATCAATTCTTGTGCACTGCATTATAAATACTAGTTATAATCCTTTACCATCAATAAATATTTTTAATTCACATTCATGGGAAGACGAAGTTGGCATGCCCACATCAACATTTGAGATTACAGTTGAATTAAAAAGGATACTTGTGACGCTTTCCATCCCCTGCATTTTTTTTTTTTTAACCTCTGACTCCCATATCTCTGCAGGTCTCATGCAAGTTCTCTAAATTATTTCACGATTCAGGTGCACAATTTTCCAGAATAACAAATATGAGTGCACTAAACTTTAAAAAAAAAAATCCTATTAAGTATGCTAAACAGAATGGTGTGGCTTTAATTCATGAATCTTTGGTCAAAGAGGGGTAGGATTAGTCTCATCTTCTCACCATTATGAGCAGCAATGATCTATGCACCTTGGCAAACACTTAGGATTCCATTGCCTTTTGCTTAGAAAGTGGAGCAACTATTTTGGATAATATAATCTCACAAGACCACATGATTGATTTGGACTCTTTTCTCAATCTACCTCATTTTTGGCAAGCTCTATAAAGTTTAAATGAATTTGAATCTAGTAGCAAGGACCACAAGCATTCTACGAGACCACCAACATAACCCCTGACATCTTGATCGAGGCCATTCACTTGATGGCCCAAGTCATGAAGGGCCAACAGTAAAAGGCTTCATTGAAGGTGGAGAGTTTTCATCTATGTAAGCAGAAATATATTTTATTCTGGGTAACCACCTACCATCAAAGTACTTCATCTCTATATAGCTTTTGGGACATTTTGACCATTCACTTGTAGTACATTTATATTTTCAATTGTTGAGCTAGATATATGCTAATGTAAGAATCTTCAATCATTTCATTTCATTCATTTCATTCTATCACTATTTACAATTTGAGTTTATTTGGCAGGCATTAAAAATGGATAGGAGTTGGATGAAATTAAGACAAATGATGTAAAGAGTATGTTAATGGAGTTAAAGGAGTTTATTGAGTTTGCGAAGAATCATATGGATCAAGATAATATGGTCCGATGTCCTTGTCTGAAGTGCATGAATGCATATCACAAGCATTTGGATGAAGTGGAAGATGATTTGTACATAAATGGAAATCGAGATACTTATACACGGTGGATATTTCATGGAAAAATTTATCTTCCCATGGTACTTATCGCACCGATAATATTACCAATAATGTTGCATGGGATAATGATGGAATGATAAATAATGAAGAAGAGGAAGAAAATGAAATATTGGACATGTTGGATGACTTTCAATGGGGAACTTTCACCTGTATTAGGGATACAGACATAACTGATAGTCATCAATCTCTTGAAAAAGATGTCCAAAAATTTGATAGATTGTTGAGGGAAGCACAATGCGACTTGTATCTAGGTTGCAACAATTTTTTGATATTATCCTTTATTGTAAAGTTGCTTCATATAAAGATGCATAATCATTAGAGTAACAAATCATTTGATATGTTACTTGAATTATGGAACGATGCTTTTCCTGAAGGCACAGTGCTTCCAAAGTCACATTATGAGGCTAAAAAGATCTTACAAGACTTGGGATTGGGGTATGAGTACATTCATGCTTGCAAATATGATTGTGCATTATTTTGGAAGGAGCATAAAGATAAAGATAAATGTCCAGTGTGCAAAACATCTAGATGGAAAATAAATGATGGCAAGGGTAAGAAGATCCCTCATAAGATTCTACTCCCCATTGAAGTCAAGGTTGCAGAGATTATTTATGTCAAGGCATACAACTTTGGATATGAGATGGCATGCAGAAAAATGTGTCAATACAGAAGGGATTTTAAGGCATCCGGCCAATGCTGAAGCTTGGAAACATTTTGATAGACAATATCCTATGTTTGCTAATGATCTCTGAAATGTTAAACTTGGCCTTGCATCTGATGGTTTTAATCCATTTGGTAATATGAGCAATTCTTATAGTATATGACCAGTGATAATTATGCCATATAATTTACCACCTTGGAAAACCATGAAAGAGCCATTTCTTATGCTATCATTGCTAATTCCTGGACCACAAGCTTCAGGAAAGGACATTGATGTTTATTTACGGCCTTTGGTAGATGAATTGAAGGAGTTATGGAAAAATGGTGTTGACACTTATGATGTCTCTACTAAACAAATATTTTTCTTAAAGGTAGCTATTTTGTGGACCATAAATGATTTTCTTGCATATGATAGTTTGTCAGGTTGGAGTACAAAAGGATATATGGCATGTCCATATTGTAATGAGCAAATATCATCTAAGAGATTAAGAAATAAAATCTGTTACATAGGCCATCATCGATATCTTCCTTTAGATCATTGTTGGAGGAGTAAACTATTTGATGGTCAGCTAGAGGCTCGATCCAAACCACAAGAGTTGTCTGGGGAAGATGTGTTGCAACAATTAGATCAACTTCAAGATTTGAAGTATGGAAAGTATCCAAATATGAGGAAAAGAAAACGTACTCCTAAAGAATTAAACTGGACTAAAAGGAGTATGTTGGTGTAGAATTTGGTTGACACTGGATCGAGCTGGAGTCGAGGAAGATGAGGTCGCCGTTGGTGATCTACAAAATAAAATTTCGTCCGGAGTTGGTGGTGATGACTCCGGTCGGACCCTTTGATGGTCAAGTTAGCTCTTTTGGCCAACAGAAATAGAGTGCTCAGAGAGAAGTTCGAACGAGTTTTGGGAAGAAAAAGAAAGCTTAGAGAAAACGTAATTGGAGGGTCTCTTTTTATAGACGGAGCTTGTTGAATGACCGTCGTAACCATCCTGATAAATGACAATCGTGATTGTCCTGATCAATGACAATCGTAATTGTCCTGATGAATGATAATTGTAACTGTTTAGTAGTGAGATCGTCTGTAGGAATCCGTCTGAAGGAACAGTCCGGAAGGAGTTCGGCTTTCGTAGAAGTCCGACTGAAAGAGGAATTCGAAAGGAATTCGGCTCTTATAGAAGCCCGACTGAAGGAGGAATCCGAAAGGAGTTCGGCTCGCGTAGAAGCCCGACTGAAGGAGTTCGGAAGGAGTTCGACTCCCGTAGAAGTCCGACTGCTGGAGGAGTCCGGAAGGAGTTCGGCTCCCGTAGAAGTTCGACTGCTGGAGGAGCCCGAAAGGACTTCTGCTCCCGTAGAAGCCCAACTGAAGGAGAAAAACGGAAGGAGTTCGGCTCCCGTAGAAGCTCGAGTGAAGGAGGAATCCAGAAGAAGTTCGGCTTCCGTAGAAGTCCGACTGCTGGAGGAATCCGGAAGGAGTTCGGCTTCCGTAGAAGTCCGACTGTTGGAGGAGTTCGGAAGGAGTTCGGCTTCCATAAAAGTCCGACTGAAGGAGAAAAAATGGAAGGAGTTCGACTCGCGTAGTAGTCCGACTGAAGGAGGAATCCAGAAGAAGTTCAGCTTCCGTAGAAGTCCGACTGTTGGAGGAGTCCGGAAGGAGTTCGGCTCCCGTAGAAGCCCGATTGAAGGAGGAATCCGGAAGGAGTTCGACTCCTATAGAAGCCCGACTGAAGGAGTCCGGAAGGAGTTCGGCTCGCGTAGAAGCCCAACTGCTGGAAGAGTTCGAAATGAGTTTGGCTCCCGTAGAAGTCCGACTGCTGAAGAAATTCGGAAGGAGCTCGGCTCCCGTAGAAGCCCAACTGAAGGAGAAATCCGGAAGGAGTTCGGCTCCTGTAGAAGTCCGACTGCTGGAGGAGTTCGGCTTCCATAGAAGTCCGACTGAAGGAGAAATTTGGAAGAAGTTCGGCTCCCATAGAAGCCTGACTGAAGGAGAAAAATGGAAGGAGTTTGGCTCCCATAGTAGTCCGACTGAAGGAGAAATTCGGATGGAGTTTGGCTCCCGTAGAAGTTCGACTGCCATAAGAGTCCGGAAGGAGTTCGACTCCCGTAGAAGCCTGATTGAAACAGAAATCCGAAAGAAGTTCGGCTCCCATAAAAGCCCGACTGAAGGAGGAATCCGGAAGGAGTTCGATCGCTAGGGAAGTTCGATTGGGTTCGGAGTCCAGTTGGAGGAGTTCAGCCACTGAATGAGTTCGGCTGCTGGGGAGAGAATTCTCGATCGAAGCTTTTTCGTGATTATCAACTGCATTAGGCTAAGTACCAGACTGGACTTCGGTGAGAGCGGGATTTATCTCCAACAATAGTTCGTCTACTTTCGAGTTCGAAACTCGAAGGGAGTACAAAAAGGGTGACTGCCGAAGTCTTCTTCAGGTCTCTGTGTCAGTTCAGGTTGAAGTTCAGAGGAGATCTTATCTTCAGCCAAGGTTGACGTCGAAGTTGAGGCTTGGGTACAATAGGGCCATTGTTAGGGCCTCCTCTCATCTCATCTAAACTGAATGAGGCCTTCGATTTTGCTCACATTAGGATGAGGTTCTCCTCCTGTTCCTAATAGATTGTGGGGGCACATAAGGGCCGTTGTCAGGACTTCTGCCCCCATCTCGTCTAAAATGAATGAGGTCTTCGACTTTGCTCACGTTAGGATGAAAATCTCCTGTTTCTAACGGACTGTGGGGGCACATAAGGGTCGTTGTTAGGGTCTCCTCCATCTCATCTAAAATAAACGAGGTCTTCGACTTTGCTCATGTTAGGATGAGGTTCTCCTCTTGTTCCTAACGGGCTGTGCGGGCACATAAGGGCCGTTGTTAGGGCCTCTCCCCCCATCTCGTCTAAAATGAACGAGGCCTTCGACTTTGCTCACGTTAGGATGAGGTCCTCCTGTTCCTAATACGGCCACTTCAAATTGCTTCTTTCCTATCATCACATAATTTTTGCACCAAGAAATAATAATGTTGAAATGAAGGAGTTTTATTGCGGAAAAATTACTGGTAGTACATCCTCAGGTTTTCTGAGTTCCAAGGTCGTGGGAACGTTGTTCCTCCGAGCTCCTTCAGACGATAAATTCCGGACCGGATGACCTCCACCACCTCATATGGATCTTTTCAATTTGGGGCAAGCTTTTTCTGGCTCTGAGGCTGAGAGATGGCGACTCGTCGAAGCACTAAGTCTCCTACTTTGAATGTTCTACTTCTGACTCTAGAGTTATAGTACCAGATCACCTTTCGTCTGTAGGCCGCCATCCGAACTTGGGTTTTCTCCCTTTTTTCTTCCAATAGGTCGAGGTTGACTCTAAGATCCTGTGGGTTGTGCTGCTCGTTGAAGGCCACGATTCATGCTGACTGGAGCTTAAGTTCAATCGGGATGACTGTCTCTGTTTCAAAGGCCAAGACGAATGGTGTTTCCCCAGTTGGCAGTCTTTGAGTAGATCGGTATGCCCAGAGGACGTGGTAGAATTCATCCACCCAAGTCCCCTTTGCTCTGTCGAGCCTTGTCTTCATGCCTTGCAGTAGAGTCTGGTTGGCCACTTCAGCTTCCCCATTTACTTGTGGATGAGCTACCGATGTGAAGTGGTGGGAGATGTTTAGGTCTTCGCAGAATTTGGCGAACCTCATCCCGACGAATTGTCGCTCATTATCGGTTATGAGGGTTCGGGGCAGACCGAATCGACAGACTATTGATTTTCAGATGAAGTTTTGTACCTTGGCCTCGATAATTTTGGCTAGAGGTTTGGCTTCGATCCATTTGGTGAAGTAGTCGATTACGACCAGGAGGAACTTTCGTTGCTCGAATGCCGTCGGAAAAGGGCCAAGTATGTCCATTCTCCACTGCGCAAATGGCCAGGGTGTACTTAGCAGAGTAAGCTCGGAGGCCGGCCATCTTTGTATACTCGCATTCTTCTGACAGCGGTCACATTTTCTGACGTACTCCATAGAATCATGATATAAGATCGGTCAATAGTACCTTTGCCGAAGTAGCTTTTGCGACAGGGACTTGGCTCCTACATAACTTCCATAGATTTCCTTGTGCACTTTCCATAATGCGAAGTTGACTTCTGAAGGTTGGAGACATCTCAACAGCGGCAGCGAATACAACCTCTTATACAACTTGTCCTCGTACAAAACGTACCGGAAGGCTTGATTCTTGAGTTTCCGAGCTTCTTTCGGATCATGAGGAAGGACTCCCTCCTCTAGGTAGGTAACCAACGAGTCGATCCAGCTCGGCTCAAGTTCTGTCTGCAAAATGACCTACGATTCCTCTGAGCTTGGGCACTTCAGGGTCTCAAAAAATACTTCTTTGGGCAGTTCAGCTGGAGCTGAAGTGGCCAACTTAGAGAGGAGGTCGACTCTTATATTTTTTGCTCTCGGAATCTATCGAATGCCGAAACAGCTGAAGGTCGGAGTCAAGTCTTTTACTTTCTCAAGGTATTTCATCACACTTTCTTCTCGCGCTTCATAGCTTTCACTAACTTGGCCGACCACTAATTGGGAATCGTTGTAGACTTGAAGCCGATCTACTCTTAATTCTCTTGCAATTTTTAACTCGACGATCAGCACTTTATACTCGACCCCATTATTAATCGCAGGGAATTTGAAGTGTAGCGCATACTCGGCGATGACTCCCTCGGAGCTGACTAAGACCAACCCTGTACCTGCTCCAGCAGAGTTGGACGAACCATCTACGTACAGAGCCCAAAATCCTTCGAGAAGGTCGGCTGTCTCTTCAGGGAGGTTCGGTTGCGACAGCAGAGCGTCGGTCTCGTTCTGCTCAAGCTCGGCATCATCGAAAATGGTACACTTCACTACAAAATCTGCTAATATCTGAGCTTTGATCGATGGTTGGAGTCGATAATTGATATCGAATTTTGTGAGCTCGATTGCCCATTTTGCGATTCTCCCGGAAGTGTCCATTCGCTGAAGGACTGCCTTTATTGGTTGATCCGTGAGGACCGTTATGGTGTGCCCCTGAAAGTAAGGTCGGAGCCTCCTGACAGCAATTAGAAGAGAGTAAACCGATTTCTCTAGCTTAGAATATCTGATCTCTGCATTCCTTAGGATCCAGCTTATGTAGTAGACCGGCCACTATATCTTCGCTTCCTCCTTGACTAGGACTGCTGCCAAAGCCGCTGGGGAGACCGCTAGGTACAAGAACAATTCTTCTCCAATTTCGGGCTTTGCTAGCAGTGGGGGTGAGCCGAGGTAGTTTTTGAGCTCCTCAAACGCCCGTTGACACTCCGTCGTCCAGCAAAAATTCTTTGATTGCTTGAGAACTTGGAAGAAGGACATGCATCACTCGGTCGATCTCGAGACGAAGCGATTTAGGGATGCCACTTTTTCAGTCAAGCGTTGAATTTTTTTGATTGTCTTTGGAGCGGTTATTTCTTGAATGGCTCGAATTTTCTCGGAATTTGCTTCAATCCCGCGCCTCGACACCATAAACCCTAGAAACTTTTCAGAGGTCACATCAAAGGCGCATTTGATCGGGTTCAGCTTCATCTTGTGCTTCCTGAGTGCACTGAAGGTTTCTTCAAGGTCGGCAAGGTGGTTTATAGAAGCTTGGCTTTTGACGAGCATGTCATCCACATACACTTTCATATTACGGCTAATTTGCTCCTTGAAGATTTTGTTGACCAGGCGCTGGTACGTTGCCCCTGCATTCTTGAGCCCAAAGGATATAATCCTGTAACAGTAAAGACCACGGTCAGTAACAAAAGCAGTTTTCTCCTCGTCCTTTGGCGCCATCCGTATCTGATTATAGCCGGAGAAGGCGTCCATGAAGGTAAGAAGCTCATGGCCCGAGGTTGCGTCTACCAGTTGATCAATCCTGGGAAGAGAGTAGCTGTCCTTTGGGCAGGTTTTGTTCAGCTTTTTGAAGTCTATATACATCCTCTACTTGTTGTTTGCCTTTTTGACGAGGACCACATTTGAGATCCAGGTTGGATAGTTGACTTTTTGGATGAACCCAGCTTCGAGAAGCTTGCCTACTTCTTTTGCAATTGCTTTTTGCCTCTTCGGGGCGTGGCTGCGCAATTTCTCTTTTATCGGCCGATACTTCGGATCAATGGCTAGCTGATGTTCCATACTTCGGCATCAATTCCTGGCATATCCACTGGGGCCCAGGCGAAGATGTCCGCATTCTTTCTGAGGAAAGTGACGAGTTGCTCCCGAACCTCGTCCCCAAGTTGGAGCCGATCTGTACAACGTGCTCCGCGTTCCCGTCATTCAAGGGCACAGATACGAGGTTCTCCATAGGCTCACTTCACTCCTCGGTAAGGTCGTCGCGGACATCCAGTCCGTCCACAGGATAAGGGTCGGACTGTTCTTTCTTATGCAGGACGATTGAGTAGCAGTGCCTTGTCAGAGCTTGATCTCCCCTGACCTCTCTGACCCCGTAACTCATCGGGAACTTCATCTTCAAATAATAAGTTGATACCACTGTCCGAAGTGCATTTAGATCAGATCGGCCGAGAATAGCATTATAGGCGAACGGAGTTCTTACGACTAAAAAATCGACCTATGTCTTAGCCAGTTTCGGGCGTTGCCCCACAATCACGGCCAAAGTTATTATGCGTTTAATTGGTACGGCATCGCCAGTGAAGCCTATCAATGGGGAGTTCATAGGTTCTAAATGGTTATTGAGTAAGAATATTTTCGAGAAGGCATCATAAAACAATATGTTGGCCAAGCTTCCATTATCTACTAAAACACGATGTATATTGTAATCGGTAATGTTTAAAGAGATTACAACCGCGTCATTATGGGGAAATTGGATCTCCTGAGCGTTTGCCTCAGTGAAGGTTATGGGTTCTTCAGTCCTCCGTCTCTTCACCGATCCCTCGGATCTGCTAGCCTTTCCTTGCCGAAGTCCCTCCGAGATCGTGTTGATGATGCCGAGAGGCGGCCGATCTCCTTGTTGATCTTTCTTTGGTGGCTCAGGCTGCGGTAATGCCCTCGGCCAATCTTCCTATCCTTCAGGTCGTTGCCGCAGGAATCGGCCTAATCTGCCTCGTCTGATGAGCTCTTCGATCTCATCCTGAAGTTGGATACACTTCTCAGTGTCGTGACCGTGATCATAATGATAAAGGCAGAACTTGTTAGGATTGTGCTTGCTGGGATGAGAGTGCATCCTTTCTGGCCTCGACAGTTGCTCCCTGATTTCCATCAGCACTTGGATTTTCGGAGCATTGAGAGGGGCGTAGTTGTGAAATCTTCATTGGGGAGAACCTCGCCGCACCCTTCTGTCCGGGCTTCCCTGCCTCCGAGCTCGGGGGGAGTTCGGACTTGCTTTTGCTCAGAGGGAGTTCGGGAGCGCGGCCTAGCTTCGCTCGGCTTTCCTTCCTCGGTGGGTCTGTTCGACTCGCCGATTCGCCGCTTACTAAAGGCTTCATCGTCCCTGGCCTTAAAGTTCTCTTCAGCTTGGGTGTAACCTTCAGCCCGAGCTAGCAGATCGGCAAAGTCTCTGGGGCATTTCTTCTTCAGGGAGAATAGCAAATCATTCTTCTGGAGGCCGTCCTTGAGTGCGGCCATTGCAATTGATTGGTCCAGGTTCCGGACCTTCAATACAGCAGCATTAAATCGGGTGACATAAGCCCGGATGGATTCCTCCTTTTGCTTGATGTTCATCAGGGAATTCGAACCTCGGTGCGGACGTCAACTGCTGATGAAGTGAGCCGCGAACTGATGGCTCATCTGATCAAAGAAAAAGATGGTACTCGGCTTGAGTGCCGAGTATCAGTTCTTGGTGGCTTCCTTGAGGGTGGATGGAAAAGTCCGGCATAAAATAGTGTCTGACGCGTCGTGGAACAACATCATTGTCCGGAAGGCCTCTAGATGATCGACCGGATTGGAGGTTCCGTTGTAACTCTTGAACTACGAGAGCTTGAAGTTTGGCGGGATTGGTTCCTGCATGATCCTCTGAGAAAAAGGAGGGTCAGTGCGAATATTATTACTATGTGAGGAGGGAGTATGACGGAGTTCTTCGATTCGTCGGCTCATTTTTAAAAGCCTTTGATCCAGGAGATCTTCACGATCATTGATCTTCAGGATTTTCTGGTGGAACGAGCGCGAAGCTTCCCTCTGGGTCGAGTTGTGGTTTGAGCATGGGTCTTCCATCCTTTGCTTCTCCTTTTCGAAGATCAAAGGCTGGGTAGCCGAGGTCGGCCGTTCCCAGATCGGACCACGGGGCTTCGGAGAAGCTTGCTCTGGTCGAACTGGTACTGGGGCCTGCCGATGTATGGCCTGCATCGCCTCCGTGAGGCCACGAACCTGCTGGACCAGCAGGTTGAACTGCTCTGCATCCACCATGGCTGCAGGTGGAGCTTGAGTTATCGGAGCTAGAACGGATGTATCTGGATGGAATCTGGCTGCAGAGACCGTTGATCGTCGGGTCGAAGCTTTCTTGGGAGGCATTTTTTCTGGGAAGAACTTTAGAGAGAAAGAAGAGAGATCGTTGCTGAGCACTCCTTTAAGATCAAAGGAACCTAAGGAACAGAGGCCCTCCTAGCGTCAATTCTGTTGGTGCAGAATTTGGTTGATGCTAGATCAAGCTGTAGTCGAGGAAGACGAGGTCGCCGTCGGTGACCTGCAAAACAAAGTCCCGTTCGGAGTTGGTGGTGGTGACTCTGGTAGGACCCTCCGACGGTCAAGTTAGCTCTTCTGGCCAACAAAAATGGAGTGCTCAGAGAGGAGTTCGGTAGAGTTTCGGGAAGGAAAAGAAAGCTTAGAGAAAACATATCTGGAGGGTTTCTTTTTATAGACGGAGCTTGTTGTAACTGTCCTGATAAATGACCGTCGTAACCGTTCTGATAAATGCCAATCGTAATCGTCCTGATAAATGACAATCGTAATTATCCTGATAAATGATAATTATAACCGTTCAATAGTGGGATCGTCTGTAGGAATCCGTCTGAAGGAACAGTCCGGAAGGAGTTCGACTTCTGTAGAAGCTCGACTGAAGGAGGAATCCGGAAGGAGTTCGGCTCTCGTAGAAGCCCGACTGCTGGAGGAGCTCAGAAGGAGTTCGGCTCTCGTAGAAGCCCGACGGAAGGAGGAATCCGGAAGAAGTTCGGCTCCCATAGAAGTCCGATTAAAGGAGTCCAGAAGGAGTTCGGCTCCCGTAGAAGTCCGACTGAAGGAGGAGTCCGGAAGGAGTTCGGCTCCCGTAGAAGTCCGACTGAAGGAGGAAAACGGAAGGAGTTCGGCTTCCGTAGTAGCCCAACTGAAGGAGGAATCCGAAAGGAGTTCGGCTTTCGTAGAAGTCCGACTGAAGGAGGAATCCGAAAGGAGTTCGGCTGTCGTAGAAGCCCAATTGAAGGAGTCCGGAAGGAGTTCGGCTCTCGTAGAAGCCCGACTGCTGGAGGAGTCCGGAAGGAGTTCGGCTCCCGTAGAAGCCTGATTGGAGGAATCCTGAAGGAGTTCGGCTCTCGTAGAAGTCCGACTGCTGGAGGAGTCCGGAAGGAGTTCGGTTCCCGTAGAAGCCCGACTAAAGGAGGAAAATAGGAGTTCGGCTCCCGTAGTAGCCCTACTAAAGGAGAAATCCGGAAGGAGTTCGGCTCCCGTAGAAGCCCGACTGTTGGAGGAGTCCGGAAGGTGTTCGGCTCCCGTAGAAGCCCGACTGGAGGAGAAATTTGGAAGGAGTTCGGCTGCTGGGGAAGTTCGATTGGGTTCGGAGTCTAGCTGGAGGAGTTCAGCCACCGAATGAGTTCGGCTACTGGGGGAAGCTCGGCCGTTGGGGAGAGAATTTCCGATCTAAGTTTTTCCGTGATTACCAGCTGCATTAGGCTAAGTACCAGATTGGACTTCGGCGGGAGCGGGGTTTATCCCCAATAGAGTATATTCTTTGAGTTACTCTATTGGTATAAATTAAAATTGCATCACAATCTTGATGTTATGCATATAGAGAAAAATGTTTGTGATAATATTTGGGGAACAATCCTTAATATTGAGGGAAAAACAAAGGATATTGTTAAAGCATGAATGGATTTGGTTGACATGAAAATATGGAAAGAGTTGCACTTACAACCATCGAAAAATGGATTTGTAAAGCCTCTTGCTTGTTATGTACGGAGTCGAAGGGAAAAGCAAGGCTTATTGGAATTCTTGAAATCTGTTAAGTTTCCTAATGGCTATGCTTCAAACATATCAAGATATATGTGGAAGATGGTAAGATTTTAGGGTTAAAAAGTCATGACTGCCGTGTGTTGTTGCAATGCCTACTTCTCATTGGAATACGTGGATACTTGCGTAAAGATGTGGCGACTACATTGGTTGAGTCAGCAAATTTTTTCCATGAGTTATGTGCTAAGACATTGAATGTAAAAGAATTGGACACATTACAAGAAAAGGTGATTGTGATACTATGTAAGTTGGAAAAAAATTTTCCATCTGCATTCTTTTTGATGTCATGATCTACTTGATACTTCACTTACTAGAAGCCAAACTTGGTGGACCAGTGCAAAATAGATGGATGTTTCCAATTGAACGGTAATGTTTTATATAATTTAATAATTTAATTAATAATTATTTTAGTATTTATGTACTTTTATAATATCAATTATTCATCATGTGATTTTAAATAGAAATCTAGGCGTCTTGCAAGATTATGTGGGTAACAAAGCTCATCCAGAGGGCTCAATCGCTGGAGGTTACATTGTGAATGAATGTTTAACATTTATTTCAATGTATCTTCGTGGGATTGAAACAAAATTTAACAGAGATGATAGAAATTTTGAAGGGGTTCAAGAGAAGGAAGGAAAGTTATCTATTTTCTCACATAAAATTCATCCTTTTGGAGAAAATGCCGAGAAGTTTGTTTCGGAGTTGGTGTTTATTGTTAGAAATTTTGCCCTACTCTAAATGCGTGGTTGGGCCGAGATTACAGAGGAGGATAAGAATTCTCTTTATGACCATATGTTGGTAAGAAATTAATAAGACTCTTTATATTCATATTTTCATTGATAATTACTTACGTTGAATTATTTTTTTATTTTGGTATTTGCATAACACTTATTCCTTTTCTTTTTTGACAAAGTTTGATATTGATCTGAGCCACATGTGAAGTTATGTTGTGAGAGAGTGATGCAAAAAGCCTATAGGGATTTTTGGCATAGTCTACATAAACATTTTAAGAAATTTGATACTCTTAATGTGGCATGCTGTACACCTTATACCAATATACGCCAAGATTATGGGGATTTTCTTTGTAACTTGTTTGAGGAAGAAAAATTTCAGGTATATTAAGTTTCGTTATTGTAATCTTTCTAAATAAACCATATATGTGAGCTAACATTTGTTATATATTTTAAATGAAGCAACGTTGTGCTGTAAATTCTGCTAATCGACAAAAAATGTTATATAATCATCGTATGGGCTCAAAATCATTTGTTTTTGCATGTTATGCCTAGGTATGTTGTAATTATGAATACATCTTATAAAAGAAACATACATATTATTTTTCACAAATATATGGATTAATTTTTTCTTTGTGTTTATGTTTTTATAGAGAGATTTGGAGACTAGAGAGGAGCCAGATAGAATTCAGTTCTTCAAGTGCACAAGATACAATGAGAAAAAAGGCTAGATTTCAGATGAGGTTGAATCAAGATATGTAAGAAAATAACTATTTATATTTCTTTTTCTGGCATTATTCATGATTCAAGACTTTTTTACTTTTAATTACAGAATCGGATGGAGTTGCAAGCCCAATCTAGTGAAGAAGGGTCTTAGGCATTGACTGAAGACCAAATATGTGATACAGTTCTTGAGACACGATCTGGATATGTATGTGGACTCGGGCATGGGTCGAAACCTGTTGGCTCATCTTCCAGAAATAGAGCTTTGGAGTCCTCCAACAGAGAGTTGCGTCAAGAATTAGCAACGCAGTGTGAATTGATTCAGACAATGGAAGCTCGACAGCAGTCAATGCAAGCTCGACAAGAAGAGTTAGAAGAGTTGGTGAGGAGATTGTTGTCACCATCTTTTGCTCCATCTGCTCCGTGGTAAGTAATGTATGGAATATTCTCACTTGTCTTTAGCTTTTCTATCTTCATTATCCACCTTATTGATATTTTCTCTGCTTTTGCCACAAGTTAATTTTGCACAAACTTCTGTTATTCATGATTTATGATGTGGTCAATGGAACAACTTGTTTTTGGAAATTTCTTGTCATTCTTAATAGCCAGCATATGATACATAGGTATTTTATAGGATATCATTAGCTTTAGAGAGAGAAAGAGAGAAGGTGTATTGATATGTCTGGCTCCAAAGGACTGATCTTCAAATTATTCTTATGGGCATCATTGCATTTATTTCTTTGTGGTCCATTTTGGTACCAGTCTCTCTCTCTCTGCGCATCAGTTTCTTTTGTGGGATATGGGATGCAGCGTTCAAGTTTTTCAAAATGGTGTGATGATGTCTTTGGTGATCAGTGCACGGTACCCCATCACCCAGCAGCAACAGCACAAATTTGTTTTGCTAAAAAACATTTAGGTCATGAAACTTGTGTAACATTTCTCGATCATTGGGGACCAGAAGTTTGCTATATTAAAATACAGTGGGTTATGTGGTCATGTAAAATAATTCCAATTGTGGTGATGCAATAGGTCAAGCAAATTTTAATTTCATTTCAGTTACTTTAGTTTTTTAATGACTATTTCACAAGCATGTAAAGATAGGCTTTAACATTGTATTAAGTGAAAGATTGTGCAAATTTTGTGCCTCTTTGTTCATATCTAACTATATCTTTTTTTGATAGATTCTGGCTTTAAAGCCATCCTTTTGTTTTTCACATTCTTCTTCAATTTTTCAATGATTTCCTAAACTTATAACCTTGCCCTCCTACTCATTTGTGGTGTCATGGTGTTCCGGTCATGTTGGTATGGTACGCACCCCTGTATCTATTTTGGTTTATGAATATGTGAAATACAGTATGATGCACCCTTGGTAAGTCTTGTTCAGGGAGTATCATACCATGGTTGGTAGATTTTCTAACTGCCATCATATTTAGGTTTTTGTGCTTATAGCATATGCTTGACCCAAGTCATTGGTTGGCTCTGGGCTGGACTGGATCCATGAACAATAAGTCTTAATATCCTGACCATCCATTGGTTTTGGATTTGATGTTTGAGACCAAATGTTGGGCATTGCCTGACCTAGTCCATATTAGACAAAAGGATTGGATAGCTTGATCAGAAGCCCCTCCATTTGTTGCTCAGAGCACAAGAAAATTTTTTAAGCTGTTACTTGAGTGATAGATTATAGAAGTCCTGCTTGCTTTGTTTTCCCATTTCTCTTTCTTCACTGGGTTTCTTATATTACTCATGTAATTGGGCTATAGAGTTTTGCCTGTGATTCAACTATAATGGCTGATGACGACCATTATAGGAGTCATTGTTTCATTGCACAAAAATTAAATTAAAGCTGGACTAGTCAAACAGTGGATGTTATTCTATCACAACAGTCAATCAGGGAACATTAGGAAGCTATTCTATTGTTCTGATATTGTTAATAAAGGAGCTCGCAACCAGCATGTGTTACAATAGTTTTTTTTTTCTAGTAGGCAGAAAGACTGGTGAATCACTGGTCAAACCAATGGAATGGACATAACTAATCCATATTTATGCATGGAATTTATTCTTGGTGACCATGTCTAATGATTGGTCATATGGTTAATGGTTACCTAACCATGCACTCAGAACGAGCCAAGGGAAAGGTCTAATTGTGGCTTTGTATCTTAATAGATCTGCACCAGAACTTGTTGCATTGAATAATGCTTTCCAGATATCTTTTTGGTGATCATGTGAAACTATTTAAAGCTTTTTCAATCTAAAAGATGACCAAATGGCTGTAGCTAGTTTGATCAAGTTTTATTAATATTGTTGGTGCAGTTTGATCTTAGAGCTCAGTAGCCTCATTAGAACCCAATTCCAATGAAGGAAAATAAAATCCATTTTTGTCTGCTACAAAGAATTCAATAGCTCAGATTTATCACCATTGGCTTTGATACAATTTGATGGCTGATACTATGCTTATTTTGATTTGCAGCTAAAGCCAAGTTTAGACAAAGATAAAGACCCAATGGCAGGAATGTGGGACTTGATAAAGGTGAGCTTTTTTTTTTTTTTTTTTTTTCCTGACAGCATCAAATATTTCTTTTCCTTTGTTTCATTCTATTTAGTTGCGTGTGCTAAGAAATTAAAATGCAAGTGCATTGCAGAACATGTACGTGGAAGGTGATGATGACGTGAAATGAACAATTGCCAAAGCTTGGTTTGATGCAAGATCTGGGAAAGTAGTTGACTCTTTAAAAGGGTACCCTTGACCGGTTGGTGGTAGATTGTGATCTTTATGTTTGAGTCTTGATGTATTTTGTGAATGATGTTGAGAACACAAACTATTGTGGATCTTCTTTCTTAAAATTTTTATAAGTATTTGGGATGATTTTCATCAAGTAATATTGCATGATTGTATCAATCAGTTAGAATTTGTGCTGGACTTGGTTATGTTGGAAAGGATTGGTTTTGGTAGTCTTTTGCGTTACATGAGATACATTTTGTTTGGATTGATCTTTAATATGGTCGTTCGTTTCCTCCTTTTTTTTTATTTTTATTTTTTTTATTGTTGAAATCTTTATAAATGGAAATATCCTTAGCCTTTTCGCCTTTTTTTTTTTTTTTTTGTCCATCGTGTCCTAGACTGTGAGATTCCACTTGGAACGTACAAATCATATAACAGTAATCCAAGATTATAGTAGGTTTTGCACTCTACATCCAGGTCATGCCATGGCCGGGAAGCATAAGCTAGCGTGCTGGTTCGGTGTTTCTTTCATTAAATTAAATTAAATCTATACAAAAAATATAAATATATTTTTTATGAGGATAAATTTTACCGTAAAAAAATAATGGTTGTGTCAGCTAATACTTTTAGTGGCGAGAACATTTGTCGTAAAATTTTTTGCACTTTTTCTGGCAATAAAATTTTATCATCAATATCATTTAGAGACATTAATATGTCTTCATAAAAAGTACAAGTCACATAAGAATTTTTTACGGTGATTAAAATTATCGCTTAAAATTAAATTTTTTTTGGTGATATAATATTCGTTGCTGAAGATCTTTATTTTTCGATAAAACTTTCACCGCTAAAAATTGAATCTTTAATGGCAAAATAATTTATTGCTAAATATTTATTCAGCTATTATTTTGCAGCAAATATGTTGATTAGGTAGTGAGTAGTGTGTTCTTTAGTGGCGAGATTGTTTGCCGCAAGAGGTTCACATTTCTCGACGAAATGATTTTTGCCATAAAAAATTAAAATTTTTTTGGCAAATTTTTTTCGTCGCGAAAAACATCTCCCGATGAGCCTTCCGCAGTGACTTTCTGGTGATCATCTTTTTGCCGCTAAAAATCTTTTACAGAGATTAATTTTTGACGGCAATTATTTTTATCGTAAAAAAAAAATTTCTTGTAGTTAGATAATAGCGAAGCAGAGTATGCTCGTCTTGTATTTTTTCTTTGATTCTTTAGCCTAAGCTATGGCTCTAGTGCTACATTAGGACTAGACCATTGATGGAGGGTGCTTCTCCTAGCTTGCTAATAAACTTATCCACCACATCGCTTATATGACAGCATCAGATGCCACATATACTCTACATCACTAATAGAATAGGCTATGGTATTCTGCTTAGAACTTTTCCAGCACATTGTTCTTTTAATTAGGATAAATTCATGACTCAACACTTTGTTACTATCATCTTTATCTTTATCTGACTAAAAATTGGAATCAAAATATTCTATAAGTTTTAAGTTAGTTTCTCTATATTTGAGTTATGGGACTTTAGTATTTCTCAAATACTCAAGAATTGTCTATTCAATCTTCCAGTGGTTCTCACTTGGATTAGACTGGTATCTAGTTACTACCTCTAGTGAGTATACTATATCTGGTCTCGTATATGGAGAAATAAACTAACAGTTAAACATTTATTTTTTGTAATGTTGGAATGTCATTCTCGATTAAAAGAATATCATCCATAGACAACACAAGAAATAACACTATAGAACCTTTTGCCCACTTGCAAATATAGGATTTCTCTTTGTTTATAAGAAAGATATATGTTCAAAATGTATGTTCCAACTCCGAGATGATAGTCAAACAGGCTTTATAGGTCTCTATCTTCTTATCTACGCTACTCTGATCTTTTTGAAAATCCATATGTACTTAATGGGTTTTATCCCTTCAGGTGAATTAACTAGTGTCCACACACTATTGATTTTCATGGACTCCAATTTGGATTTAATGGCTCCTAGCTATTTCTCAGAGTTAGACCTCTGCATTGCATCTCTATAGATGATCAGATCCTTGTTGTTGTCATTGAGCTCAACAAGATCACCATTCCAGATCTTGAAACCAAAGTATCTGTCCAGCTGACATGGTTCTCTATCGAATCTCCTTAAAGGTGCCTCTTTAATGGGCTTTGAGTTTGATCTAATCAAATTTGGTTATGTAGGTTTACTAGATTGTGTCGGTTCATTCTATCGGTCGAACTTCCTTAAGTTCAACTTTTCAGGTATCAGTTCCTCTCTAAAAGGCTCCTTTCTAAAAGGAATGCCCTACTGTTGAGAACAACTTTTGTTTTTTAGCATGGTAGAAGTAATAACCCCTAATTTTTTTAGGGTACCCTATAAACATACATCTATGGAACCAAGGTCCAAGTTTATCTGTGTGCAAAAATTTCATGTAGGCTGGACTACCCCAAACCCGAATGTGAGAGTCTAGATCTACATCCAGTCCATATCTCATATGGAGTCTTTACAATAGATTTACTCAGAATATTTTTTGGACTAAAATAAATAGTCATAAGAGCATAACCCTGAAATAGGCAGACTAATAAACCCCATTATGGATTGAACTATGTCTAACAAAGTTTGATTTCTCCTTTCCGATACACCATTATGCAATGATGTCCTAGGAGGAGATTATTGAGAGAGAATTTCATTCTCTTTTAAATATGTTAAAAACTCACTGGATAAATATTCACCTCCTCGATCTAATCAAAGAGTTCTAATACCTTTTTCAGTTTATTTTTTTATTTTATTATAGAATTGTTTAAATATTTCAAATGATTCTAGCTAGATGCACCCGTATCAAGATAGGTTGTCCACAAATATAATAAAATATTGATATCCTTCTTTGGCACTTGAGTTCATAAGTCTACATACATCACTATGTATGAGATTTAGAACTTCACTGGCTCTTTTACTTGTTTTAGTAAAAGGTGATTTTGTCATCTTTGCAAGAAGACAAGACTTACAGGTTGGCAATGATTTACAATAATTGATATTGAGGTTTTTCTCTTAGGCTAACCTGTTTATCCTATTTTTGTTAACATGATCAAGCCTACAATTCCAAAATGAGGTATCCTTGACATTATCTAACTTGGATGTTTATTAGATGTGTACATTACACTTAACAGACTGTATGAATATTAAATATTATTTTTTTATTATCCATATATTTATTATAACATCATTCATAATGATATCATAATAATATCTCTTTATTAATAAATGATAACTATCTTTGGACAAAAGACCAACAAAGATCGCATTTATCATAAACGATGAACAATACTGACAATCATTCAAAATGATATTTTTTAAAAATAAGCTCGATAATTCCTAAAGCTAGGATTGGAACAAAACTTCTATCCCTAACGTTTAGAAACTTTTCATCATTTTTAAATATTTCACTTAGCTGAAGTCCTTACAATGAATTATATAAGACTACCGGTATCCAATACCCAAGTAGTAGAACCATAAACATAGAAATTACAAGGTGTTAACATTAACATTGTTGATGAGCAACTCTTTGCTCCTTTTTCTTGTTCAGCCTGTTGAGGTCAAGGGAAGCAAGATATTCAGAACAATACTTATTTCTATGACCCTGCTTCTGACAGTAGATGCACTCTATCTGATTTGGGTTAACCTTGGATATTTTATTTTCACTGGACTTAGAAGCTCCAGCACGAACTCCTTCATGCTGCTGAACCAAATACTAATTATCGAAGTTGGATCCTATAAGTCAATCACTGCCTAACAGTGAACAGAGCAATTAGGGTTTAGCCTTAATCTAAATAAAAAAGAGAATAGTGACCTATTATATATGAATTATTTTAAGCTTAAAGACTTAGACTTTAGTCTAAAGGTTCTTCCATTATTTTGTACGAATTAGTAGCCTCTTCCTCTAATTCAGAAAATTACTTTAATTTTCTAGTAGGTACTAGAATCCACATAGACTGCATATGGGCCCGAAGAAAGCTCTGGCTAACCCATGTGCACCTATGGGTAGGTTCTCAATTAATTATTTTTTAAAATAATTTTTAGTAATTTAGTTTTGCCCCAAGCTCCTCTTCAGCAGGCGTAAGGCACCTCTATTGAAAGTCTTGGTTAGGTCTAACCATTAACATGATAGAGTTTGGTGCATCAAACGATCGATGATCAGGCCCGAGAAAAGCTCTGACTAATCTGATCGCCATTCAGAGAGTGCTATCTAATCATCATATGATGAATGATAATTTCAATATCTGAATGAACACCAAGCATAAGGCGCCTCCAATGTCCATCTAGATTATTGGACCCATTATCAAACACTTTAATGGAAGGCTATGACTCAGTTATTTTCATAACTTTATCATTTTAAGAATCTAATAATTTAGAGAATTTAAATTTATTTATAATTTAAGGATAAAAATTAGACATGGACCAAATTGCTTCCACTAACTTCATCAAGTCAAATCCTCCCACTAACTTCTCAAGTCATTGTTGAGGATTATGATCAATTATGGTCCATGGGCACCTAAATCAGTCTCACTGAAATAAAATTAGTCTCACTGATTTGCTATGTAACGTAGGTTAGCATGAATCAATAAGCAACCTAATCAAAAGCTAACTAACCACATTGGCTAGTAAGTAAGATTGGTGGGAGGGTCTGCCAAGGCTTGCCTTAGACACCATCAGAAATGGTCAGGTAAGCATGCTGCCAATTAAAGACTATCGATCAAAAAATGCTAAACTTATCTTAGACAACAATCAATTTATTAGTTTTGATTTGGTCTACCTGAAGACTCGGGCTCGACCACTGAGCCATGATCAAGTCCATTTATTGGATGTATGGACTTTGATCAACTACAACTATTGAATTGATTTATAAAAAAAATAATCTAATTCTAATCAACTATTAATTAGGTTTGATCAATTTCTTAACTTAGTCCATATTTAATCTAACCCTAGGTCTAATCTAGTTAATGATCTGATCAAAGCTAACCCATAACTCTTTAACCCATGATTCATGAAATTATCTTAGGATCTTCAAATCGTAAACCTAGATCCTAAACAATCACTTAATTTTCAATTAAGTTCAAAACTGATGGATTTGGATTTGGTACCTCAAAACTACATTCTGATTTAATCATTTAAAATATTTTTAAATTTTATAAATAATTTACATTAAATCATATTCAATTCATGGTTCTAGATTTAATTTATTTTAATATTTAGATCATGTTCTAGGATTTCAAATTTAGGATTTTATAGAAAGTAAGTTCATGATTTAAATTTCATATAGCATATATGTCATACATATAAATTCTAGATTCAAAAATAAAACTATATATCAACATATGCATCAAGAGGATCTAGATCTAGAACATGAAACATATATTATTAAGATCTTATCTAGATAATCAAAATCAGATCATAAACCAATTAATCTTATATTTAAAATCTAAAAATAAATCATAAATCTCTTGAGATCTTATCTAACATATTCATGATTTAGGTTTCTTAGATCAGCATATACTGGGATAATCTCTTCATTGTAAGGGATAAATCTTATAGCAGGACAACCATATAATCGGTATATGCGATCCGATATTATTTAGATCTAATATAAATAATTTAAAATAGATCTAATATCTATTTATTTTAGATTTAAAATTAAAAAAATAAATCATAAATCTACTTAGATCACATCTAACTTATTCATGATTCAAAAAATTCAGATCAGTACATACTAAGACAACTTCATTGTAAGGGATAAACCTTACAATAGGACAACCTTATGATCAGTATGTGCAATCATTAATTTTTATTTTTAGATTTATTTTAAAGCATACATGATCATGTCATTAAAGAATCTAATGCTTTGATACCACTATTGAAAAACCATGCAGAGTTTCATATATATATTTTAAAATTTTTTTGAAATAAGATGTAGTGGAAGACATAGATTAAACTGTTTAACCTAATTATGCATGTGATCTAATAACTAAACCCTACATCTAGGATCTATGAAATATTAATATGCAAACATAAATCTAAAAATTAAATCAGTTTGGCATTGATCATATCAATATCCTGGATTTAGAATAATTCTAGAAACCCTAGATCACATCTAGATTAGAAAAGAGATCAGATCTCTTATCTTTGCATGGATCGAGAACACCATAGTTAATTTCATTATTATCCTTATTGCTTATAGCTGCATAGTATATCTGATCTTTATAAATAGTCCACACGAGATTACTATGCAGATTGGAGGTTTGTCAAACGAAGATCTGCTTGAAGTGCTAGCTTCTCGTGGATCCCTCATGATGGTCGATCTATAAAAATATCTTCAGATCTCTTGGACCCTCCAAGAGATGAAGAACAAGAGGAAGATTGAGGGAGAAGTCTAACTCTTGGATCTCTCAAAAAGAAGAAAATAAAAGGCTCAGGAAAATCAACCAGAGAAGACCTATCTTCTCTTTCAGGATATCAACCATTGAAATCTTGAAATTGATTTTCATGCCATGACAAGAGGAGACCTTTTTCTCAATTATTTTTTCACACTCCATGATCCTCTTTCCCTTAGATTTTTTTCATAAAGTACTCACAAAAATTTTGGAAGAAAAGGGCTTGAAAGAAAATTTTAAGAGAAGACATTCTTCTCATGTTTTTCCTTCAAGAGAACATCAACAACTTGATGTCCTAAGAAGCCTCAATGCCCAACCTTTTGGAGTGCCAATCCCCCCATGCCCCTCACCCTTTCTTTCTCTTTGATATATGTGAAAAATCTGAGGAAAAAAAAACTCACATGCAAAGTCCCTATAAAGGTGGCACCACTTTATTAGGAAGACTCGATCAAAAGACCTAATCAAACAAAGATTCTATGGAGGCATCCAACCCTTGGATGCCTCTCTATTTTTTTAGGTGAACAATATGCACTAAAAAGAATAAGAAAAGGGTGTGAAAACACCCAAAAATCTAGTACAAAAAATAAGACATCGTGGAGAAAAAAATTCATAAGAAAAGGAGGTTATTTGGAATCTTGGAACTTTATCAAATAGAGTCCAATGCAAAATCACTTGCCAAAATTTGATCAAGTCAAATTTTATTCCAAAATTACCAAGATGTGGGGCATGAAAACCTTTCTTAGGAATGGGAAACTCATGTAATTTTTTCAAAAATAAATATGGGGCATCGAAATCTTTGGTGCAAGAGACTAGGAGGAGTCCTAGTCCAAGTAGGACTCTCTTATTTAGACTAGGTCGAATCTGATTTAAATCTTACTTGAACCAGATTAAATGTAACCCAATTAAAGATGATCTTAGTCCAACTAGAAGTTTAATTAAATTAAATTTAATTAAATTTTAATTTAATTTAAATCCTAACTCAATTAGGAAATAGGTGCTTTCGAGTTCTAGTCTAACAAGGAATTATTTTTTCTTGTAATTGGCTTATCCAATAAACTAATTGGACTTAACCCAATTAAGTCTAAATCAATTTTAATTAAATCAAATTCAATTAGACTTGATTTTAGCTCAATTGCTCAATCAAATTGAGTCAATTAGTAATCTAATTGCTAATCGATCCACCTACAATACTTGCACTTGATCGATCATCAATCACACTGATGATTCGATCATTGAACAATTCTTAATCATCAATTAACCATCTGATTAGGTAGTAACCTCTTATATGTGTAACCTCATAGATTTGAATCTAAGTCGATAGCATAGAAACTAATTCCTATACCAATCAAAATGACCATCTAGTAATTGTATCCAACGTCCAGATAGATCGAATGTATGTAAAGCAACATTCTTAAAATCTTGGCCTATGGTTACCATATAATTCATCCCTTTGACTAATAATACTCAAGATGACTTTGAGTTAGCTATCAATACTCATACAAGTCATCCATATTATATCTCAAAATTTAAAAATCCTATGACACTTTATGAGGATTATCCAGGCCTAGGTTTTGCTAAATTAAAATACAACGAGACATTCGCTTCCGAACTTAATTAGGAGTGATCAATCCCATTTTGACTTGCACACTGACTCTACAAGTACTTGACTATATCCAAAAATCTTTTGATCTTGTATTAGCAATATAGTTAGTCTGGTATCAAAGTATAGTAAATTGCTTGCAAGTCATCATAGTGATCTCAGGTCGGAGGGACACTTATACTCATTAGCCTTAGCTAGTTACTCTTGATGGTAGAGTGCTATATTGGTCAGGTTTAGTTTAGATGTACTCCTACATCCTACTTATATTTCATATCAGTGTCTTCATATCACTTGGTTACAAGGACAACCAATGTATACGACATACAGTGACCTATGCTTGATAAGTTATCATCCTAGTTAATAACTTATCATTTGGTTGTGAACAAATTTAAGAACCATTTAGTAAATCCTTTTTTATCGATTAAGTATGGTTCTAAAAATTTTATCATAACTTAGAAGTTTATTTAAGAAAGATAGAACTTTTATAATGAATAAGCCAAATAATAATTACTATTTGGTACTTTATATATAAATTTTAATTATTATTTGGCTTTAGGATATATTTTCTAACAAAAACCAGATTTATAGTTCTAGATCTATTTTTGATTTAATCTAATTTATTTTTTTTATGATCTGATCATTTAGTTTTTAGATATTACATGAGATGTCATTAGATCTGAAATCAGATGATGCATTTAAAATTTTCATATGTATGACATATGCGATGCATGTCTAGACTAGTTCTATAGTTCTATACCATAAATAGTTTAGATCCAAAAATTTTTATGATATGATCATTTAAATTTTTATTTTCAGATGTTACATAAGATGTAATCAAATCTAAAATATAAGTTTATATGTTTAAATTTTATACATGAGATATATCCCAAGCATGTGTAGATTAGATCTTAAATCATATAAGAGCTATATGTATTAGATCTAATTGCTTTGTAGTTTAATCTATATTTTTGATTAAGGCATTCCCCTTGGCCGTCTGGTCATTAGACTAAGAAGGATTTAAATGCTCTCTCTTTCCTTTCGATGGGATGCTCTTATGGTGTGTAGGGGTGCTGTACATTTGTCCTTAATTAGAAATTGAAAACTTATTTTTCTACAAAATTCTAGATCCAAAAATCCTAGGATCTTTACATGCTTTGATCTTGAGCCATGTTTTGACTTTACTAAGAATTAAGTTTATAAAATTAATTAGACCTAAAAATTATGAATTTTCATATCTAAGATATTTTTATAAAAATGGGTTCAAGTATGGGTAGCTTGATTAGGTCTAGCGGTTGATCAAACCGAGTCAAGAGTTGATTAGGTGGGATCAAGAGTGCTTAGATTTGATCAGCCCATTAGATGTAAGTCTTGGTTAAGGTTGACTCACAGTCACATGTGGTCGATCACTTTATGACCTAATTTGGCTCCATGGTTTGAGTCTGGATTGTAGGCTAACCTGATCAGTTTTGGTCAGATAAGTCGATGTCTAAGATAAGTTTGGCAGATACGATTGATGATTTTTAATTGAAAGTTACTCGATCTGAATGCATTCATAGCGAATTAATGACATATCTCTTCCATCGATCTCACTTACATGGTTGATTGGGTCGATCCAGTTCTAATTTGAGATGGCTAATGATTTGAGCTAACTCATGCCACTAGATTAGTTATAATTATTATGACTAGTCAAATCTAAGAGATCTAAATTAAAATCTTCTTAAGAAAATATTAAGTCAATTGGTCTTCCACCATTGTAGATGTGCGGGCTCTTTTCGAGATTGATTGTTCTCGACTGGATACAGTGGTTCAGTTGCATCGGAAAGATGCAACCATATCTATTAGGCATTCGATGCTATGGATTAGAGGATGGGTTGGGTTCAATATTTTGGATACGATGAGGGTCCCAATCTAGAATCTAGTTCATGCAAATGATGGGTTAGACTTAACTAAGGAGTAAAGTAATATTTCGAGCATGGTGAGCTTCATGAATTAGAGACCAAATTTGGGTGCATCATATTTAGAAAAATATTGGATAAGAGTTGTCCACTCATGGGCTAAACCATCATTAATAACTGTTAGATGAGGTGGTGAGCCAATCGATGGGACTGCACCACCTACTAAAAATCTTTAATTATGGAGATTTTTGCATATCTGCTAAGAAAGTGTAGGGATCCGAAAAAATTATAGAAGCCTAAATTTGTTTGCAAATAAAATCTCTAAATAAATTGGTCAAGTTAAATTATAAGTCTAACTAGAAACTTTGACTCTTTGTTGAAAAATGTCTATGTCAAACTCTCTAGCCTGAATCTTAGATACCCACAGACTGACTGATCCCAATTACAAGGATTGGCTCCGATACTTGAAAATTATTTGGAGTTCCAAGAAGCTATCCTATGTATTGGATCAGAAACTTCCCACTCTCTTAGCCCATCCGACCGCTGATCAGAGAGCATCTCATGAAAAATGGTTTGATGATGATAACAAAGTTAGGTGCTACATGTTCGGCTTAATGTCTGATGAGTTGTAGCACCAACATAAGGATATCAAGACTGCACGCCAAATGTTGGCTCACTTGCAAGAGTTGTTTGGTGAACAGAATCATGCAATGTGCTATCAAGTCTTGAGGAGACTCTTTAAGATGCAGATGCATGATGGGCAGTCGATCCAAGGTCATTGCCTGGTGATGATCAAGGATCTGAAAGAGCATGAGAAGCTCAGTGTCTTGATGGATAAAAAATTGTAGATTGATGTGATCCTGTAGTCCTTAACTGATTCGTATGGATAGTTCATTATGAACATCCATATGAATAAGCTCTAGTGCACCTTGGTGAAGTTGATGAACATGCTAGTTACTACTGAGCAAACTTTGAAGGATTCAAAGGGCTTAATTTTGATTGTAGAATAAATTTCTTTCAAGAAAAATACTACTATAGAATGGGACTATGGCAGTACATACGATGGCAGCGATTTTGAAAACTGTTGCCATAGGATCTACGGTAGTGGTTAAATAGAACCACTGCCATAGATCGGACCTATGGCAGTAGTTATTGTCAACTACTGCCATAGGTCGACTTATAGCAGTGGTTATATAAAACTATTGCCATAGGTTGACCTATAGCAGCGATTTGTAATAACCACTGCCATATGTCAGACCTTTGGTAGCAATTAATGAACCACTGCCATATAGATCGGATCTATGGTTGTGGTTAGCAATAACCACTACAATAGACTGAAATATATGGTACCAGTTAGATATAACTATTAAATGTGTACCTAGAATCCAGATTGGCTAAACACTTGTAATACACTTCTAAGGCCAATTTTATAATTTTGACTATAAATTAATAAAAAAATTATTTTCTATCATAATATATATTTAAAGTACCTATGATACATCCTTTGAGTTAATGATAATGATAATTCATATTTTTAAGAGTTAAAAATTTAAAATATGAATTTTCATAATTAACTCATAAACTACTTCCAATCGTAGGATCATCATGAGGATGATGATCAATCCGAAAGGTTGGTTTATCATCGCTTTCTTAGGATAGATGTGTCTTGAGTCTAGGATGTGGAGACATCGGAGCAAGAGTATAGGTACTCATTAGAGAACGAGGGCATTGAGTGTGACCACCTCGAGCAGTCATAAGAAAGTCTACCTTCTCGTCAATGATAAACTCGATGCTGTAGTGGTGTGTCTGGGTTCTTGGACCTGAGGTGCATCGGCAGTTCACCTTGAGGGTGTTATAGTTTGACTATACTATAACTCGATCTCCTAGCCATTTGGAATCCTGAGATGTATGTTGGCTATAGCATGTTCATTGAAGAAATTGGATTGCACCAATAGGAGATCTATCTACCTCGGTAGATGAGGAGTAGCCCTATCATAATCATGAGATTGAGTCCTTAAGCCCATGGCCATGGTAGTGTGAAGATGATAGAAAGAGTTTCTATTAGGGTTTCACATCGAACTCAAATTGAATGATTAATTTATATGATGGATGTTGGGTTTGTCGAGTTCATCTTAACTCTAATCTTATCGGGGCTTAAGATAGGAGAACCAAATCACACAAGTAGCTGCACTGAGTGGTTTGCTTTCAGTTCTGATGGATTGCCACCATATACTATTAGGTGTTACTAGTGAATTTTGAAAGTAATTAGAATAATTTTGATAATCGATCATTCTAATTGTATGAATCAGAAAAATTTTGATCCATTGAAAGGTATTTTGATGATGTCGATGTTAGAGATCACAACATGTCTCTTTACCATATAGAACTAAATCTAACTAGATTATACAAATAAGGGTTTGGATCTAGATGTCATCAATTGAGCTAATCTTGTTTAATTGATCTGGATTAGATCCAATCAGATACAAGATAATCATTCTAGCACACGATTGAGCCTGGCTTTCTTCTTTTGTAATCTTTCTGATTCGCTGCAATTGAGTTAAATTTGATTTGACTCATTTTTATATCTTGAATAGATTTTTTTTTATCTAACTAGAACAAGTCTAGGTTAGATTAATTATAGAAATTAATTCTATTCCTAGTGCAATTGGACTAGGGTCAAAAGTTGACATGATTGAGAGAATTGAGGGTCACCTGATCACATGCTTCTAAAAAATTTTTTGAAAATTCTTTTGATCTAGTTTTTGGGTGTGTGATAGGACTCGAGTCATGCTATGGGTGTGCCAAATTTTGTGATTTATGGTAGAGCTCTGACTAGGTTTTGATAGAGCTTGATTTGGATCAAACTCTTGAGGGAAGAGTCCTAGGCGCAATGGACTCTTCCTTATCTACTCATGTTGCGACCTTCTAGATTAAATTTTGGTGACAAAACTAGATGAGATCTGGTTTTTCACATGGAGAATAATCTCTCAAGTTTCTTTGATCAAATAATAAGTGATTTGATCAAAGAAGGACTCTATATGGCGTTGGGTTTAAAAAACCTTTCTCATGCCAAAGAGAGGTATCGCATGAAAATTTTTTCCACTTACAATTGTTGTCATCCTCTGATATCCCACACCTCATCTATACTCGCTATCCCTCTCTTCTACATGCCTAAAATGTTAGGCACAAATCTGAGTTGAAGGTCCATGATTTTTGGCATAAGATTCAGAATCTACGCGACGATGTTCATGAGATGGATGGACTGCCTTCAGAAATAGTTTTGGATGATCTATAGATTAGATTTAGATCTAATTATTGGAGAAAAGGTTCATGAGGAGAAGATATTCAAATCATGCTCGAGTAGATATCGGTAGAGGCCAGGCGCATACATGGCTCTTTTCAGAACCTCAGGAACCAATAGGATCATCATAGGATAATCAGAATATCCAATAAGATACTTAAAATTAAATCTAATTTAATTTTATTTTTAATTTTTAATATTAAATCATCATGATCAGACCTGAAAGCTCTTAGATCTAATCAGATCATAAAAATTCTTAGATCTGATCAGATCGTAGGAATTTTGTAGAAAAATCTATCTCAGATCTGATCAGATCTGGACGATCTTACGGTAGAAAATCAGATTTTTCAACTAGTATCAGAACTGCGTTAGTAGTTCTTCAGATTTATTTTAGATTTGATTTAAATTTTATTTATGATTTGATATTGAAGAATTTTAGATATCACATTAGATGTGATTACATCTGAAATCAAAAAATTAAAAAAATTATATGATTTAGATCTATAATATATGAGATGCATGACTAGACTAGGAATAGAATAGTTCTACGTATAGTCTTATTTAATCATGTTATTAATTTGATTAAATATAATTTTAAATTTATTTTATTTTTATTTTTTTGATATTATAATTATTGTAACAAGATTTAAAAAATAAAAAATATAGTTTTTAATTTTTAATTTATTCATATGAGATATGAAAGATGCATACTTAACTAGTTATAGAATAGTTCTATAAAATATCTAGAATAGTTTTATTTTTGATGTGATCAAATTTAAAATTTTATTTTTTAGATCTAATATGTGATATTTCAGATCTGAAAGCATGCATGGTTTATGGAGTTATGATATATGAGATGTATGTAAGACATGTATAGGTTAGATCTTTTATATATGTGATATATGATTTGAATCTAACTAGTTTTATTTTAGAAAATATATTTTTAATTAAGACATTCTCCTTAACCGTCTGGTCATAAAAATAAAGTAGGATTTAAAGATCCTCTTCTTCCATTTGATGAGGTGTTCTTATGATGTGTACGGGTGCTGCACGTTCATCCTTAATAAAAAATCAGAACTTATTTTTTGCAAAATTCTAGATCCTAAAATCTTAAAATTTTGTTACATATTTTATTCATGAACCTAAAATTTAATTAAAAATTAAGATTATAAAATTAATTAGATCTAAAAATTATGTATTTTTAGATCTAAAATATCTTCATAAAATTGGGTTTGGACTTAGGTAGCTCAATTAGGTCTAGCAGTTGATCAAATCGAATCAAGAGTTGGATAGATAGGATCAAAGAAAGCTTAGAATTGACTAGCCTAATAGGATTAAGTTTGGATCAAGATTGAATCACATTAAGATATGACTCGATCAAGTTAAGACCTAATTTGGCTTCGTGGTTTGAGCCTGGATTGTAGGCTAACTTGATTGATTCTAATTCGATAATTTGGTATCTAAGGTAAGTCTGGCAGATATGATCAACTAATTTTTAATTAGGAGCTACTCGATCTAAATGCGATCTTGTCGAGTTAATGGCATATCCCTTCCCCTGATCTCACTTATCTGACCATTTGTGTTGATCCAGTTTTGATTTGAGGTAGCTAACAATTTGAGGCAACCCATGCCACTAGGTTAGTCATAATTATTTTAACTAAGTCAAGTCAAGTTTAAAAAAATCTAAATTAAATCTCTCTAAGAAAATATTAAGTCTAAGATCTTCCATCATAGTAGATATACGGGCCCTTTTTGGGGTTGATTATTCTCGACTGGATACAATGGTTCAGTTACATCAGATAGATGCAACCATGTCTATTAGACATTGGATGCTACGAGTTGGAGGATGGGTTGGGCTCAATATTTTAGATAAGGTGAGAGATCCAATTAGAAATTTAATTTGTGCAAATGGTGGGTCTGACTTAACTAAGAAGTGGAACAATATTTCAGGCATGGTGAGCTTCATGAATTAGAGATCAGGTTTCGATGCATCATGATTAGAGAATCATTAGACAAGGGTTGTCCACTCATCAGTTGACCCATCATCAATAACTATTAGGTGAGGTGGTGAGCCAGTTAGTGGGACCGCACCATCCACTAGAAATCAAAAATTATATAGATTTTCGCATCTTTGCCAAGAGAGTGTAGGGATCCGAGTAAATAGTGAAAGTCTAATTTATTTAAAAATAAAATCTCTAAACAAATTGGTTAAGTCTAATTATAAAATCTAACTAGAAACTTTGACTCTCTATAGAGAAATGTCTGCATTCAACCCACTAACTAGTATCCTGGACATCCATAGATTGACTGAACCAAATTATAAGGATTGGCTCTAGAACTTCAAAATAATTTTGGATTTTGAAAAGTTGACTTATGTGTTGGAATAGGATCCTCCCACTTTACTAGCTCATCCTTCCGCTGATCAGAGAGCATCTCTGAAAAATGGATGGATGAAGATAATAAAATCAGGTATTACATGTTGGGCTCGATGTCTGATGAGCTCCAGTTCTAACATGAAGATATTAAGACTAGCCACTAAATATTGCCTCACTTGCAAGAGTTGTTTGGTGAACAGAGTCGCGTAGCCAAATATCAAGTCACTAAGAAATTTTTTAAGGCTCATATGCATGATGGGCAATCTGTCCAAGATCATTGTTTGATGATGACCAAGGACTTAGAAAAGCTTGAGAAGCTCGGTGTTAAGTTACATCGGGATCTATAGATTGATATAATTCTGTAGTCCTTGACTGATGCATATGGGCAGTTCATTATGAACTACCACATGCATAAACTTCAAAATACCTTGGCTGAACTTATGAATATACTGGTTGCTGCTGAGCTCTCTATGAAAGGCTCGAAGAACTCAGTGCTTGTTGTGGAGCAAACTTGTTCCAAGAAAAAATCTTTTGGAAAGAAGAAGAAGTTCGTAAAGAAGCAGAAGGTGGATGGTGGGAAGAAGAAGAAGGCTGGGCCAAAGAAGAAGGCCACTGAGAAGAAAAAATATTTTCATTGCAATATAGATGGCCACTGGAAGTGGAACTATCCTCTTTACCTGACCAGCTTGAAGAACAAGAAGGAGGTAGGTCCTTCTGAAGGTATGCTCATTATAGAATCTAACCTTACAATTTTTTCTGCATCTAGTTGGATGCTTAACTCTGATTCTAGTGCTCACTTATGCACTTCTATGCAGGATCTTGAGGATAGCAGAAGACTGAGGGATGATGAGATGATCTTATGCCTCAAGAATGGAGTAAGAGTTGCTGTTGTGGCTACGAAAACCTATCCTCTTTGATTACTATCAAGATTAGATCTAGTTCTTAGAGATTATTTTTATGTGTCTACAGCAAGCAAAAATTTAATTTCTATTTCATATTTAGTACAAGACGGCTATGTAATTAATTTTCTTAAGGACCATTATAATATTCTTTATGAAAGAAATTAAATTACAAGTGGTTTTCTTTTAAATGGTCTCTATTAGTTACATATTGATGTTTCTATTTTTAATATCGAGCAAAATATGAATGCCATAGGATCAAAGTGACCTAGGGATAGTCTAAATGATAGATATCTTTGGCACCTTAGGCTATGTTATATAGTTGAAGATAGGGTTAACAAATTAGAGAAATTTGGGCTATTGAGTTCATTGATTTTTTAGTCATATCTGATTTGTGAATCATGCCTTGATAGCAAAATGATCAAGCTTTCTTTTGTAGGATATGGGGAAAGGGCCATAGACCTACTCGCCCTAGTACACACATATGTATATGGCCCATTTGATGTATCGACCAGGGATAATTATGTCTACTTCATCATCTTTATCGATGATTTATCTCAATACGGGTATGTGTATTTGATGCGACATAAGTCTAAAGCTTTTGAAAGGTTCAAAAAATTCAGACATGAAGTCGAAAATCAAATAAGAAAACTCATTAAGATTCTTTGATCAGATCAAGGAGGCGAATACTTTAGTTGAGAATTCCTCGACTATCTTAAGAATAATGGTATAGTCTCTCAATGGACTCCATTTGGAATGTCTCAATTCAATGGAGTTTTAGAATGGAAAAATCGGATCCTATTAGATATGGTCCGATCCATGATGAGTTTCATGGACCTTCTAGAGTTTCTTTGGGGACATAGTCTTATGACTGCTATATATTTACTAAATAGGGTTTTCTCTAAAATCATTTCTACTACACCGTATGAGATATGGCATGGTAAGAAATCAAGTTTGAGTCATCTCAGAATTTGGAGTTATCCAGCCCATGTCAAGAGATAACATGCGGACAAATTAGAGTCTAGAACTTTTAGAGCTTGATTTATTGAATATTCTAAAGAGTCATTAAGATATTATTTTTATCTCTCGAAAGATCATAATGTGATTGTGAGTCAACACGCCATCTTCCTTGAAAAATAGTTTATTCAAGATGATGGCATCGAAAGATAGATTAGACTTGAGAAGAAAGTCTCCGATGAGAAATAAGCTAAGGAACCTATGGAACCAGTCTCCGATTGAGCCAACCCAGACACTACCTCCTCCATCTCATAGATCAAGTAAAATTTTCATTCTCCTGAAGGATACTTAGGTTCTATCTCAGAGGACGTAGAGAAAATATTCCTCATAGGAAATGGGGTTCATGATGATGATCCTAAAATCTATGACAAGATGATATTAGATATCGACTCTGAGAAATGGTTAGAGGTAATGAAGTCAGAGATTGACTTAATGCATTCAAACTAAGTTTGGACCTTGGTAGATCCACCTAAAGGTATAGTACCTATTGGGTGTAAATGGATCTTTAAGAGAAAGATAGGTGCCGATGGAAATGTAAAGATATTCAAAGCAAGATTCGTAATGAAAGATTATAGTCGACATGAAGGCATTGACTATCAAGATACTTTTTCGCTAATAGCCATGCTCAAATTCATCCACACATTGCCTGCTGTTGCAGCTTATTTCGATTATGAAATATGGTAGATGGACGTGAAAATGATATTCTTAAATAGATATCTTGAGGAAGATATTTATATGGAACAGCCGCTAGGTTTCACATCTAGTGATGATGATCACAAGGTATGCAAGTTGCAAAAGTTCATATATGGACTTAAGCAAGCATCTCGGAGCTGGAATGCTCGTTTTAATGATGTAATCAATTCATTTGGATTCATCAAGAATGAGGAGTCCTATATTTTCAAAAAGATCAGTGGAAGTGCTATTATCTTCTTCATACTGAACATGGATGACATCCTCCTAATTGAAAATGATATTTTCATGTTGACTATAGTCAAAATGTAGTTGTCTAAGGAGTTCTCTATGAAAGATCTAGGAGAGGCACCCTTTATTCTGAGAATTAAGATCTATAGGGATAGACCAAATAAGATGCTGGGTCTCTCATAGAAAATGTACCTAGGGAAGGTGCTGAAGAGGTTCAGTATGGAAAACTCTAAGAGGGGTTAGTACCCTTTAGACATGGCATTCATCTCTCTAAGAAGATGTACCCTAGCACACTTGAGAAGATTGAATGTATGAGCAAGATCCTTTATGCTTCGGTAATAAGGAGTCTCATGTAGGCCATGCTATGTACACAACATGATATTGCCCATGTTGTGAGTGTCACGAGCAGATATTAGAAGAATCCAGATGAAGTGCACTGAACTTCTATGAAATATATCCTTAAGTACTTGAAAAGGACTAAGGATATGTTTCTAGTTTTAGGTAATGGAGAGCTCTAGGTTTGGGGGTATACAGGCTTAGATTTTATATCTGACATAGATGATCGAAAGTCGACATATGAAAGTTTGTTTATTTATAATGATGGAGCTATCAGTTGGAAGAGTTTCAAGCAAATGGTGATAGCAGACTCCACCCTAGAAGCAGAGTACATCGCTACATCGGAGGCTACAAAGGAGGCATTCTGATATAAAAAATTTGCCGTAGAGATCGAAGTGATGCCATCACTCTATACTACGATAATAATGGTGCCATAGCTTTTGCTAAAGAGTCAAGGTCTCACCAAAAATCTAAGCACATTGAGCGGCGATACCACCTCATCCACGATTATCTCGAGAAGAGATACGTTGAGGTCAAAAGAGTCGACACTACAGACAATGCGGCTGACCCACTGACAAAGCCATTAAGCCAGCAGAAGATCAAAGTCCACCTTGAGAAGATGAGACTTAGATTTGTAGCAAATTCACTTTAGATCAAGTGGAAGTTTGTTAGATGTGTGCCCTTGAAGCCAGATTGGCTAAACACTTGTAATACACTTCTAAGGATAATTTTATAATTTTGACTATAAATTAATAAAAGAATTATTTTCTCTCACAGTATATATTTAAAGTGTCTGTGATACATCCTTTGAGTTAATGATAATAATAATTCATATTTTCAAGAGTTAAAAATTTAAGATAAGAATATTCATAATTAACTCATAAACTACTTCTGACTGTAGGATCATCATGAGGATGGTGATCGATTCGGAAGGTTGGTATACGATCACTTTCTTAGGATAGATGTGTTTTAAGTCTATGGTGTGGAGACATCGGAGTGAGAGTACAGATACTCGTTAGAGAACGAGGGCACTGAGCATGACTACCTCGAGCAGTCATAAAAAAGTCTACTTTCTCGTCGATGACAGGCTCAATGCTATAGTGGTGTGTCTAGTTCTTGGACCTAAGGTACATCAGAAGTTTATCTTGAGGGTGTTATAGTTTAACTACACCATAACTTGATCTCCTAGCCATTCAAAATCCCAAGGTGTATGTTAGCTATAGCATGTTTCTTATAGGAATTGGATTGCACCAACAGGGATTTATCTACCTTTGTATTTGAGGAGTAGCCTTATCATAATCATGAGATTGAGTCTTTAAGCCCATGGCCATGATAGTGTGAAGATGATAGAAAGAGTTTCTACTAGGGTTTTACATCAGACTCGAATCGACTGATTAATTCATATGATGGATGTTGGGTTTGATGAGTTCACCTTAACCCTAATTCTATCGGGGCTTAAGATAGAAGAACCAAATTACATAGGTAGCTGCACTTAGTGGTTCGCTTTCAGTTCTGATGGGTTGCCACCATATACTGCTAGGTGTTACTGGTGGATTTTGAGAGCAATTAGAATGATTTTGATGATTAATCATTCGAATTATATGAATCAGAAAAGTTCTAGTCCATCGAAAGGTGTTTCAATGATGTTGATGATCGAGATCATGACATGTCTCATTACCATACGAAACTAAATCTTACTTGCTCACACAAATAAGGGTTTGGATCTAGATATCATCAATTGTGCTAATCCAGTTTGATTGATTTTGATTAGATTCAATCAAGTTCAAGATAATCATGCTAGCACATGATTGAGCCTAGCTTTCTCCTTCTGTAATCTTTCTAATTCATCATAATCGAGTCAAATTTAATTTGACTCATTTCTATATCTTGAATGAGTTTATTTTTATCTGACTGAAATAAGTCTAAGTCAGATTAATTATAGAAATTAAATCCATTCCAAGTGCAATTGGACTAGGGTTAAAAGTTGATCAGATTGAGAGAATTGAGGGTCACCTAATTAGATGCTTCTAGAAAATTCTTTGAAAATTTTTTTGATCTAATTTTTGGGTATGTGATAGGCTCGAGTCATGCTATGGGTGTGCCAAATTTTATGAATTATGGTGGAGTTTTGACTGAATTTTGATAGAGTTTGATTTGGATCAAACTCTTGAGGGAAGAGTCCTTGACGCAATAGACTCTTCCTTATCTACTCATGCCTCCACCTTCAATATTGAATTTTTGTGACAAAACTAGATTCGATCTAGGTTTTCATAAGGAGAATAATCCCTAGAGTCTCTTTGATCAAATAATAAGTGATTTGGTCAAAGAAGGACTCTATATGGCATTGGGTTTAAGAAACCTTTCTCACGCCAAAGAGAGGTTGAGCATGAAAATTTTTTTCATGCCCAATTACTGTCACCCTATGATATCCCATGCCCCCTCTATTCTCTCTGTCCCTCTCTTCTACATGCCTAAAAAGTTAGGCATAAATCTGAGTTGAAAGTCCAAGGTTTTTGGCACAAGATTCAGGATCTATGTGATGATGTTCGTAAGATGGATGGGCTGCCTTCAGAAATAGTTTTGAAGGATCTATAAATCAGATTTAGATCTGATCTTTGGAGGAGAAATTCATGAGGAGAAGATATTTAGATCTTGCCTAAGTGGATATCGGTAGAGGCCAGGCGCATGCGTGGCTTCTTCTAGAATCTTAGAAATCAATAGGATCATTGCAGGACAATTAGAATACCCAACAAGATACTTAAAATTAAATCTAATTTAATTTAATTTTTAAATTTTAATATCAGATCACCATGATCAGATCTAAGAATTCTTAGATTTGATTAGATTGTAGAAATTTTTGTAGAAAAATCCACCTCAAATCTGGACGATCCTGCGATGGAAAATTAGATTTTTCTTCAATAACCGCTATTTTAGATCCGATCTATGATAGTGATTTTGTTTAACCACTACCATAGGTTCGTCTATTGTAGCTGTTTATTATATCCACTGCTATATTTTTTTCATATTTTTTTTCTAAATATTATATAATTCTAAAATTTAATACACATCTTTACCATTTATATTTTAATAATTATTGTTAGAGTGTCGTTATAAAAGATCGCCTCGATTTGATGACCCTAGCTTCATTGATCAGTAAAATTTGATTTCCACGATCATGAATGATGGCACGATGATATGATAGATGGAGTCCACCATGTTAGATGTATACCCTAGAAGCCAAATTGGCTGATACTTGTAATATACTTCTAAGGATAATTTTATAATTTTAATTATAAATTAATAAAAAAATTATTTTCTATCATAGTATTAAAAAAATCAAATCTAGAATTTTACAGATAGATCTTGAAAACTTTTCAAGATCTTGCAGTGAAAGACTTAAATAAATCAAATATTTATTTAAATAAATATGTAAACACCTAGATCTCAGATCTATTACATGATCAAGGCATGATATTAAATCAAAAATTAAAATCAAATAAGAAAGTAAAAGGTTGATCAAATCAACCTAGATCTACACTACATCAAATGTAGGTATGAAGTTAATAGATCAGATCTATTACCTGAGCAAGTTAGAGTTCTAACTTGTTGATCCAAGCTTGAGGATGAAGTCACAAGCTGTACATGCATCCGACCTTTAGGAGTCATCCACATGAGCCTACGATCTCTGATCTAAAATCTGATGCAGAAAATCAGCACAGCATGCTAGTACTGTGCTGATCCTTCTTCGACGATCGATCCGATGCTTTCTTCTTCAAAATTTACACTCTCCAAAATATGAGAAAGAAGATGAGAGTTTACTAATCTGAGGTTCCCTATGAAAAAACTTAAAAAAAGGAGGAGAGATTGAAAATAAGATAGCCCTAGAAGAAGACCCTCTTTTTCTTCTCTTTTCTCTTACCTAGACACCTAGCTTGGTGCCTATGGGACCCCCACACCCAAGGATCCTCTTTTTCTAATTTTTGTACACCCCAAACCTCTCCCAAAGGTTTATATTTCATGAAAACATTAGAAGAAAATTCATCCAATAAATAGAGAAAAAGAAGAGTCTAACTCTTAGGCGGCTCCTCCATAATTATTGGCATGGACTAGCAAGGGAGGGCACACAAAAAAGAAGAATATTTTTGTGGAATAAGAGAATAATTAATTAAAAGAGGGGGTGACACTCAAGGGAAGGTGTTTTGGTAAACAAAGATTCTATCTCATAGAATCCTAAGCAAAACTAACTCCTCTTTTGACTTGGTCTTCCAACAAATTGCCTTATGAAAAAAGGAGAGAAAGAGAGAGTGAGAAGCCATGGGAGTGGAGAATTTGCACATAAGAAACAAAAAAAAAGGGTATGGGGTATGAGGATTAAGTGGCGTAAGTGATAGGGAGTCCTAGTCACACTAGGACTCCTGTTTTAACTTGGTCAAATAAGATCTTTTAACCAAATAAAATTAAGATTAAACCAACCCAATTAAATAAGGCCCTAACCCATTTAAGGACTTAATTAACTTAGATTAAATTAGATTTAATTCTAATTTATTTTTTAATCAAATTAAAAAATTGGGTTAATCCGAGTCCTAGTTAGACTAGGACTAGTTCTTCCTTGCACTTGGCTTATCCAATAAACTAATTGAACTTGATCTAATCAAGTCCAAATCAAATCTAATTAAATCATATTTAATCAGACTTAATCTCATTCTATCAGCTTAATCAAATTAAGCCAATTAGCGATTCAGTCGCTAATCGATCCTCCTGCAACACTTGTACTAGGTTAAATATCAATCGTATTGATTGTTTAATCCTAGAATGATTCTTAATTGTTGATCAACCATCCAATCAGATCATATGCTCTAATGTGTGTGACCTCATAGGTCCAAACCTAAGTCGGTAGCATAAGAATAAATTTTTATACCAATTGAAGTGACCATCTAGCAATGATATCTGATGGATGGATAGGTCGAAGGTGTAGAACACCATCCTTAGAACCCATACGGATATAGTTTTCATATAATTCATCCCCTTGACCACAATACTTGCAGGACACCTCAGAGTTCAACTATCAACTCTGATTAGATTGTCCATATTATATTTCAAAATATCAAATCCATCTGATGGATTATCCTGGCCAAGATTTTGCTATATTGAAATATAGTGATATATTCTTCTCTAACTCTTGGAGTGGTCAATTCTATCTTGATCACACTCCGACTTCGTAAGTACTTGGCTGTGCCCAAAAGTCTTTCATTACTGAATTAGAAATTCAGTTAGTTCGATACCAAAGCATAGTGAGTTGCTTGCAAGTCACTGAGGTGATCTCAGATCTAAGGGATATTTATAACTATATCCCATCAGAAATATTCTCGATAGTAGAATGCTCTGAAGTTGGTCACATTCAACGATGATGTACCCATACATCTCACCTGTATGCCATACCAGTGTCTCCACACTCCTTGATTAAGAGGATAACCAACCTATATGGTATATAACGACCTATGCTCGATAGATGCTGTTGTCTTAATTAATAGCTTATCATTTGATCGTGAACAAATTTAAGTACTAATCGATAAATCCTCTCTTTATCAAAACTAAATAGTCCTAAGGACTTCATCACAATAATGGAGTTCACTAGAAGACATAAACTTATGATGAAAAAGATGTCAAAATAATTTTATTAATTAATAAATTAATTATAATTATAAAATAGTTTAACCATCAATAGACTGATGATCGACTTTGGAACATAATTCTCAACAACTCCTACTTATCCTAAAGTCACTCGGCATAGTATCTAATATCCATCTTCGACTTATGGTTGTCGAACTTCTTGATTGTCAGGGCTTTAGTGAAGGGGTTGGTTAGGTTCTCCTTTCTGTCAATCTTCTGAAGGTCGACGTCACCATGATCCATGATTGCACAAACCAAATGAAAGCTACGTAGAATACGTTTTATCTGCTGGTGTGCCTTCAGTTCCTTTTCTTGAGCTATGGTGCCAGTGCTATCGCATTGGAGCAGGACTTGACCATCAATGGAGGATGCTACTCCAAGCTCAGTGATGAACTTCCTCAGCCACATAGCTTCCTTTGCTGCATCTGATGCTGCCATGTACTCTGCTTCGCAAATAGAGTCAGCCACTATATGCTGCTTGAAACTTTTTTAGCAGATGACTCTACCATTTGGAGTAAAAATATACTCTGACATACTTTTATTGTCATCATGATTAGATTAAAAGCTGGAGTCTGTAAACCCTATAAGCTTCAGATCTGACTCACCATAAACCAACCATTGGTCCTTAGTATTTCTCAAATACTTAAGGATGGTTTTAACCACCTTCTAGTGATTTTCTTAAGGGTCAGAATGGTGTCTACTCACCACTCTTAGTGAGTATGCCACATTTGGTCTTGTACATGTCATTGCATACATAATAGATCTCACTGTCGAAGCATATGGGATACTACTCATATGCTCTCTCTTCAGGAGTTGTCGGATAGTCCTTCTTAGAGAGAAAAATTTCTTAGCCTATCAAGAGATTGCCCTTTTTGGAATTCTCCATGCTGAACCTCTTCAGCATAGTTTCTATGTATGTGGACTGAAATATACCAAGCATCCTTTTAGATCTATCCCTATAGATCTTCATCCCTAGGATGTAGGATGATTCACCCAAGTCCTTCATGGAGAACTATAATGACAATCAGACTTTTATTTTTTATAGAGCAGGGATATCATTTCTGATTAAAAGAATGTCATCCACATACAAAATAAGAAATACTACTGCTGGACCATTTGCTCATTTGTAAATGCAGGACTCTTCTCCGTTCTTAATAAAGCCATACGTTTTGATCACTTTATCAAAATGCATGTTCCAACTTCGAGATGCCTACTTCAATCCATAATTGGATCTCTAAAGCTTGCACATGTAGGACTCATCTATAGATGTGAATCCTTCAGGTTGTATCATATACACCTCTTCGATTAGCTCTCCATTTAGGAAAGCTGTCTTCACATCCATCTACCAGATCTCACAGTTTAGATGGGCAACAATGGCAAGCATAATCCGAATGGACTTGAGCATTGCCATAAGGGAGATTGTCTCGTCATAGTCAATACCATAATATTGATGATACCCTTTGGCAACCAGATGGATTTTATAGATCTTCATCTTTCCATCTGCACCCCTCTTCCTTTTGAAGACCCATTTACATCCAATGGATTTAACTCCTTCAGGTGGGTCAACTAATATCCATACATCATTGACCTTCATAGAATCCATTTTGGATCTCATGGCTTCTAGCCATTTTTTAGAGTTAGATCTCTGTATCGCATCCATATAAGTGATCAGATCCTCATCGTTCTCATCGAGTTCGATGGGATCACCATCTTAGACCAAGAATCCATAGTATCTATTTGGATGATGCGGTACTCTATCGGATCGCCTTAATGGTGTGGGTTCACTAGGCTTCAAATCTGATCTGACTAAATCCGACTTAGGTTCAACATTCTATGTCAGACTTTCTACTTGTTGAACATCATCAAGTTCAACCTTAGAGGCAACAGTTCCTTCACTAAGAAACTTCTTTTTCAAAAAGGTTGTCCTAAGGCTGATGAACACCTTTTGTTCTTCAGCATGGTATAAATAGTATCCTTTGGTCTCTTTTGGATATCCTATGAATGTACACTTGCAAGACCTAGGTCCAAATTTATCTATAACTAACCATTTGATATAAGCCGGGCATCCTCAAATCCTAAGGTGTGAAAGTGCTGGTTTACGTCCTGTCCATATCTCATATGGGATTTCAACTATAGACTTACTTGAAATCCTATTTAATAGATAACAAGTCGATTCGAGTACATATCCCCAAAAGGATATCAGCAAGCTGGCAAATCCTATCATGGATCAGATCATGTCTAACAAAGTTCAATTCCTTCTTTTAGACACACCATTATGCTGTGGTGTTCTAGGAGGAGTCCATTGGGAGAGAATTCCATTCTCTCCTAGATATATGAGTAACTCATCAGGAAGGTATTCTCTTCCTCGGTCAGATCGAAGAGTTTTAATATTCTTTCTAGTTTATTTTTCTACTTCACTTTGGAATCGTTTGAACATTTCAAAAGAATCTGATTTATGTTTCATCAGATAGACATATCATATCTGGATAGATCATCTATGAAAATGATGAAGTAGACATATCCGCCTCTAGCACTTGTGCTTATTGGTCCACATACATCAGTATGTATTAGACCTAAGAGCTCATTGGCTCTCTCATCTTTTCCAGTAAAAGGTGACTTCATCATTTTATTAAAAAGATAGGACTCACAGGTTGGAAGTGATTCACAATCATTGACTTCGAGGATTCTCTCTTGAGTCAACCTGTTTATCTTGTTCTTGTTTATATGACCAAGCCTACTGTGCCATAAGTTGATATCTGATATGCTATCTAATCTAGGGTGCTTGCTAGTAGAATAGACTATATTAATAGATTGTGATAACATATATACACCATTATTCAATTATCCATAGAAAGCAGTAACACCATTCATAATGACATTACAAACTCATTTCTTTATTAAAATTTCATAATTGTTTATGGCCAAAAGAACTACAAAAATGATATTTAAAAAGAAACTAGGATAGAAATGACAATCACTAAGAACAACGGTATGAGATTCAAATACAAGTTTCAAAATTTCTAAAGCTAGAACTAGAACTGGTCTTCCATCTCCAACATCTAGGAATCTCTCGTCTTGCTCGAATCTTCTACTGACCTACAATCCCTGTAATGAATTGCAAATATGGTAAGGGCTACCGATATCCAATACCCAATACCCAGTCAGTAATATCACAAATAGAGAAATTACAAGATGTTATCATATAAATACCTTGCCCAGTAACAGCTTGCTTCTTTCTCTACCCGTTTGGATCTAGGGAGGCAATGTGCTAAGGATAGTTCCTCTAACAGTGCCCCCACTGAAAGGAATATGTCCTCAAGCTAATTTATTTTTGGAATGTTCTTTGTCTTCCAGACTCATGTAATGATATTTTTAATAAATAAAGGCATTTATTTCATCATATGCAGTGTCTTATTATTTAAGATTATGATGAACCCGATAAATTAGGACTATGATTTTAGGATTATGATGAGATCATACTAGTGAGACTTAAAATCTTAAAACCCTAATTTAAATATTCCTAGTCGATGGGACATTGAGTTAGGGATCAATATTTTTTGGTAAGACTAGCACATTCTTTGTATGCTCGATTGAGAGGGTGATTGATCTCACAATAACTTGTATATGACACTAATACAAGAATGTGGGTGCTCATTAGAGAATGAGTTCACTGAATTGATCCAAATTGAGAATATCTAATGGAGTCTTATCTACATGTCAATAGATGATTCTCATAGTGGAATTTGTGCATGTAATCTTTTGACCTGAAACTACCATAGAATCTTATATATATAAATCCATATTTTGGTTCATACTTATTCATAACTCAGTTATGTATTGGATGATTTGGATATGGTAGATTATATATATGAAGGTTGTGAGTAGGTTAACAAGGAATCAATCTCTCCTGGTAAGAGGAAATAGCATCCTACCTACTTCAAATAAATAATGATTCAGGAAGACTTTGATCAAAGCATGATAAAAATTAGAAATGATTTTTAATATTTTATTAAATAAATCATTATCATAAGATTGAAAGAGAAATGAATATGATATTGGGATTGACATATTTTCATACCCAGAGTCATATTCAGGATGCAGGAAGATCGAAGGATCTAGTTGCATGGTAATTTTCATTGAAGGATATTTTTAGTATTTTCATCAAAATTTCATATCTTTCGGATAGTCATGATACATTGCTAGACGTCAATCATGTCTTATCAGTTTGATCAAATTAAAATTTTAATTTGATCATTAAATTAGAAAGTGTTATGAATTAAGTCATATTGGGTTGGCTAGTTTTGACCTAAATCGGTTTGGTTGAGTTCTAACCAGATTAGGTCAAATCACACCCTGACTCACTGCTGGTTAGATGTGAAATCCAATGGGTCCCACACAAAGAGAATTAATTAAGGGTTTAATTAGATTAGACCATGTTTGCAAGATGAATATGCTAGCACATATAGCAAACCCTAGCATCTGGATTCGTATCGACTTTCAATTTGGGCTAATTAAGATCAGATTTGAGCCAAATAAGATTTGGTCTTAAGTTGGATTAATCTAGATTGATTGGGCTTTAGATTGGGTGCTATATACCTGCATCCCATGTGCCAGAGAGTCTCTCTCTTGCGCATGGGAAGTCTTTCATGCGCAAAGGACTCTTTGGCGCATGGAATAAGATGGTGCCTACCTTCCTTGACTTTTCCCATATGTTATATTGCATAAATATTTTTTAATTAGTGTGGACATCTGATATGGGGCGTAGAAGAGTCTTTCTATAGTTGAAATACTTCTTTTTCCTTTTAAATTTTTTGCCCAGGATGTTTTGTCGCCCAAACCCCCTTGCCGCCCAAGACTCCATGCCGCCTACTCCTCCTTGACGTCTCTTAGACTAAGTTAAAGTCTCTTGGGACTTTGACTATTCAATGTTTATCTCCATGCCTTCTTGCTGAATGGGCATCTCTTTTTAAAGCCATTGGATGGCTTTGTTTCATGATCTAATGGATGAAAAGGGTGGCGCCAAAGATGAAGCATTGCGACTCTTCGTAAAAACTTACGTAGAATTAATCCAAGAGTCCTTCTGCTTTAAGGCACCTCTTGGACTAAGTCTATATCTCATTTTTACTGATGAGGCATGAGATTGGCTGATGGGGCATGAGAATTTGATGAGGAAAGGGTGTGAGTTTTTTAGATGGCACCCCTACGTACATTATAAATAGGGGTGCACACCAAGAGTCCGGTGGTGTGAACATTATCTTTTCTTTCTTACAAGAGTTTCTTTTTGTCCAATTTTTTTTTCTTTCTTTCTCTTGTCTAGAACTTATCATTATAAGGACAAGAAGTCATCTTAAGACTAAGAGATTAGGAAGAAAAATTAAGAAGACAAAAAAAAAAGAAAGATAGATAAGGAAAGGCAAGGAAGGTGACATAAAGGCTTAAGAAGGTCTTGCCCATTTAATTAAAGTTCTTATTATAAGAATTTTAATTATATAAATCAGAGGTGCTAGTGTCTTAGTCAAGTCTCTGTGTGGATCAATGTTAGAGGGTGAACACGTGGGCACCTGGTGGAAATCCGGACGGACTGCTACCGACGATCAGGGTTAATTTAGGGTTCAGCGATAAGAGGTATGTTCTAATACTTTCTTTTATATTACAAATGCATGTTATATGATTTAATTGCTAATAAGGTGATCCTTGGGTTTGGGTTTGATTTTTTTTGATTTCATGTTTTTGCTTTGAAATCCATGCTTCCACCTTGAACACCAAAACCAATAGTGGTATCAGAGCAAGCCTTATTAGGTTAAATCATATAATGCTTTGCTTATAGTATAATGTTATAAATGAAAAATATGATATAAAATTTTTAGCATATTTTTATTTATATGATGAGATCATATTCTTTTACTTATCGTAATAAGATTATGTTGTATATATTATTCTGTAAAGGTTGCCCTGACATAGTGGAAAGTATTCACTATATAATGATGGTTGTCCTACAATAATTATACATGAATTTATATCATAATTAATGCTATTAGGTATTTAGTTTGATTTAAATTAGTATGTACATCGAGACCTTTTTAAATTCCTCTATGAATAATTATATTAAGTTGCAGTGTAATTGATCTATAGCTAAATCAGTCAGGATGTCTAATTGATCAATCGGTGTCTAGAAAAAATGGTTCATGATTGGTAAAGAGAACATGGTTTTTTAATTGGTTCCATTGTCTGACCTGGCTAAATTTATTGGTGTCTAAGGAAAGCAACAGGGGGACTCCCATTTCTCTCCCATTTACCTGGTCGATTCGATTAATTTAATTCCAGATTGAAATGCTTAATATTATATTCACTACATTAAGGCCTTCCTTCATACTAGTTTCTTATTATGTCCAAAACCATATTAGTTCTATTGTGTAACCACAAGATCTATCATGGGGAAAGATGTAATATTAATCTAGTGCATTGAGATGCTTACAGCATTTTGAATATACTACTTTGTTGTGTAACCACAAAAGTAGTTATATTTCATTTTTGACTGTATAGAAATGAAGGGTTCTACTTAAACTAAAACATTAAAGTTTGTTGTGTTAACACAAGGCTATTAATGTTTTAGAGGCAAAAGTTTTTTGAGAGTTGCATAAAATGCAATTGGAAAGAGTTTCCTACCTTTGAACTTATAACAAGTTTGTTGTGCAACCACAAGACTTTTTATAAGGAATTAGGATCTTATTCTCACTAAGAAAATCAATAAGAGGGTTATGATTTTTAGTGGGAGACATAATTAAATTAAAGTCCTAATTTAATTATGTTTGTCATCATGAATTGTTTGCTTATGTATTGTTCTTTATTATGTAGATTAAATGGCTTCTTCACTTTCATTACGTTCAATTTTGGATTCAAATAAATTGACTGGTCAAAATTATGTTGACTGGATTGAGAAATCTTAAAATAGTACTCAGTCAAGAAAAACTCTCCTATATTCTTGATGCACCTCTGATCCTAAGCCATTAGGAAAATGATGCCACATAGATGAAGATAAGAAGGGAAATCCTGATTTTCCGGTCCAGGTTCGTTCAGATCTGATCAGATCAAGAGATATATTTCAAAAATTTTTTCTTTGATCTGTATCAGATCTAGGATGTTTTAGATCTGATTCTTATTATTTTAATAAATAAAATAAAATAAGAATAAATTAAATCAAATTTAATTTATCTGATTTGGGTAATCCTATTATCCATTGATGATCCTGTTTGCAGCGGAAGGTTCTGGATCTAGCCACGCAAGCACCTGGCCTCTACCGGTATCCACTCGGGCTGGATCTAGAGATCCTCTTCTTCTCTATCACGTCTCCAAAAATTAGATCTGGATCTGATCTGGAGGATCTTCAAAACTCCTTTTGAAGATCAGCAGTCGTCCTTTGCAGCAGCGCAGCCTTCTAGCTTTTGATCGCCTTTCTTTGATCTGGATCGCACCAACCAAGGTCCAAAACTCCTTTTGGACGTGGAGAGGAGAGGGAGAAGGTGAGTTTGGCATGGAGGAAGAAGGGAGAGGCAGCCTTGGGGTGTGGGGAAATTTCTCAAACTTTAATCTGGGTTGGGCGCAGGGTCTTATTTATAGACTGTCTGTGATCCAACTTCTCTTCTTCCCAACCAATCACAACTCTTTGTGAAATCAGATCTAAATCTGATTGGTGGGAATAGAGTCCCCTGGATTCCTCCTTAGAGGGCGCCTAAGACCAGTCAAAGTTGGTTCTTAGAAGAACTCTAATTGGAATCCAAAAAGGAGATGGAGTCCTTGTCCAACAAGGACTCCTAGGCGCCTCCAACTTGGGCACACGCCTAGGGTGGCGTGCGCCCTCCTCCTTGCCAGGTTCTGGCAGGGGGACAGGCCCCCACCAGCTCTCCAATAGGTGCGTGACATGTGGTCAAAAGTCAAAGTGTCAATGGTCAACGTTTGACCAGTCAAAGGTAGACTTTTGACCAAAGTCAAAGAACAAGAAATGGCAGGTGACCAAAAATGGCAGGTAATGTCTTACAAAATAAGACAACCTTTTTCTGACTTGGACAACCTCCAGTCAGACCATATGAAGGCCTCTGATTGAGCACAAACTTCCTTTGGCTCAGTCAGGACAACTTATTTATGATAGTAAAAGAAGAACGTTAGGTTCAATCGAGTGCTAGCACGATTTTCTTGAACCTAATTGAATCTCATTCAGATCAATTGAACTAGATCAGTTCAATTGATGATCACCAGATTCAAACCCTTATTTGTGTGACCCAGTTAGGTTCAGTTCTGTATGGTAATGGGATATGTCATGATCTCTATCATCAGACATCATCGAAACTCCTTTCGATGGATCAGAACTCTTCTGATTCGAACAGCTAGAATGATCGATCATCTAAATCATTCTAATTGCTCCCAAAATCCACCAGTGACACCTAAGCAGTATATGGTGGCAACCCATCAGAGCTGAATGCGAACCTCTTGGTGCAGCTACCTGTGTGATTAAGTTCTTCTATCTTGAGCCCCGATCAGATTAGGGTTAAGGTAAACTCGTCAAACCCTAGTCTCTGTCATATGATGTAATCATTCGATTCGAGTCCAATGTGAAAATCTAAATAGAAACTCTTTCTATTATTTCACTCTGCCATGGCCATGGGCTTCTGGACTTGATTCTCATGATTATCATAGGGCTGCTCCTCTACCACCGAGGTAGATAGATTCCATCTTGATGCAATCCAGTTCCTACAATGAACATGCTATAGCCAACATACACCTCAGGGTTCCATATGGCTAGGAGACCGAGTAATGGTGTAGTCAAACTATAACACCCTCAAGGTGAACTGCCGATGCACCTCAGGTCAAAGAACCAGACACACTACTGCAGCATCGAGTCAGTCATTGACGAGAAGGTAGACTCCCTAATGACTACTCGAGGTGGTCACGCTCAGTGCCCTCGTTCTCTAACGAGTACCTATACTCTCACTCTCCGGTGTCTCTCCACACCGTAGACTCAAGACTCATCTACTAAAGAGAAGCGATTGTACACCAACCTTTCCGGATCAATCACCATCCTCGTGATGATCCTATGGTCGGGAGCATTTTATGAGTTAATAATGATTATTCATGTCTTAAATTTTCAACTCTTGAAAATATGAATTATCATTACCATTAACTCAAAGGATGTATCACAGACACTAAATACACATATGTGATAGAAAATAACCCATTTTATTATTATTAGTCAAAATTATAATTTTGCCCCTAGAAGTGTATTACAAGTGTCAGCCAATTCTGGCTTCTAGGGCACATATATCTAACAATCTCCCACTTGTCCTAAAGCCAATTGGCTACAAGTCTAAGTCCCATCTTCTCAAGGTGGGCTTCGATCTTCTGTTGGCCCAACGGCTTTGTAAGTGGGTCTGCCACATTATCTATGGAGTTGACTCTCTTGACCTCGACGTAACCCTTCTCGAGGTAATTCGCGGATGAGGTGGTATCGCCGCTCAATATGCTTGGATTTCTGGTGAGACCTCGGCTCCTTAGCAAGGGCTATGGTGCCATTGTTGTCGCAGTATAGAGGAATGGCATCTGATGGCATTACTCCAATTTCTGCAGCAAACTTCTTGTACCAGAATGCTTCCTTCGTAGCCTCTGATGCAGCGATATATTCTGCTTCCATGGTGGAATCTGCTATCACTGTTTGCTTGGAACTCTTTCAGCTGACAGCACCACCATTGCACACAAACAGACTCTCAGATGTCGACTTTCGATCATCTATATCGGACATGAAATCCGAGTCTGTGTATCCCTGAACTTGGAGTTCTCCATTACCAAAGACCAACATCATATCCTTAGTTCTTCTTCAAGTACTTAAGGATACATTTCATAGAAGTCCAGTGTTCTTCACCTGGATTTGACTGATATCTGCTTGTGACACTCACAGCATGGGCTATATCAGGTCGTGTACATAGCATGGCATACATGAGGCTCCCTATTGCAGAAGCATAAGGGATCTTGCTCATGCGTTCTATTTCCTCAGGTGTGCTGGGGCACATCTTCTTGGAAAGATGAATACCATGTCTGAAGGGTATTAATCCCCTCTTAGAGTTTTCCATACTAAACCTCTTTAGTACTTTCTCTATGTACATCTTCTGTGAAAGTCCTAGCATCCTATTCGGTCTATCCCTATAGACCTTAATTCCTAGAATAAAGGATGCTTCGCCTAGGTCTTTCATGGAGAATTCCTTGGACAACCATAATTTGACTGTTGTCATCATGGGAATATCATTCCCAATAAGGAGGATGTCATCCACGTACAATACGAGGAAGACAACAGCGCTCCCACTGACCTTTTTGAAAACACATGGTTCCTCTTCATTTTTGATGAAACCAAACATTTTGATCACATCATTGAAACGAGTGTTCCAGCTCCGAGATGCTTGCTTAAGTCCATATATGGACCTTTGCAGCTTGCAAACCTTGTGATCAGTATCACTGGATGTGAAACCTAGCGGCTGTTCCATATAGATATCTTCCTCAAGATATCCATTTAAGAATGCCTGTTTTCACGTCCATTTGCCATATTTCATAATCGAAATAGGCTGCAACGGCAAGCAATGTGCGGATGGATTTTAGCATAGCCACTGGGAAAAGGTATCCTGATAGTCAATGCCTTCGCATTGACTATAACCTTTTGCCACTAGTCTAGCCTTGAATGTCTCCACATTCCCATCTGCACCAATCTTTCTCTTGAAGATCCATTTACACCCAATAGGTACTATACCTTCTGGTGGATCTACCAAGGTCCAGACTTGGTTTGAGTGCATCGAGTCAATTTCTGACTGCATTGCCTCTAGCCATTTCTCGGAGTCGATATCTGATATCACCTCGTTGTAGGTTTTGGGATCATCACCATGAGCACCATTACCTACGAGGAACATTTTCTCTACTTTCCTCTGAAATAATACCTAAGTATCTTTCAGGGGGATGGAAAACTCTTTCCGATCTACGAGGTGGAGGAGGTAGTGTTCTTATTGGCTCAACCTGATTTGGTTCCAATTGGTCCTTAGCTCGTTGTACTTGTGAGACTTTCTCATCAAGCTTGATCTACTTTCCAATGCCGCTATCTTGAATAAACTATTTTTCAAGAAAGATGGCATGTCGACTCACAATCACATTGTGGTCTTCTGGAATGTAGAAATAGTATCCTAATGACTCTTTAGGATATCCTATGAATCGAGCTCTAAAGGACCTAAACTCTAACTTGTCCGCTTGTTGTCTTTTGACATGAGCCGGACAACCCCAAATTCTGAGATGACTCAGACTTGGTTTCTTACCATGCCATATCTCATACGGTGTGGTAGGAACGATTTTAGAGGGAACCCTATTCAGTAGATAAATTGAAGTTAACAATGAGTGTCCCCAAAGAAAATCAGGGAGGTCTGTGAAGCTCATCATGGATCGAACCATATCTAATAGAGTCCGATTTCTCCATTCTGAAACCCCGTTGAGTTGAGGTGTTCCTGGTGGAGTCCATTGAGAGACTATGCCATTTTTCTTTAGATAGTCTAGGAATTTCCCGGCTAAGGTATTCACCTCCTCGATCTGATCGAAGAACCTTAATGGGTTTTCCAGTTTGTTTTTCTACTTCATGTCTGAATTCTTTGAACTTTTCAAAAGCTTCAGACTTGTGTCTCATAAGATACACATACCCATACCTAGACAGATCATCGGTAAAGGTAATGAAGTAGACAAAATTGCCTCTAGCCGGCACATCAAATGGGCCGCACACATCAGTATGTACTAGGGCAAGGAGATCTGTGGCCCTCTCCCCATGTCCAACAAAAGGAAGTTTAGTCATTTTGCCTTGAAGACAAGATTCACAAGTTGGATATGACTCAAAAGTCAATGGACTCAATAGCCCATTTTTCTCCAATTTGTTAGATCCTATCTTCTGCTATATGACCTAATCTCAGGTGCCATAGAAATATCTATCATTTAAGGACTATCCCTAGGATCATTTGGCTATTCACCCTGCATTTTAGCAGAGTCAAGAATAATGAGCATACCTCCAGAAGGACCTTCCTTCTTGTTCTTTCAGGGTGGCCAGGTAAGTAGGGCAGTTCCGCTTCCAATGGCCGTCGCTGTTGCAATGGAAACACTTTCCTTTGACATCGGCCTTTTTCTTCGGTTCTGCCTTCTTCTTCTTTGATCCTTCCACCTTCTGCTTTTTCACAGACTTCTTTTTCTTTCCATAAGACTTTCTTTTGGAAGAAGTCCGTTCCATAGCAAGAACTGAGCCTTTAGAACCTTTCATAGAAAGCTCAGCGGTAACCAGCATATTCATTAATTTCGGCCAAGGAATTTTGAAGTTTATGCATGTGGTAATTCATGATGAATTGCCCATATGCATCAGTCAAGGATTGCAGAATAATATCGTTCTGCAAGGTCCAAGTCTAACTTCACACCGAGCTTCTCAAGCTCTTCCATGTCCTTGATCATTGTCAGACAGTGATCTTGGACTGACTGCCCATCACGCATCTTAGCCTTAAAAAGTCATTTCGTGACTTGATATTTGGCTGCGCGACTCTGTTCACCAAACATCTCCTGTAGGTGAGCCAACATTTGGCGAGCAGTCCCGATATCCTCATGTTGGCGCTGGAGCTCATCAGACATCGAGCCCAACATGTAATATCTGGCCTTATTATCTTCGTCTATCCATTTTTCCAGAGACGCTCTCTGTTCAACAGATGGACGGGCTGGTAAGGTGGGAGGGTCCTGGTCCAAAACATGGGTTAACTTCTCAGAAACCCAAAATAATTTTGTAGTTCCTGAGCCAATCTTTATAATTGGGTCCAGTCAGTCTATGTGTGTCCAGGATACGTGCCAATGGGTTGGACGCAGATATTTTTCTGTAGAGAGTCAAAGATTCTAGTTAGATACTGTAATTATGACTTGACCAATTTGTTTAGGGATTTTATTTTTAAATAAATTAGCTCCCACTATTTTCTTGGATCCCTACACTCCCTCTGTAGAGATGCAAAAATCTCCACGATTAATGATTTCTAGTGGGTGGTGCGGTCTCACCAACTGACTCATCACCTCACCTAACAGTTATTGGTGATGGGTTAGCCAATGAGTGAACAACTCTTGTTCAATGATTCTCTAATCATGGTGCACCCAAACTTGGTCTCTAATTCATGAATCTCACCGTATCCGAAATATTGATCCACTCCTTAGTTAAGTCAGACCCACCATTTGCATAGACTGGGTTCCTAATTGAGTCTCTCACCATATCCAAAATATTGAGCCCAACTCATCCTCCAGCCCATAGCATCCAATGCCTAATAGACATGGTTGCATCTTTCCCAGTGCAACTGAGCCACTGTATCCAGTCGAGAACAATCAACCCCGGGAAGGGCCCGCACATCTACAATGGTGGAAGACCTCAGACTTAATCTTTTCTTAGGGAGAATTGATTCAGGTCTCATTAAACTAGACTTGGTCTTAGTCATAACAATTATGACTAACCTAGTGGCATGGGTTAGCTCGGATTATTGACCACCTCAGATCAGAACTGTGTCAACAGATATGGCTAGGTAAGTGAGACCGGTGGAAGGAATATGCCATTAACTCGTACAAGAACGCATTCAGGTCGAGTAGCTTCCAATTAAAAACTAGTCGGTCGTATGTGCCAAACTTACCTTAGACACCAAATTATTGAGTCAGAACCAATTGGGTTAGCCTACAATCCAGACTCTAACCTCTGAGCCTAATTAGGTCTTGCTTGATCGTGACTCGATCTTGACCCAGACTTAATCCTATTAGGCTGGTCAATTTAAGCATTGTTGATCCCATCTAACCAACTCTTGATTCGGTTTGATCAACCGCTTAGACCTAATTGAGCTACCCAAGCCCGAACCCAGTATTATGAATATGTCTTAGATCTAAAATTCTTCAATTTTAGACCTAATTAATATTCCATAAACTTAATTCTTAATTAAGTAGGGTTCATAAACAAAATATGCACAATAAATCCTAGGGTTTTCAGGATCTAGGGTTTTGCAGAAAGTAAGTTTTGGGTTTCTGATTAAGGACGAACACGCAGCACCCCTACACATCATAAGAACACCCCATCGAATGGGAAAGAGAGGGCCTTTAAACCCTTCTTCATTCTTATGACCGGACGGCCAAGAGGAACGCCTTAATCAGGAACATTCAATACTACAAAATAAGTTATCAGATCTATATCATATATCTCATATACAAAGTAGATCTAATCATGGCATATTTTGCATACATCTCATGTATCGAATCATGCATATTTTCAGATCTAAATTATCTCATAATAATCTAAAAAATTAGATTTAAATTGATCTTAATCAAAATAAATTCTAATCTAGACAATTATGTAGAACTATTCTACAACTAGTCTAGACATGCATCAATCATATCTCATATGATATTCAAAAATTAAATAATTTTTATTTGCTATTTTTTAGATGTTATTATAACACTTATAATATCAAAAAATAGTAAATAAAAAGATCTAAAATATGATTTAATCAGATTAAATCAAAAACATGCAAGACTATTCTATAGAACTATTCTATTCTAGAACTAGTCATGCATATCTTCTAATCTTAGATCCAAATTATTTAATTTTAATTTTTTCTGATTTTAGATCTGATCACATCTCATGTGACATCTAAAATCAATTATTTTTTAATTAAAATAAATTTAAAATTAGATCTAAATAATTTTAGAACCATGGCTCTGATACCAGTTGAAGGGAAATCCTGATTTCCGGTCCAGGTTCGTTCAGATCTGATCAGATCAAGAGATATATTTCAAAAATTTTTTTCTCTTGATCCCAATCAGATCTTGATATGTTTTAGATCTGATTCTTATTATTTTAATAAAATAAAATTAAATAAGATAAATTAAATCAAATTTAATTTACCTGATTTGGGTAATCCTATTACCCTGTTGATGATCCTGTTGCAGCGGAAGGTTCTGGATCTAGCCACGCAAGCGCCTGGCCTCTATCGATATCCACTCAGGTTGGATCTAGAGATCCTCTTCTTCTCTATCACGTCTCCAAAAATTAGATCTGGATCTGATCTGGAGGATCTTCAAAACTCCTTTTGAAGATCAGCAGTCGTCCT
>QRFJ01000916.1:32706-262144 GCA_006176705.1 Cocos nucifera | reverse complement strand
ATGGGCAGTCAGTCCAAGATCACTGTCTGACAATGATCAAGGACATGGAAGAGCTTGAGAAGCTCGGTGTGAAGTTGGACTTGGACCTGCAGAACGATATTATTCTGCAATCCTTGACTGATGCATATGGGCAATTCATCATGAATTACCACATGCATAAACTTCAGAATTCCTTGGCCGAGTTAATGAATATGCTGGTTACCGCTGAGCTTTCTATGAAAGGTTCTAAAGGCTCAGTTCTTGCTATGGAACGGACTTCTTCCAAAAGAAAGTCTTATGGAAAGAAAAAGAAGTCTGTGAAAAAGCAAAAGGTGGAAGGATCAAAGAAGAAGAAGGCAGAATCCGAAGAAAAAGGCCGATGTCAAAGGAAAGTGTTTCCATTGCAACAGCGACGGCCATTGGAAGCGGAACTGCCCTACTTACCTGGCCACCCTGGAACAAGAAGGAAGGTCCTTCTGGAGGTATGCTCGTTATTGAGTCTAACCTTACGGTTTCTTCTGCATCCAGTTGGGTGCTTGACTCTGGTTCTAGTGCTCATCTGTGCACTTCTATGCAGGGTCTTGAGGATAGCAGGAGGCTGAGGGATGGAGACATGATCCTACGCATCGGTAATGGAGCAAGAGTTGCTGCAGTAGCCGTGAACATACCCTCTGCAAAACTGTGAATGCCAAGCACGACCTAGGGATAGAAAGAAATAAAATTGCAAATGGTTTCAAATGGTCTTTATCAGATATTGATGTACTATGGCAAAACGTGAATGCCAAACGACCTGATAGTCCAAACGATTAGGTCATATAGCAGAAGATAGGATCAACAAATTGGAGAAAAATGGGCTATTGAGTCCATTGACTTTTGAGTCATATCCAACTTGTGAATCTTGTCTTCAAGGCAAAATGACTAAACTCCCTTTTGTTGGACATGGGGAGAGGGCCACAGATCTCCTTGCCCTAGTACATACTGATGTGTGCGGCCCATTTGATGTGCCGGCTAGAGGCAATTTTGTCTACTTCATTACCTTTACCGATGATCTGTCTAGGTATGGGTATGTGTATCTTATGAGACACAAGTCTGAAGCCTTTTGAAAAGTTCAAAGAATTCAGACATGAAGTAGAAAAACAAACTGGAAAACCCATTAAGGTTCTTCGATCAGATCGAGGAGGTGAATACCTTAGCCGGAAATTCCTAGACTATCTCAAGGAAAATGGCATAGTCTCTCAATGGACTCCACCAGGAACACCTCAACTCAACGGGGTTTCAGAATGGAGAAATCGGACTCTATTAGGATATGGTTCGATCCATGATGAGCTTCACAGACCTCCCTGATTTTCTTTGGGGACACTCATTGTTAACTTCAATCTATCTACTGAATAGGGTTCCCTCTAAAACCGTTCCTACCACACCGTATGAGATATGGCACGGTAAGAAACCAAGTCTGAGTCATCTCAGAATTTGGGGTTGTCCGGCTCATGTCAAAAGACAACAAGCGGACAAGTTAGAGTTTAGGTCCTTCAGAGCTCGATTCATAGGATATCCTAAAGAGTCATTAGGATACTATTTCTACATTCCAGAAGACCACAATGTGATTGTGAGTCGACATGCCATCTTTCTTGAAAAATAGTTTATTCAAGATAGCGGCATTGGAAAATAGATCAAGCTTGATGAGAAAGTCTCACAAGCAGAACGAGCTAAGGACCAAGTGGAACCAAATCAGGTTGAGCCAATAAGAACACTACCTCCTCCACCTCGTAGATCGGAAAGAGTTTCCCGTCCCCCTGAAAGATACTTAGGTATTATTTCAGAGGATGTAGAGGAAATGTTCCTCGTAGGTAATGGTGCTCATGGTGATGATCCCAAAACCTACAACGAGGCGATATCAGATATCGACTCCGAGAAATGGCTAGAGGCAATGCAGTCAGAAATTGACTCGATGCACTCAAACCAAGTCTGGACCTTGGTAGATCCACCAGAAGGTATAGTACCTATTGGGTGTAAATGGATCTTCAAGAGAAAGATTGGTGCAGATGGGAATGTGGAGACATTCAAGGCTAGACTGGTGGCAAAAGGTTATAGTCAACGCGAAGGCATTGACTATCAGGATACCTTTTCCCCAGTAGCTATGCTAAAATCCATCCGCACATTGCTTGCTGTTGCAGCCTATTTCGATTATGAAATATGGCAAATGGACGTGAAAACGGCATTCCTAAATGGATATCTTGAGGAAGATATCTATATGGAACAGCCGCTAGGTTTCACATCCAGTGATACTGATCACAAGGTTTGCAAGCTGCAAAGGTCCATATATGGACTTAAGCAAGCATCTCGGAGCTGGAACACTCGTTTCAATGATGTGATCAAAAAGTTTGGTTTCATCAAAAATGAAGAGGAACCATGTGTTTTCAAAAGGGTCAGTGGGAGCGCTGTTGTCTTCCTCGTATTGTACGTGGATGACATCCTCCTTATTGGGAATGATATTCCCATGTTGACATCAGTCAAGATGTGGTTGTCCAAGGAATTCTCCATGAAAGACCTAGGTGAAGCATCCTTTATTCTAGGAATTAAGGTCTATAGGGATAGACCGAATAGGATGCTAGGACTTTCACAGAAGATGTACATAGAGAAAGTACTAAAGAGGTTTAGTATGGAAAACTCTAAGAGGGGATTAATACCCTTCAGACATGGTATTCATCTTTCCAAGAAGATGTGCCCTAGCACACCTGAGGAAATAGAACGCATGAGCAAGATCCCTTATGCTTCTGCAATAGGGAGCCTCATGTATGCCATGCTATGTACACGACCTGATATAGCCCATGCTGTGAGTGTCACAAGCAGATATCAGTCAAATCCAGGTGAAGAACACTGGACTTCTGTGAAATGTATCCTTAAGTACTTGAGAAGAACTAAGGATATGATGCTGATCTTTGGTAACGGAGAACTCCAAGTCCAGGGATACACAGACTCGGACTTTCATGTCCGATATAGATGATCGAAAGTCGACATCTGGCAGTCTGTTTGTGTGCAATGGTGGTGCTGTCAGCTGGAAGAGTTCCAAGCAAACGGTGATACCACCTGCATCATCCGCGATTACCTCAGAGCCAAAGGGTTATGCGATTAGCGAGGTCAAGAGAGTCAACTCCGCAGATAATGTGGCAGACCCACTTACAAAGCCGTTGGGCCAGCAGAAGATCGAAGCCCACCTTGAGAAGATGGGACTTAGACTTGTAGCCAATTGGCTTTAGGACAAGTGGGAGATTGTTAGATATATGTGCCCTAGAAGCCAGAATTGGCTGACACTTGTAATACACTTCTAGGGGCAAAATTATAATTTTGACTAAAATCAATAAATGGGTTATTTTCTATCACATATGTGTATTTAGTGTCTGTGATACATCCTTTGAGTTAATGGTAATGATAATTCATATTTTCAAGAGTTGAAAATTTAAGACATGAATAATCATTATTAACTCATAAATTGCTCCCGACCATAGGATCATCACGAGGATGGTGATTGATCCGGAAGGTTGGTGTACAATCGCTTCTCTTTAGTAGATGAGTCTTGAGTCTACGGTGTGGAGACACCGGAGCGAGAGTACAGGTACTCGTTAGAGAACGAGGGCACTGAGCGTGACCACCTCGAGTAGTCATTAGGGAGTCTACCTTCTCGTCAATGACTGACTCGATGCTGCAGTAGTGTGTCTGGTTCTTTGACCTGAGATGCATCGGCAGTTCACCTTGAGGGTGTTATAGTTTGACTACACCATTACTCGGTCTCCTAGCCATATGGAACCCTGAGGTGTATGTTGGCTATAGCATGTTCATTGTAGGAACTGGATTGCATCAAGATGGAATCTATCTACCTCGGTGGTAGAGGAGCAGCCCTATGATGATCATGAGAATCAAGTCCAGAAATCCATGGCCATGGTAGAGTGAAATAATAGAAAGAGTTTCTATTTAGATTTTCACATTGGACTCGAATCGAATGATTACATCATATGACAGAGACTAGGGTTTGACGAGTTCACCTTAACCCTAATCTGATCGGGGCTCAAGATAGAAGAACTTAATCACACAGGTAGCTGCACCAAGAGGTTCGCATTCAGCTCTGATGGGTTGCCACCATATACTGCTAGGTGTCACTGGTGGATTTTGGGAGCAATTAGAATGATTTAGATGATCGATCATTCTAGCTGTTCGAATCAGAAGAGTTCTGATCCATCGAAAGGAGTTTCGATGATGTCGATGATAGAGATCATGACATATCCCATTACCATACAGAACTGAACCTAACTGGGTCACACAAACAAGGGTTTGAATCTGGTGATCATCAATTGAACTGATCTAGTTCAATTGATCTGAATGAGATTCAATTAGGTTCAAGGAAATCGTGCTAGCACTCGATTGAACCTAACGTTCTTCTTTTGCTATCATAAATAAGTTGTCCTGTCTGAGCCAAAGGAGTTTGTGCTCAAACAGAGGCCTTCATATGGTCTGACTGGAGGTTGTCCAAGTCAGAAAAGGTTGTCTTATTTGTAAGACACTACCTGCCATTTTTGGTCACCTGCCATTTCTTGTTCTTTGACTTTGGTCAAAAGTCTACCTTTGACTGGTCAAACATTGACCGTTGACACTTTGACTTTTGACCACATGTCATGCACCTATTGGAGAGCTGGTGGGGGCCTGTCCCCCTGCCAGAACCTGGCAAGGAGAAGGGCGCAAGATCTGATTGGGATCAAGAAAAATTTTTTTGAAATATATCTCTTGATCTGATCAGATCTGAACGAACCTGAACCGGGAAATCAGGATTTTCCTTCATGGATGGCTTTGTTTCATAATCTAATGGATGAAAAGGGCGGTGCCAAAGATGAAGCGTTGCGACTCTTCATAAAAACTTATGTAAAATTAATCCAAGAGTCCTTCTGCTTTAAGACACCTCTTGGACTAAGTCTATATCTCATTTTTACTGATGAGGCATGAGATTTGCTGATGGGGCATGAGAATTTGATGAGGGAAGGACATGAGATTTTTAGATAGCACCCCTACATACATTATAAATAGGGGTGAACACCAAGAGTCCGTGCAGTGAACATTATCTTTTCTTTCGTACAAGAATTTTTTTTTGTCCAATTTTCTTTCTTCCTTTCTCTTGTCTAGACCTTGTCATTATAAGGATAAGAAGTCATCTTACGACTATGAGATTAGCAAGAAAAATTAGGAAGACAAAAGAAAAAGAAAGATAGATAAGGAAAGGCAAGGAAGGTGACATAACGGCTTAAGAAGATCTTGCCCATTTAATTAAAGTTCTTATTATAAGAATTTTAATTATATAAATCAGAGGTGCTGGTGTCTTAGTCAAGTCTCTATGTGGATCAACATTGGAGGATGAACACGTGGACACCTGATGGAAACCCAGACGGACTGCTACCAACGATCAGGGTCAATTTAGGGTTTAGCGATAAGAGATATGTTCTAATATTTTCTTTTATATTACAAATGCATGTTATATGATTTAATTGCTAATAAGATGGTCCTTGGGTTTGGGTTTGGTTTTTTTTGATTTCATATTTTTGCTTTGAAATCCATGCTTCCGTCTTAAACACCAAAACCAACACCCACTTCTTACAAAAGAAGCATTCAGCTTGACTCTTATCAGGCTTGATCTTCCTGGTCTGGCCCTGCATTGATGTCCCAGCCTGAACTTGCACCTTCTTTATTTTTTTCTTCTTATTCTTCTTCACTTTTCTAAAGGGTCAAGAACTAGAACTCGAACCTCTCACTAAGTTCACCGACTCTTTATGGAGCTGGTGATCTTTCTTAAAGTTCTGAAGTAACCCTAGTAAGCCATGGTAGTTTTCTTCAGACTTTGTCATTCTATAATGAGTAAGGAAAGGGAGATAGGACTTTGGCAGCGAGTTCAGTATTGCATCATTTCCAAGTTGTTCATGCAAGAAAAAGTCGAGTTTGCTCAAGCGCTCTATCAGCTCGATCATATACAGTACATGATCAATGATAGAGGCTCTATCCTACATTTTGGCATTGAAGATGGTGCAACTAGTCTTATGCCTCTCAACGTCATCGGGTGTGCCAAAAGAATCCTCCAATACTTGGAGCATTTCATTTGGCTGAGCTATCTCAAACCTGTGAATGAACTTATTGCTCATCGCAACCAGCATAATGCAGTGCATCATGGTTTGATCACTGAGCCACTTTTGTTAAGTGTCTCTGACTATTCCATGTGCATTGGCAGCTGGCTCCTCAGGTGCAGGATCCATCAGCATATATAGGATCCGTTCATGCTCCAGGATAATCTTCAACTTTCGGTACTAGCTATTGAAGTTGGGTCCCACCAACTTATCATTGTCCAACAATGATCGGAGCGATAGAAAAGTGGCCATGTCTGCATAAAGGAAAACCAAAACCTAATTAGTAATTGATTCATTAAATCTAAAGATTTGGACTTTAATCAAAAAGTTTCTCCCACTATTTTATTTCAATTGATAACCTCTATCTCTAATTCTAGAAATTATCCTAATTTCTTAGTCGGTACTAAAATCCACATAGACTGTACATGAGTCCAACTTTGGTTGTCCCACCCATGTACATCTAATGATAGGTTCACAATCGATTATTTCTCTAAATAATTTTCAGTAATTAAATTTTGCCCCAGGCCTTGGTCAGTTGGCTTTGGCCTTCTCAGAAAAGGAGCCAGTTAGGTCCAACCATTAACATGACCATACTTGGTCCATCCAACTAATGAATGATCAGGCCCAACTTTGGTTGGCCCACCTGACCACCATTTAGAAAGATGTATCTAAGAGATCATATAATGAATGATAATTCCATCAATCGATAAGCACCAGGCCTTTGGGCCTTCAATGAATATCTAACTAATGGACCCATTATCATCCACTTTAATGGGAGGCTATGATCCAATTATCATATAACTATTTCATTTTAGGGATCTAATCATTTTACAGAATTTAATTTATAGAAGTGAGTAGGTCAGATTAACCAGCTTGTCATGATCCTGCCACTAACTTCACCTAGTTAGCATAAGGGAAATCATTAATAGGCTGGTCTAGGAGCACCTAAATCAGTCAAATTAATTTACCTAGCTGACATGGGTCAGTTCGAATAGTTAAGCGATCTGATCAAAACATAATCTCACCAAGAGGCTAGGTAAGTTCGATCAGTGGAAGGGTCTGCCAGACTTGCCTTAGACACCATAAAATATGGCCAGGTAAGTGAGCTACCAATTAAAAACCACTGGTATGATTTATCTTAGACACCAATTGGTTTAATTAGTTTCAATTAGATCAATCTAATAGTTCATGCTATACCGCATAGTCAAGAATCAAGTCCATCTTGGGTCTTGTTAAAGACATGGACTTGACCAACTACAACTATTGCAATTGATCTAGAGAATCCTTGATCTAATCTAAGATAACAATTAATTAAATTTAGTCAATTCTCTAATTAAGTCCATTCTTTAATCTAACCTTAGGTCTAACCCAATTAATGGACCTAATCCTCACTATCCCATTAACCAAATGTGTTATGATTCGTGTCATAGGATCTTCAGTTTATAATCCTAGAACCTAATCAAACAACTTCTTAATTCTTAATTAAGTTTTAGGCTGAGGGTTGGGGTTTGGCTTTTTGAAAATAGTTTTTATATTTATAAAATATTTTTACAATATGGTTCTATCAATCAAGTTGTATGTTTGATTCATAATCAATATGCAAGTAGCATAAATATGAATCTACTTTAGATCTAAACTAAACAGGTTCATATAATTGAAATAGTTTCAATAATAGTCAATCATAAATCCTTCTAGATCAAATCTAACATATTTATGAAGATTAAAACTAGATTAAAATATTTTTAATCTGATCATAAAATTTGTTAGATTTAATTTAAAATTTTATGATCAATATTTTAGATCAGCACGTACTAGGACAACCTATTCACTGTAAGGGGTAAATCTTACCGTAGGACAACCTTATGGCAGTCCGTGCAATCTAAAATATTTTATTTTTAGATCTAAAACTATTTTGAATCTATTAAATTATAAATAAAATTATATCAAATCTAATAAATTTATGATTAGAGTCAGATCATCACGAACTAGGATAATCTATTCACTATAAGGGGTAAACCTTACAACAGGACAATCTTATGGCAGTTCGTAAGATCTAATTTTTTTTTAATTTTAAATTTAATAATTAAATTATAAATTAGATCTAATCTAAGAAATAATCTAAACATGCATAAAAATTATGTAATAATAATCTTGCTCTGATACCAATTGAAAGAACCAGATCTAGGTTTTACAGGTAGATCTTGAAAATTTTTTCAAGATCTTACAATGAAAGACTTAAATAAATTAAATATTTATTTAAATAAATATATAAATATCTAGATCTCAGATCTATTATATGATCAAGGTATGATATTAAATCAAAAATTAAAATAAAATGAGAAAGTAAAAGGTTGATTAAATCAACCTAGATCTACACTACATCAAATGCAGGTATGGAGTTAATAGATTAGATCTATTATCTGAGCAAGTTAGACATTCTAACTTGCTAATCTAAGCTTGAGGATGAAGTCATGAGCCACATATACATCTGATCTCTAGGAGTCGTCCACACGAGCCTACGATCTCTAATATGAAGTTCGATGCATAAAATCAGCATAGCATGCTAGTACTGTGCTGATCCTTCTTCGATGGTCAATCCGATGCTCCTTTCTTTGAAATTTGGACTCTTTAAAATATGAGAAAGAAGATGAGAGTTTACTGATCTAAGACTCTCTTAGAAAAAAACTCAAAAAAGGAGGGGAGATTGAAAATAAAATAGCCCTAGAAGAAGACCCTCTTCTTCTTCTCTTTTCTCTCACCTAGACACCTACATTGGTGCCTATAGAACCCCCATGCCCAAGGACCCTCTTCCTCTAATTTTTGCACACCCCAAACCACTCCCAAATCTCTATATTTCATGAAAAAATTAGAATAAAATTCATCCAATAAATAGACAAAAGGAAGAGTCCAAGTTAGATCAAAATTCTAGACTAGGAATATCCAAACATGGGAAGTTGTTGGGGTGCCCAACTCTTGGGCAGCTCCTCCATAATTATTGGCATGGACCAGCAAGGGAGGGTGCACAATAAAGGAGATTATTTTTATGGAATAAGAGAAGAATTAATTAAAAGAGGGGGCGGCACTCAAGGGAAGGTGTTTTGGTCAACAAGGATTCTATCTCACAGAATCCTAAGCAAAACTAACTCCTCTTTTGACTTGGTCTTCCAACAAATTACCTTATTAGAAAAGGAGGAGAGAAAGAGGGCATGAGAAGCCATGGGAGTGGAGAATTTTTATGTAAGAAACAAAACAAAAAGGGCATAGGGCATGAGGATTAAGTGGCGTAAGTGATAGGGAGTCCTAGTCATACTAGGACTCCTATTTTGACTTGGTCAAACAAGATCTTTTAACCAAATAAAATTAAGGTTAAACCAATCTAATTAAATAAGACTCTAACCCATTTAAAGACTTATTTAAATAAGATTAAACTAAATTTAATTTTAATTTATTTTCTAATCAAATTAAAAAATTAGATTAATTCGAGTCCTAGTTAGACTAAGACTAGTTCTTCCTTGCACTTGGCTTATCCAATAAATTAATTGGACTTAATCCAATCAAGACCAAACTAAATCTAATTAAATAATATTTAATTAAACTTAATCTTAGCCTATTGGCTTAATCAAATTAAGCTAATTAGTAATCCAATTACTAATCGATCCTTCTGCAATACTTACACTAGGTTAAATACCAATCGTATTGATTGTTTAACTCTAAAATGATTTTTAATCATTGATCAACCATCCGATCAGATCATAAGCTCTAATGTGTGTGACCTCATAGGTCCGAATCTAAGCTAGTAGTATCAAAATAAATTTTTGTATCCATCGAAATGATCATCTAGCAATGATACCCAACGGTCGGATAGATCGAAGGTGTGGAACACCATCCTTAGAACCCATACAGATATAGTTTCCATATAGTTCATCTCCTTGACCATAATGCTTGTAGGATGCCTCAGAGTTCAACTGTCAACTCTGATCAGATTGTCCATATTGTATTTTAAAATATCAAATCCATTTGATGGATTATCCTGGCCAAGATTTTGCAATATTGAAATACAGTGATACATTCTTCTCCAACTCTTGGAGTGGTCAATTCCATCTTGATCATACTCCAACTTTGCAAGTATTTGATTATGAAGTCTTCCATTGCTGACTTAAAAATTTAGTTAGTTCGATACCAAAGCACAGTGAGTTGCTTACAGTCACTGAGATGATCACAGGTCTAAGGAATACTTATACCTATATCCCATAAGGGACATTCTCGATAGAAGAATGGTTTGGAATTTATCATGTTCAATGACGATGTACCCATACATCTCACCTGTATGCCATACTAGTATCTCCATATTTCTTGATTAAGAGGATAACCAACCTATATGGCATATAGCGACCTATGCTCGATAGATGCTGTTGTCCTAATTAACAGTCTATTATTTGATTGTGAACAAATTTAAGGACTAATCGATAAATTCTTTTTTTATCAAAACTAAACAGCCCTAAGGACTTCATCACAATAATGGAGTTCATTAGAAGATGTAAACTTATGATGAAAAAGATGTCAAAATATTTTTATTAATTAATAAATTAATTATAATTAAAAAATAGCTCAATCATCAACAGGCTGACGATTGACTTTGGGACATAATTTTCAATAAGTGTGTATTTAAAGTGTCTGTGATACATCCATTAAGTTAATGATAATGACAATTTATATTTTCTATAGTTGAAAATTTAAGATATGAATTTTCATAATTGACTCATAAACTGCTCTCAACCGTAGGATCATCATGAGAATGACGATCGATCTGAAAGGTTGGTGTACGATCGCTTTCTTAGGATAGATGAGTCTTAAGTCTACAGTATGGAGACACCAGAGCGAGAGTATAGATACTCATTAGAGAACGAGGGCACTGAGCATTACCACCTCGAGCAGTCATAAGAAAGTCTACCTTCTCGTTGATGACTGGCTCGATGCTGTAGTGGTGTGTCTGGTTCATTGACCTAAGGTGCATTGATAGTTCATCTTGAGGGTGTTATAATTTGACTACACCATAACTCGATCTCCTAGCCATTTGGAATCCTAAGGTGTATGTTGGCTATAGCATGTTCATTATAGAAATTGGATTGCACCAATAGGGGATCTATCTACCTTGGTAGATGAGGAATAGCCTTATGATAATCATGAGATTGAGTTTTTAAGCCCATGGCCATGGTAGAGTGAAGATGATAGAAAAAGTTTCTATTAGGATTTCACATCGGACTCGAATTGAATGATTAATTCATATGATGGATGTTGGGTTTGACGAGTTCACCTTAACCCTAATCCTGTTGGGGCTCAAGATAGAAGAACCAAATCACACAGGCAGCTGTACGGAGTGGTTCACTTTCAATTCTGATGGATTGCCACCATATATTGCTAGGTGTCATTGATGGATTTTGGGAGCAATTAGAATAATTTTGATGATCAATCATTCTAATTGTACGAACCAAAAAAATTCTGGTCCATCGAAAGGTATTTCGATGATGTCGATGATAGAGATCATGACATATCTCATTATCATACAAAATTAAACCTAACTAGATCACAAAAATAAGGGTTTGGATCTAGTTGTCATTAATTGAGCTAACCCAGTTCAATTGATTTGGGTTAGATCCAATCACGTTCAAGGTAATCATACTAGCACACGATTGAGCCTGGCTTTCTCCTTTTGTAATCTTTCTATTCATCATAATTGAGTCAAATTTGATTTGACTCATTCCTGTATCTTGAATGGGTTTATTTTCATCTGACCAAAACCTATTCAGATTAGATTAATTGTTGAAAATAAATCCATTTCTAGTGTAATTGGACTAGGGTCAAAAGTTGACCTATTTGAGAGAATTAAGAATCACCTAATTAGATGCTTCTAAAAAATTCTTTAGAAATCCTTTTGCATTGATTTTTGGATATGTGATAGAGCTCAAGATATTCTATCGATGTGCCAAATTTTATGATTTATGGTGGTGGTTTGTCTAGATTTTGAGAGTTTGATTTGGATCAAACTCTTGAGAGAAGAGTCCTAGGCGCAATGGCCTCTTCCCTATCTACTCATGTCGCCCACTTTTTGAATCATTTTTGGCAAGAAAACTAGATGGGATCTGGAGTTTTGACATGGAGATTAATTCTTAGTGTCCCTTGAAATCAAATAAGAGGTTATTTGGTCAAATGGGACTCTAGATGGCATTGGATTTAAAACCCCTTCTCACACCAAAAAGGATGTATCGCACAAAATAATTTTCCATGCTCAAGTGCTGTCATCCATACCATATCCCATGCCCCCTCTATCCTTTTTCTCCCTCTCTTCTACATGCCTAAAAAGTTCTTCATAGATCAGAGAAGAAGGTTCAAGTATTTCGGTGCAAGATTCAGGTTCTATGCGATGGTATTCGTGAGACGGATGGGCTGCCTTCAAAAATTATTTTGAAGGATCTATAGATCAGATTCAGATCTAATCTTTGGAAGAGAGATTCATAAGGAGAAGATGTTTAGATCATGCCTGAATGGATATTGATAGAGGTTAGGCGCATGCATGGCTCCTTCCAGAACCTTAAGAACGATCAAGATCATTGCAGGGTAATTAGATTACCCAATCAGATACTTAAAATTAAATTTGATTTAATTTTATTTTAATTTTTAATATTAGATCATCATAATCAAATATGTGAACTCTTAGATCTAATCAAATCATCAAAATTTTTGCAAAAATTTTGCCTCAGATCTGATCAGATCTGGACGATCCTGCGATGGAAAATCAAATTTTTCTTCAACTGGTATTAGAGCTAGGTTAGCAGTTCTTCATATCTATTTTAGATCTAATTTAATTTTTATTAATGATTTGATATTAAAAAATTTTAGATGTCACATCAGATGTGATTAGATCTAAAATCAAAAAATTAAAAATTATATAATTTAGATCTATAATATATGAGATACATGACTAGACTAGGAATAGAATAGTTCTATGTGTAGTCTAGTATAATCATATTGCTAATTTGATTAAATATAATTTTAGATCTATTTTTTTTTATTTTTTTGATGTTAAAATTATTGTAAGTAAATCTAAAAAATAGAAAATAGAGTTTTTAATTTTTAATTTATTCATATGAGATATGAAAGTTGCATGCCTAAACTAGTTATAGAATAGTTCAAAAATATCTAGAATAGTTTTATTTTTGCTGTGTTCAAATTTAAAATTCTATTTTTTAGATTTAATATGTAATATTTTAGATTTGAAAGCATGCATGGTTGATTAAGTTATGATACATGAGATGTATGTAAGCCATGTATAGGTTAGATCTTTGATTGTATATGTGATATATGATTTAGATCTAACTTATTTTATTTTAGAAAATATATTTTTGATTAAGGCATCGTCCTTGGCCATCCAGTCAAAAGAATAAAGTAGAATTTAAAGACCCTCTCCTTCCATTCGATGGGATATTCTTATGATGTGTAGGGGTGCTGCGCATTCGTCCTTAATCAAAAATCAGAACTTATTTTCTATAAAACTCTAGATTCTCAAATTCTAGAATTTTATTACATATTTTATTCACGAATCTAAACTTAATTAAGAATTAAGATTATAAAATTAATTTGATAAAAAAATTATGAATTTTTAGATCTATGACATATCCATAAAACTGGGTTCGGACTTGGATAGCTTAATTAGGTCTAGCGGTTGATCAAATCAAATCAAGAGTTGGTTAGGTGAGATCAAAAAAAGCTTAGAATTGACTAACCTAATAGGATTAAATCTGGGTCAAGATTGAATCACATTGAAATGTGACTTAATCAAGTCAAGACCTAATTTGGCTCCACGGTTTAAGCCTGGATTGTAGGCTAACCTGATTAGTTCTGATTCAATAATTTGATATCTAAGGTAAGTCTAGTAGATATGATCAATTAATTTTTAATTGAAAGCTACTCGATCTGAATGCATTCTTGTTAAGTTAATGGCATATTCCTTCCACCGGTCTCACTTATCTAGCCATTTGTGTCGACTCAGTTTTGATTCGAGGTGGCTAATAATTCGAGCCAATCCATGCCATTAGGTTAGTCATAATTGTTATGACAAAGTCAAGTCAAGTTTAAAGAGATCTAAATTAAATCTTTCTAAGAAAATATTAAGTCTAAGATCTTCTACCATTAGAGATATGCGGGTCCTTCCTGCGATTGATTGTTCTCGACTAGATACAGTGGATCAGTTGCATCAGAAAGACTCAACCATGTCTATTAAGCATTGGATGCTATGGGTTGGAGGATGGATTGGGCTTAATATTTTGGATATGGTGAGAGACCCAATCAGGAATTCAATTCATGCAAATGGTGGGTCTGACTTAACTAAGGAGTGGAGCAATATTTGGGCATGATGAGCTTCATGAATTAGAGATCAGGTTTGGATGCACCATGATTAGAGAATCATTAGATAAGAGTTGTCCACTCATCGATTGACCCATCATCAATAATTATTAGGTGAGGTGGTGAGCCAGTCGGTGGGATCGCACCACCCACTAGAAATCTATAATCGCGGAGATTTTTGCATCTCTACTAAGAAAATATAGAAATTAAAGTAAATAGTAGGAGCCTAATTTATTTAAAAATAAAATTTATAAATAAATTGGTTAAGTCTAATTATAAAATCTAACTAAAAATTTTGACTCTCTACAGAAAAATGTCTACATCAAATCCACTAGCCCGTATCCTGGACACCCATAGACTAATCGGATCCAACTACAAGGATTGGCTCTAGAACTTCAAAATACTTTTGGATTTTGAGAAGTTGATGTTAGATATATGTGCCCTAGAAGCCAGAATTGGCCGACACTTGTAATACACTTCTAGGGGCAAAATTGTAATTTTGACTAAAATCAATAAATGGATTATTTTCTATCACATATGTGTATTTAGTGTCTGTGATACATCCTTTGAGTTAATGACAATGATAATTCATATTTTCAAGAGTTGAAAATTTAAGACATGAATAATCATTATTAACTCATAAATTGCTCCCGACCATAGGATCATCACGAGGATGGTGATTGATCCGGAAGGTTGGTGTACAATCGCTTCTCTTTAGTAGATGAGTCTTGAGTCTACGGTGTGGAGACACCGAAGCGAGAGTACAGGTACTCGTTAGAGAATGAGGGCACTGAGCGTGACCACCTCGAGTAGTCATTAGGGAGTCTACCTTCTCGTCAATGACTGACTCGATGCTGCAGTAGTGTGTCTGGTTCTTTGACCTGAGGTGCATCGGCAGTTCACCTTGAGGGTGTTATAGTTTGACTACACCATTACTCGGTCTCCTAGCCATATGGAACCCTGAGGTGTATGTTGGCTATAGCATGTTCATTGTAGGAACTGGATTGCATCAAGATGGAATCTATCTACCTCGGTGGTAGAGGAGCAGCCCTATGATGATCATGAGAATCAAGTCCAGAAATCCATGGCCATGGTAGAGTGAAATAATAGAAAGAGTTTCTATTTAGATTTTCACATTGGACTTGAATCGAATGATTACATCATATGACAGAGACTAGGGTTTGACGAGTTCACCTTAACCCTAATCTGATCGGGGCTCAAGATAGAAGAACTTAATCACACAGGTAGCTGCACCAAGAGGTTCGCATTCAGCTCTGATGGGTTGCCACCATATACTGCTAGGTGTCACTGGTGGATTTTGGGAGCAATTAGAATGATTTAGATGATCGATCATTCTAGCTGTTCGAATCAGAAGAGTTCTGATCCATCGAAAGGAGTTTCGATGATGTCGATGATAGAGATCATGACATATCCCATTACCATACAGAACTGAACCTAACTGGGTCACACAAACAAGGGTTTGAATCTGGTGATCATCAATTGAACTGATCTAGTTCAATTGATCTGAATGAGATTCAATTAGGTTCAAGGAAATCGTGCTAGCACTCGATTGAACCTAACGTTCTTCTTTTACTATCATAAATAAGTTGTCCTGACTGAGCCAAAGGAGTTTGTGCTCAATCAGAGGCCTTCATATGGTCTGACTGGAGGTTGTCCAAGTCAGAAAAGGTTGTCTTATTTTGTAAGACATTACCTGCCATTTTTGGTCACCTGCCATTTCTTGTTCTTTGACTTTGGTCAAAAGTCTACCTTTGACTGGTCAAACATTGACCATTGACACTTTGACTTTTGACCACATGTCATGCACCTATTGGAGAGCTGGTGGGGGCCTGTCCCCCTGCCAGAACCTGGCAAGGAGAAGGGCGCACGCCACCCTAGGCGTGTGCCCAAGTTGGAGGCGCCTAGGAGTCCTTGTTGGACAAGGACTCCATCTCCTTTTTGGATTCCAATTAGAGTTCTTCTAAGAACCAACTTTGACTGGTCTTAGGCGCCCTCTAAGGAGGAATCCAGGGGACTCTATTCCCACCAATCAGATTTAGATCTGATTTCACAAAGGGTTGTGATTGGTTGGGAGGAAGAGGAGTTGGATCACAGTCTATAAATAAGACCCTGCGCCCAACTGATTCTGAAGGGAAATCCTGATTTCCCGGTCCAGGTTCGTCCAGATCTGATCAGATCAAGAGATATATTTCAAAAATTTTTCTCTTGATCTCAATCAGATCTTGATATGTTTCAGATCTGATTCTTATTATTTTAATAAATAAAATAAAATAAGATAAATTAAATCAAATTTAATTTACCTGATTTGGGTAATCCTATTACCCTGTAGATGATCCTGATTGCAGCGGAAGGTTCTGGATCTTAGCCACGCAAGCGCCTGGCCTCTACCGGTATCCACTCGGGTTGGATCTGGAGATCCTCTTCTTCTCTATCACACCTCCAAAAATCAGATCTGGATCTGATCTGGAGGATCTTCAAAACTCTTTTGAAGATCTGCAGTCGTCCTTTTGCAGCAGCGCAGCCTTCTTGCTTTTGATCGCCTTTCCTTTGATCTGAATCGCACCAACCTAAGGTCCAAAACTCCTTTTGGACGTGGAGAGCAAGGGGAGAAGAGACTATGGCATGGAGAAGGAGGGGAGAGGCAGCCTTGGGGCGTGGGGTTTCTCAATTGCATTCTTAGAATTAGGGTTGGGCGCAGGGTCTTATTTATAGACCTAAGCTTGTGATCCAACTCCTCTTCCTCTCCAACCAATCACAACCCTTTGTGAAATCAGATCTAAATCTGATTGGTTGGAATAGAGACCCCTGGATTCCTCCTTAGAGGGCGCCTAAGACCAGTCAAACTGGATTCTTAGTAGAACTCTGAATTGGAATCCAAAAGGGAGGTGGAGTCCTTGTCCAACAAGGACTCCTAGGCGCCTCCTACTTGGGCTCACGCCACCCTTGGCGTGCGCCCTTCTCCTTGCCAGGTTCTGGCAGGGGGACAGGCCCCCACCAGCTCTCCAATAGGTGCATGACATGTGGTCAAAAGTCAAAGTGTCAATGGTCAACGTTTGACCAGTCAAAGGTAGACTTTTGACCAAAGTCAAAGAACAAGAAATGGCAGGTGACCAAAAATGGCAGGTAATGTCTTACAAATAAGACAACCTATTTCTGACTTGGACAACCTCCAGTCAGACCATATGAAGGCCTCTGATTGAGCACAAACTCCTTTGGCTCAGTCAGGACAACTTATTTATGATAGTAAAAGAAGAACGTTAGGTTCAATCGAGTGCTAGCACGATTTCCTTGAACCTAATTGAATCTCATTCAGATCAATTGAACTAGATCAGTTCAATTGATGATCACCAGATTCAAACCCTTGTTTGTGTGACCCAGTTAGGTTCAGTTCTGTATGGTAATGGGATATGTCATGATCTCTATCAGACATCATCGAAACTCCTTTCGATGGATCAGAACTCTTCTGATTCGAACAGCTAGAATGATCGATCATCTAAATCATTCTAATTGCTCCCAAAATCCACCAGTGACACCTAGCAGTATATGGTGGCAACCCATCAGAGCTGAATGCGAACCTCTTGGTGCAGCTACCTGTGTGATTAAGTTCTTCTATCTTGAGCCCCGATCAGATTAGGGTTAAGGTGAACTCGTCAAACCCTAGTCTCTGTCATATGATGTAATCATTCGATTCGAGTCCAATGTGAAAATCTAAATAGAAACTCTTTCTATTATTTCACTCTACCATGGCCATGGATTTCTGGACTTGATTCTCATGATCATCATAGGGCTGCTCCTCTACCACCGAGGTAGATAGATTCCATCTTGATGCAATCCAGTTCCTACAATGAACATGCTATAGCCAACATACACCTCAGGGTTCCATATGGCTAGGAGACCGAGTAATGGTGTAGTCAAACTATAACACCCTCAAGGTGAACTGCCGATGCATCTCAGGTCAAAGAACCAGACACACTACTGCAGCATCGAGTCAGTCATTGACGAGAAGGTAGACTCCCTAATGACTACTCGAGGTGGTCACGCTCAGTGCCCTCGTTCTCTAACGAGTACCTGTACTCTCGCTCCGGTGTCTCCACACCGTAGACTCAAGACTCATCTACTAAAGAGAAGCGATTGTACACCAACCTTCCGGATCAATCACCATCCTCGTGATGATCCTATGGTCGGGAGCATGTTTATGAGTTAATAATGATTATTCATGTCTTAAATTTTCAACTCTTGAAAATATGAATTATCATTACCATTAACTCAAAGGATGTATCACAGACACTAAATACACATATGTGATAGAAAATAACCCATTTTATTAATTATAGTCAAAATTATAATTTTGCCCCTAGAAGTGTATTACAAGTGTCAGCCAATTCTGGCTTCTAGGGCACATATATCTAACAGAAGCTTGCTGCAAAGGACGACTGCTGATCTTCAAAAGAGTTTTGAAGATCCTCCAGATCAGATCCAGATCTGATTTTTGGAGGTGTGATAGAGAAGAAGAGGATCTCCAGATCCAACCCGAGTGGATACCGGTAGAGGCCAGGCACTTGCGTGGCTAGATCCAGAACCTTCCGCTGCAACCAGGATCATCAACAGGGTAATAGGATTACCCAAATCAGGTAAATTAAATTTGATTTAATTTATCTTTATTTTATTTTATTTATTAAAATAATAAGAATCAGATCTGAAACATATCAAGATCTGATTAGATTAAGAGAAAAATTTTTGAAATATATCTCTTGATCTGATCAGATCTGAACGAACCTGGTCCGGAAAATCAGGATTTTCCTTCAACTGGTATCAGAGCCATGGTTCTAAAATTATTTAGATCTGATTTTAAATTTATTTTAATCAAAAAATAAGTGATTTTAGATGTCACATGAGATGTGATCAGATCTAAAATCAGAAAAAATTAAAATTAAATGAATTTGGATCTAAGATTAGAAGATATGCATGACTAGTTCTAGAATAGAATAGTTCTATAGAATAGTCTTGCATGTTTTTGATTTAATCTGATTAAATCATATTTTAGATCTTTTTATTTACTATTTTTTGATATTATAAGTGTTATAATAACATCTAAAAAATAGCAAATAAAAATTATTTAATTTTTGAATATCATATGAGATATGATTGATGCATGTCTAGACTAGTTGTAGAATAGTTCTACATAATTATCTAGATTAGAATTTATTTTGATTAGATCAATTTAAATCTAATTTTTTAGATTATTATGAGATAATTTAGATCTGAAAAATATGCATGATTTGATACATGAGATGTATGCAAAATATGCCATGATTAGATCTAATTTATATATGAGATATATGATATAGATCTGATAACTGTTTTGTAGTATTGAATGTTCCTGATTAAGGCGTTCCTCTTGGCCGTCCGGTCATAAGAACGAAGAAGGGTTTAAAGGCCCTCTCTTCCCATTCGATGGGGTGTTCTTATGATGTGTAGGGGTGCTGCGTGTTCGTCCTTAATCAGAAACCCAAAACTTACTTTCTGCAAAACCCTAGATCCTGAAACCCTAGGATTTATTGTGCATATTTTGTTTATGAACCCTACTTAATTAAGAATTAAGATTTATGGAATATTAATTAGGTCTAAAATTGAGAATTTCAGATCTAAGACATATTCATAATACTGGGTTCGGGCTTGGGTAGCTCAATTAGGTCTAAGCGGTTGATCAAACCGAATCAAGAGTTGGTTAGATGGGATCAACAATGCTTAAATTGACCAGCCTAATAGGATTAAGTCTGGGTCAAGATCGAGTCACGATCAAGCAAGACCTAATTAGGCTCAGAGGTTAGAGTCTGGATTGTAGGCTAACCCAATTGGTTCTGACTCAACAATTTGGTGTCTAAGGTAAGTTTGGCACATACGACCGACTGGTTTTTAATTGGAAGCTACTCGACCTGAATGCGTTCTTGTACGAGTTAATGGCATATTCCTTCCACCGGTCTCACTTACCTGGCCATATCTGTTGACACAGTTCTGATCTGAGGTGGTCAATAATCCGAGCTAACCCATGCCACTAGGTTAGTCATAATTGTTATGACTAAGCCAAGTCTAGTTTAATGAGACCTGAATCAATTCTCCCTAAGAAAAGATTAAGTCTGAGGTCTTCCACCATTGTAGATGTGCGGGCCCTTCCCGGGGTTGATTGTTCTCGGCTGGATACAGTGGCTCAGTTGCACCGGGAAGATGCAACCATGTCTATTAGGCATTGGATGCTATGGGCTGGAGGATGAGTTGCGCTCAATATTTTGGATACGGTGAGAGACTCAATTAGGAACCCAGTCTATGCAAATGGTGGGTCTGACTTAACTAAGGAGTGGATCAATATTCCGGATACGGTGAGATTCATGAATTAGAGACCAAGTTTGGGTGCACCATGATTAGAGAATCATTGAACAAGAGTTGTTCACTCATTGGCTAACCCATCACCAATAACTGTTAGGTGAGGTGATGAGTCAGTTGGTGAGACCGCACCACCCACTAGAAATCATTAATCGTGGAGATTTTCGCATCTCTACAGAGGGAGTGTAGGGATCCGAGAAAATAGTGGGAGCTAATTTGTTTAAAAATAAAATCCCTAAATAAATTGGTCAAGTCAAAATTACAGTATCTAACTAGAATCTTTGACTCTCTACAGGAAAATGTCTGCGTCCAACCCATTGGCACGTATCCTGGACACACATAGACTGACTGGACCCAATTATAAAGATTGGCTCAGGAACTACAAAATTATTTTGGGTTCCGAGAAGTTAACCCATGTTTTGGACCAGGACCCTCCCACCTTACCAGCCCGTCCATCCACTTGAACAGAGAGCGTCTCTGGAAAAATGGATTGACGAAGATAATAAGGCCAGATATTACATGTTGGGCTCGATGTCTGATGAGCTCCAGCGCCAACATGAAGATATCGGGACTGCTCGCCAAATGTTGGCTCACCTGCAGGAGATGTTTGGTGAACAGAGTCGCGCAGCCAAATATCAAGTCACGAAAATGACTTTTTAAGGCTAAGATGCGTGATGGGCAGTCAGTCCAAGATCACTGTCTGACAATGATCAAGGACATGGAAGAGCTTGAGAAGCTCGGTGTGAAGTTAGGACTTGGACCTGCAGAACGATATTATTCTGCAATCCTTGACTGATGCATATGGGCAATTCATCATGAATTACCACATGCATAAACTTCAAAATTCCTTGGCCGAGTTAATGAATATGCTGGTTACCGCTGAGCTTTCTATGAAAGGTTCTAAAGGCTCAGTTCTTGCTATGGAACGGACTTCTTCCAAAAGAAAGTCTTATGGAAAGAAAAAGAAGTCTGTGAAAAAGCAAAAGGTGGAAGGATCAAAGAAGAAGAAGGCAGAAGCCGAAGAAAAAGGCCGATGGCAAAGGAAAGTGTTTCCATTGCAACAGCGACGGCCATTGGAAGCGGAACTGCCCTACTTACCTGGCCACCCTGAAGAACAAGAAGGAAGGTCCTTCTGGAGGTATGCTCGTTATTGAGTCTAACCTTACGGTTTCTTCTGCATCCAGTTGGGTGCTTGACTCTGGTTCTAGTGCTCATCTGTGCACTTCTATGCAGGGTCTTGAGGATAGCAGGAGGCTGAGGGATGGAGACATGATCCTACGCATCGGTAATGGAGCAAGAGTTGCTGCAGTAGCCGTGGGAACATACCCTCTTCGATTACCATCTGGTTTAGACTTAGTTTTGAAAGACTGTTATTATGTGCCTGCAGCTAGCAGGAATTTGATTTCTGTTTCATGCTTAGCACAAGAAGGTTATGTGATCACCTTCTTTAAGGACCATTGTAACATTCTTTATGAAAGAAATAAAATTGCAAATGGTTTCCTTATTAATGGTCTTTATCAGCTACATATTGATGTACCTGTTCTATTCTAACTATCGAGCAAAACGTGAATGCCAAACGACCTAGGGATAGTCCAAACGACAGATATATCTATGGCACCTGAGATTAGGTCATATAGCAGAAGATAGGATCAACAAATTGGAGAAAAATGGGCTATTGAGTCCATTGACTTTTGAGTCATATCCAACTTGTGAATCTTGTCTTCAAGGCAAAATGACTAAACTCCCTTTTGTTGGACATGGGGAGAGGGCCACAGATCTCCTTGCCCTAGTACATACTGATGTGTGCGGCCCATTTGATGTGCCGGCTAGAGGCAATTTTGTCTACTTCATTACCTTTACCGATGATCTGTCTAGGTATGGGTATGTGTATCTTATGAGACACAAGTCTGAAGCTTTTGAAAAGTTCAAAGAATTCAGACATGAAGTAGAAAAACAAACTGGAAAACCCATTAAGGTTCTTCGATCAGATCGAGGAGGTGAATACCTTAGCCGGAATTCCTAGACTATCTCAAGGAAAATGGCATAGTCTCTCAATGGACTCCACCAGGAACACCTCAACTCAACGGGGTTTCAGAATGGAGAAATCGGACTCTATTGGATATGGTTCGATCCATGATGAGCTTCACAGACCTCCCTGATTTTCTTTGGGGACACTCATTGTTAACTTCAATTTATCTACTGAATAGGGTTCCCTCTAAAACCGTTCCTACCACACCGTATGAGATATGGCACGGTAAGAAACCAAGTCTGAGTCATCTCAGAATTTGGGGTTGTCCGGCTCATGTCAAAAGACAACAAGCGGACAAGTTAGAGTTTAGGTCCTTCAGAGCTCGATTCATAGGATATCCTAAAGAGTCATTAGGATACTATTTCTACATTCCAGAAGACCACAATGTGATTGTGAGTCGACATGCCATCTTTCTTGAAAAATAGTTTATTCAAGATAGCGGCATTGGAAAGCAGATTAAGCTTGATGAGAAAGTCTCACAAGCAGAACGAGCTAAGGACCAAGTTGGAACCAAATCAGGTTGAGCCAATAAGAACACTACCTCCTCCACCTCGTAGATCGGAAAGAGTTTTCCGTCCCCCTGAAAGATACTTAGGTATTATTTCAGAGGAAGTAGAGAAAATGTTCCTCGTAGGTAATGGTGCTCATGGTGATGATCCCAAAACCTACAACGAGGCGATATCAGATATCGACTCCGAGAAATGGCTAGAGGCAATGCAGTCAGAAATTGACTCGATGCACTCAAACCAAGTCTGGACCTTGGTAGATCCACCAGAAGGTATAGTACCTATTGGGTGTAAATGGATCTTCAAGAGAAAGATTGGTGCAGATGGGAATGTGGAGACATTCAAGGCTAGACTAGGTGGCAAAAGGTTATAGTCAACGCGAAGGCATTGACTATCAGGATACCTTTTCCCCAGTAGGCTATGCTAAAATCCATCCGCACATTGCTTGCTGTTGCAGCCTATTTCGATTATGAAATATGGCAAATGGACGTGAAAACGGCATTCCTTAAATGGATATCTTGAGGAAGATATCTATATGGAACAGCCGCTAGGTTTCACATCCAGTGATACTGATCACAAGGTTTGCAAGCTGCAAAGGTCCATATATGGACTTAAGCAAGCATCTCGGAGCTGGAACACTCGTTTCAATGATGTGATCAAAAAGTTTGGTTTCATCAAAAATGAAGAGGAACCATGTGTTTTCAAAAGGGTCAGTGGGAGCGCTGTTGTCTTCCTCGTATTGTACGTGGATGACATCCTCCTTATTGGGAATGATATTCCCATGTTGACATCAGTCAAGATGTGGTTGTCCAAGGAATTCTCCATGAAAGACCTAGGTGAAGCATCCTTTATTCTAGGAATTAAGGTCTATAGGGATAGACCGAATAGGATGCTAGGACTTTCACAGAAGATGTACATAGAGAAAGTACTAAAGAGGTTTAGTATGGAAAACTCTAAGAGGGGATTAATACCCTTCAGACATGGTATTCATCTTTCCAAGAAGATGTGCCCTAGCACACCTGAGGAAATAGAACGCATGAGCAAGATCCCTTATGCTTCTGCAATAGGGAGCCTCATGTATGCCATGCTATGTACACGACCTGATATAGCCCATGCTGTGAGTGTCACAAGCAGATATCAGTCAAATCCAGGTGAAGAACACTGGACTTCTGTGAAATGTATCCTTAAGTACTTGAGAAGAACTAAGGATATGATGCTGATCTTTGGTAACGGAGAACTCCAAGTCCAGGGATACACAGACTCGGATTTCATGTCCGATATAGATGATCGAAAGTCGACATCTGGAAGTCTGTTTGTGTGCAATGGTGGAGCTGTCAGCTGGAAGAGTTCCAAGCAAACGGTGATAGCAGATTCCACCATGGAAGCAGAATATATCGCTGCATCAGAGGCTGCGAAGGAAGCATTCTGGTACAAGAAGTTTGCTGCAGAAATTGGAGTAATGCCATCAGATGCCATTCCTCTATACTGCGACAACAATGGCGCCATAGCCCTTGCTAAGGAGCCGAGGTCTCACCAGAAATCCAAGCATATTGAGCGGCGATACCACCTCATCCGCGATTACCTCGAGAAGGGTTACGTCGAGGTCAAGAGAGTCAACTCCGCAGATAATGCGTGGCGCAGACCACTTACAAAGCCATTGAGCCAGCAGAAAGATCGAGCCCACCTTGAGAAGATGGGACTTAGACTCGTAGCCAATTAGCTTTAGGACAAGTGGAAGATTATTAGATATGTGTGCCCTAGAAGCCAGAATTGGCTGACACTTGTAATACACTTCTAGGGGCAAAATTATAATTTTGACTAAAATCAATAAATGGGTTATTTTCTATCACATATGTGTATTTAGTGTCTGTGATACATCCTTTGAGTTAATGGCAATGATAATTCAATATTTCAAGAGTTGAAAATTTAAGACATGAATAATCATTATACTCTAAATTGCTCCGACCATAGGATCATTACGAAGATGGTGATTGATCCGGAAGGTTGGTGTACAATCGCTTCTGATAGTCTGTAGTCTATGGTGTGAGACACCGGAGTGAGAGTAGTTACTCGTTAGAGAACGAGGCACTGAGCGTGACCACCTCGAGGTAGTCATTAGGGAGTCTACCTTCTCATCAATGACTGACTCGATGCTGCAGTAAGTGTGTCTGGTTCTTTTGACCTGAGGTGCATCGGTAGTTCACCTTGAGGGTGTTTATAGTTTGACTACACATTACTGCGATCTCTAGCCATATGGAACCCTGAGGTGTATGTTGGCTATGAATGTTCATTGTAGGAACTGGATGGCATCAAGATGGAATCTATCTACCTCGGTGGTAGAGGAGCAGCCCTATGATGATCATGAGAGTCAAATCCAGAAATCAATGGTCATGGTAGAGTGAAATAATAGAAAGAGTTTCTATTTAGATTTTTCACATTGGACTTGAATCGAATGATTACATCATATGACAGAGACTAGGGTTTGACGAGTTTACCTTAACCCTAATCCTGATCGGGACTCAAGATAGAAGAACTTAATCACACAGATAGCTGCACCAAGAGGTTCACGTTCAGCTCTGATGGGTTGCCACCATATACTGCTAGGTGTCACTGGTCGATTTTGGGAGCAATTAGAATGATTTAGATGATCGATCATTCTAGCTGTTCGAATCAGAAGAGTTCTGATCCATCGAAAGGAGTTTCAATGATGTCGATGATGGAGATCATGACATATCCCATTACCATACAGAACTGAATCTAACTGGGTCACACAAACAAGGGTTTGAATCTGGTGATCATCAATTGAACTGATCTAGTTCAATTGATCTGAATGAGATTCAATTAGGTTCAAGGAAATCGTGCTAGCACTCGATTGAACCTAACGTTCTTCTTTTCCTATCATAAATAAGTTGTCCTATCTGAGCCAAAGGAGTTTGTGCTCAAATAGAGACCTTCATATGGTCTGACTGGAGGTTGTCCAAGTCAGAAAAGGTTGTCTTATTTGTAAGACACTACCTGCCATTTTTGGTCACCTGCCATTTATTGTTCTTTGACTTTGGTCAAAAGTCTACCTTTGACTGGTCAAACGTTGACCATTGACACTTTGACTTTTGACCACATGTCATGCCCTATTGGAGAGCTTGGTGGGGGCCTGTCCCCTTGCTAGAACCTAGCAAGGAGAAGGGCGCATGCCACCCTAGGCGTGTGCCCAAGTTGGAGGCGCCTAGGAGTCCTTGTTGGACAAGGACTCCATCTCCTTTTTGGATTCCAATTAGAGGTTCTTATAAGAACCAACTTTGACTGGTCTTAGGCACTTTAAGTAGGAATTCTAGGGTCTCTATTCCCACCAATCAGATTTAGATCTGATTTCACAAAGGGTTGTGATTGGTTGGGAGGAAGAGGAGTTGGATCACGCTTAGTCTATAAAAAGGACCTTGCGCCCAACTCAGTTAAGTAATTCAATTGAGAATTGAAAACCCCACGCCCCAAGGCTGCCTCTCCCCTCCTCCTCCTTGCCAAAGCTTCTTCTCCTTCTCCTCTCCATGTCCAAAAGAGTTTTGGACCTTGGTTGGTGCGATCCAGATCAAAGAAAGACGATCAAAAGTATGAAGGTTGCACTGCTGCAAAAGGACGACTGCTGATCTTCAAAAGGAGTTTTGAAGATCCTCCAGATCAGATCCAGATCTAATTTTTAGAGGTATGATAGAGAAGAAGAGGATCTCTAGATCCAGTCTGAGTGGATACCGGTAGAGGCCAGGCGCTTGTATGGCTAGATCCAGAACCTTCCGCTACAAACAGGATCATCAACAGGGTAATAGGATTACCCAAATTTAGGTAAATTAAATTTGATTTAATTTATCCTTATTTTATTTTATTTATTAAAATAATAAGAATCAGATTTGAAACACATCAAGATCTGATTGAAATCAAGAGAAAAATTTTTGAAATATATCTCTTGATCTGATCAGATCTAAACGAACCTGGTCCGAAAAATCAGGATTACCCTTCAGTTGACTCATGTGTTGGTATAGGATCCTCCCACTTTACTAGCACATCTATCCGTTGATCAGAGAGCATCTCTAAAAAAATGGATGGATGAAGATAATAAAGCTAGATATTACATGTTGGGCTCGATGTCTGATGAGCTCCAACACCAACATGAAGATATTAAGACTAGCCACCAAATGTTGACTCACCTGCAAGAGTTGTTTGGTGAACAAAGTCGTGCAACCAAATATCAAGTCACTAAGAGATATTTTAAGGCTCAGATGTGTGATGGGCAATCGATTCAGGATCATTGTCTGGTGATGATTAAAAACTTAAAAGAGCTTAAGAAGATTGATGTTAAGCTAGATCAGGACCTGCAGATTGATATAATTCTGTAGTCTTTGACTGATGCGTATGAGTAGTTCATCATGAACTATCATATGCATAAACTTCAAAATACCTTAACTGAACTTATGAATATGTTGGTTACTGCTGGGCTCTCTATGAAAGGTTCAAAGGGCTTAGTCCTTGCTGTAGAGTGGACTTCTTTCAAGAGAAAGTCTTTTAGGAAGAAGACGAAGACCGCGAAGAAGCAGAAGGTGGATGTTGGGAAGAAGAAGAAGGCAGAGCCAAAGAAGAAGGCCGCTGACAAGAGAAAATATGTTCATTGCAACATAGATGGCCACTGAAAGTGAAACTGCCCTCTTTACCTAGCCAGTCTGAAGAACAAGAAGGAGGCAGGTCCTTCTAGAGGTATGCTTATTACAGAATCTAACCTTATGATTTCTTCTGCATCTAGTTGGGTGCTTGACTCTAGTTCTAGTGCTCACTTATGCACTTTTATGCATGATCTTGAAGATAGCAGGAGGCTAAAGGATGGTGAGATGATCTTATGCATCAGAAATGGAGTAAGAGTTGCTGCTATGGCCGTGAAAATCTATCCACTTCGACTATTGTCAGGATTAGATCTAATTTTTAGAGATTATTTTTATGTACCTGCAGTAAGTAAGAATTTAATTTCTATTTCATGTTTAGCATAAGAAGGCTATGTAATTAGTTTTCTTAAGGACCATTGCAATATTCTTTATAAAAGAAATAAAATTGCAAGTTGTTTTCTTATAAATGGTCTCTATCAATTACATATTGATGTTTCTATTTTTAATATCAAGCAAAATATGAATGCCATAAGATCAAAACAACCTAGGATAGTCTAAATGATAGGTATCTTTAGCATCTTAGGCTAGATCATATAGCTTAAGATAAGATTAACAAATTGGAGAAATCTGAGCTATTGAGTCTGTTGACTTCTAAGTCATATTCGATTTGTGAATCATGCCTTCATGGCAAAATGACCAAGCTCCCTTTTATAGGACATGGAGAAAGGGCCACAGACCTACTTGCCCTAGTACATACTGATGTATGCGGCCCATTTGATGTACCGATGAGGGGCAATTATGTCTACTTCATCACCTTTACTGATGATCTATCTCGTTACGGATATGTGTATTTAATGCAATATAAGTCTGAAGCCTTTAAAAGGTTTAAGAAATTTAGACTCAAAGTAGAAAAACAAACAGAAAAACCTATTAAGATTCTTTGATTAGATTGTGGAGGCGAATACCTTAGTCGAAAATTTTTAGACTATCTTAAGGAGAATGGCATAGTCTCATAATGGACTCCATCTAGAATACCTCAACTCAATGGGATTTCAGAACAAAAAAATCAGACTCTATTAGATATGATCCGATCTATGATGAGTTTCAAGAACCTTTCTGAATTATTTTTGGGGACATAATCTGATGACCGCTATATATTTACTGAATAGGATTCTCTCTAAAATCGTTCCTACCACACTGTATGAGATATGGAATGATAAGAAATCAAGTCTGAGTTATTTTAGAATATGGGATTGTTCGACCCATGTCAAGAGATAATAGGCGGACAAATTAGAGTCTAGGTCCTTTAGAGCTTGCTTTATTGGATATCCTAAAGAGTCATTAGGATATTATTTCTATTTCTGAAAGATCACAATATGATTGAGAGTCGATATGCTATCTTTCTTGAAAAATAGTTTATTCTAGATGGTGGCATTAGAAGATAGATTAGACTCGAGAAGAAAGTTTTCGATGAGAAACGAGCTAAGGAACCTGTGGAACCCAATCAGATTGAGCCAACCTAGATACTATCTTCTCCATCTCATAGATCAAGTAGAATTTTTCATCCTCCTGAAAGGTACTTAGGTACTATCTTAGAAGATAGAGAAAATATTTCTCATAGAAAATGGGGTTCATGGTGATGATCCCAAAATCTATGATGAGGTGACATCAGATATTGATTCCAAAAAATAGTTAGAGGCAATGAAGTCAGAGATTGACTTAATGCGCTCGAACCAAGTCTGAAACTTAGTAGATCCACCTTAAGGTATAGTACCTATTGGATGTAAATGGATCTTCAAGGGAAAGATAGGTGCTGACAGAAATGTAGAGACATTTAAGCAAGGCTTGTAGCGAAAGTGTATAGTCAGCACGAAGGCATTGACTATCAAGATACTTTTTCGCCAATAGCCATGCTCGAATCTATTCGTGTATTGCTTGCTATTGCAGCCTATTTCGGTTATGAAATATGACAGATTGATGTGAAAACGATGTTCTTAAATGGATATCTTGAGGAAGATATCTATATGGAACAGCCGCTAGGTTTCACATCTAGTGATGATGATCACAAGGTATGCAAGCTGCAAAGGTCCATATATGGACTTAAGCAAGCATCTCAAAGCTGGAATGCTCTTTTCAATGATGTAATCAAATCATTTGAATTCATCAAGAATAAGGAGGAGCCCTATATTTTGAAAAAGGTCAGTAAGAGCGCTGTTGTCTTTCTTGTACTGTACGTGGATGACATCCTCCTAATTGGGAACGATATTCTCATATTGACTACAGTCAAAATATAGTTATCTAAGAAGTTCTCTATGAAAGATCTTGGAGAGACATCCTTTATTCTAGAAATTAAGGTCTATAGGGATAGACCGAATAAGATGCTGGGTCTCTCATAAAAGATGTATATAGAGGAGGTGCTAAAAAGATTCAGCATGAAAAACTCCAAGAGAGGTTTAGTATCCTTTAGACATGGCATTCATCTCTCCAAGAAGATGTGCCTTAGCACACCAAAGGAGATTGAACGCATGAGCAAGATCTCTTATGCTTCAGCAATAGGGAGCCTCATGTATGCCATGCTATGTACACAACCTGATATTGCTTATGCTATGAGTGTCACGAGCAGGTATCAGTCAAATCTAGGCGAAGAGCACTAAACTTCTATGAAATGTATCCTTAAGTACTTGAGAAGGACTAATAATATATTTCTAGTTTTTGGTAATGGAGAACTCCAGGTCTAGGGATATTGGTAATGGAGAAGGACTAAGAATATGTTTCTAGTTTCTATGAATTGTATCCTTAAGTACTTGAGAAGGACTAAGAATATGTCTGACATAAATGATCGAAAGTCGACATCTGGAAGTTTGTTTATTTATAATGATGGAGCTATTAGTTGAAAAAGTTTCAAGCAGACGGTGATTGCAGACTCCATCATAAAAGTAGAGTATATCGCTGCATCGGAGGCTGTAAAGAAGATGATTTGGTACAAAAAGTTCATCGCAGAGCTCGGAGTGATGCCATCAGATGCCGTCCCTCTATACTGTAATAACAATAGTGCCATAGCCATTACTTAGGAGCTGAGGTCTCATAAAAAATCCAAGCACATCGAGTGATGATACCATTTCATCCGTGATTACCTCAAGAAGGGATACATCGAGGTCAAGAGAGTCGATACTACAGACAATGTGGCTAACCCACTGACAAAGCTATTGAGCCGACAGAAGATCGATGGGACTAAGATTTGTAGCCAATTGATTTTAGATCAAGTTGGAGTTTGTTAGATGTGTGCCCTAGAAGCCAGATTGGCTGACACTTGCAATATACTTCTAAGGATAATTTTGACTATAAATTAATAAAATATACTTTAAAGTATCTGTGATACATCCTTTAAGTTAATAGTATTGATAATTCATATTTTCAAGAGTTAAAAATTTAAGACATGAATTTCATAATTAACTCATAAATTGCTTCCGACCATAGGATCATCATGAGGATGGTGATTGATCTGGAAGATTGGTGTATGATCACTTTCTTAGGATAGATGAGTTTTAAATTTATGGTGTGGAGACATCAGAGCGAGAGTATAGATACTTATTAAAGAATGAGGGCACTCAGCGTGACCACCTCGAGCAGTGATAAGAAAGTCTACCTTCTTGTTGATGACTGACTTGATGCTGTAGTGGTGTGTCTGGTTCTTTGACCTGACGTGCATCAACAGACCACCTTGAGGGTGTTATACTTTGACTACACCATAACTCGTTCTCCTAGCCATTCGGAACCCTGAGGTGTATGTTGGCTATAGCATGTTCGTTGTAGGAATTGGATTGCACCAATAGGAAATCTATTTACCTTGATTGATGAGGAATAATCCTATGATAATCATGAGATTGAGTCTTTAAGTCCATGACCATGGCAGAGTGAAGATGATAGAAAGAGTTTCTATTAGGATTTCACATTGGACTCGAATCGAATAATTAATTTATATGGTGGATGTTGGGTTTGACGAGTTCACCTCAACCCTAATCCTATTGGAGCTCAAGATAGAAGAACCCAATCATATAGGTAGCTACACCGAGAGGTTTGCTTTCAGTTTTGATGGATTGCCACCATATACTACTAGGTGTCACTAGGAGATTTTGGGAGCAATTTATTGCCGTCTACAACATCCCAGGCATCACCTAGCTCGGATACCAAATTATAGACCCATGATATCGCTCGAATGCCAGTCATCCTTGACATCATAAGTACCAATATTATATTGCAGAAGCTCCTAATCTTTAGCATGGATCTGAAGGAATCTGTGACGTTCTCTATGGACAGCAAACCACCGATCCTCCACCTAGATTTGTGATGGGGCACCTTCCTCCTTAGGCTTGAGGGAGATGCCCCCTTCTTTAGGGCTTCTTCAAGAACCCTAGGGCGGCAACTCTTGAGAGAAGAGAAGAAGAGAGTTGAGGGAGAAAAGATCTGTATTGATTCCACTCTTTAAAATCCTAATACAACCTATGTATTGATACATAGCCATTAGGCCCGACCAAAAACTTTTCTGGCTAACCCAATACATGAAAGCACTCACTTAGCCCATGTACACCCATGTCTCCCATGCTCTCGTCCTCGGATTTAGACCCGACCCATACATGAATTAATCACCTTAAGACCTCTCAAACCAGGTCTTAAGACCCCTAGAATCAACCCAGACCATAGCTGAAAATAGACCCTCGCATAACTCTACTCGCGCACTGAGCCGGCTCAGTCTCAGCACTGAGCTAGCTAAGTTTCACTGGATTGACTCAGTTTGAAATTGAGCTGGCCCAGTCCTATGCCATGCTAGCAGTTCCGAATGCACAACTCTCTGTTTTATCTATGCACTGAGACTTGGTCGACCTAGTTTTGGACTGAGCTGGCTAACCTGCAAAAAATGTTCTTTCTATAGTCTTGATTTTTCAGCTTTGGTTTCTTACTTCACCTTGAATTCCAGGTCTCCGAAGCACCAACCAAGCCCCTAGAATTCCTGGAGCTAACATCCTGACTCCTCCCGTGGCCTCCTAAGGCTTGGGAGCACCATAAATCCTCACAATCTCCACCTTTGTGCTCCAAAGCCTTGGCAAACCCCTCGGCAATGACCTCCTACATGATCACACTGTCCCTATGCACTCGACAGCACATGTGCAAACATCGCCTCTGCTAATCCTCTTCAGCTGTTGTGCATTCTTGAGGCCTTTGGAATGATCGCCTCCACCACTGACGATCTTGGCTTGCACCTCTGCACCACTCTAAAATTATAGGATCCCTTCTACTTAGCAGCTACATCACTTTTCTTGGACTTTTCTGGAGAACCTATAGCATTTCTGCACCAGCACATGCTGTATCATTTGACATGATCTCCTCAAAGCTACGCTTGTCCATCTGCACATGCCGCTCCATCTGAAACTATGCATCACCGGCACTCTGAACTCATGTCAAATTTTCTCTCCACTTTTAAAGCCATCTCTTTGGAGCTCCACCTATATCTGAAGTCCACCTGATGCTGTAGAAGTCAACTCTATCATCGAGTTCCTTGAGGCCAACCACTCAATGCTGCATTGCTGAGCCTGCTGCTGCACATCGAACACCGTCGCTGTTCATTCAAACCCTCCACACTCTGCGGTCCTCTTCGAAGCCATCTCGGATACCTCCACAACCTGCAGGCACCTTTGAAACCTAAGAGCTCATCCAACTCTTCTGAATTCAGTGACTAAATCCTAGAGAATTCCATCCTAGTCCTTCTCTTCTTCCCCTACACTAGCCATCGCTTCAGTTGCATTTGGAGAACCATCCTCCACCTGAACAGCGACTCTTCCTGATGGCCCTATAGAAGAAACCTGATCCATGATACTCCCGACTGCTAGATGCCTCTGGTGCTCCCTGAGACCCCCGGCTCTCCCTAAGACCTACTCCTAATCTCCTTGAGATACCACTGACCTCTCTGCTGAGATACACTCCTCGACTGCTGCACCACCGAGCCTCTCTCAGCCTCGTGCCTCTAGGGTAGCACTCCTGCAGCACTTCAGTGCTCCCTGACTTGTCTCTATGCCTCTTTACAGCCATCCAGCCCTGACCTGCTAGACCTCCTTGGATCATCCATCTTCATCACTCCCAAGACTTCGCAAATCTATGCTCTAATTGAACCGCTGAATACATCTCCGACTACTTCCCCATCTTCCAGACATCGAAGGACGTATAGTCACTTCTTCCTCCTTCCTTCGACCATTATTCCTTACAAAATCTCTTTTCAACAACCCTATACTGTCCATCTTCCTAGAGAACCCTGATGCTCTTTTCTAAGATACCTCTCTTAACTGCTACACCATCAAGCCTCTCTCAGCCCTGCATCTCCAGGGAAGCGCTACTGCAATACTCCAGTGCTCCCTACCTATCACATAATCATCATACACCCCGGCCTTTTCACCAAGACCAATAAGCCAATCATGCACCAAATCCTTCCAACCTAAGAAAATTCATTTTCATTAATCCTCTCAACCTCCACCTTCAATCCGCTACTCTTAATTGGCCAAACCATAGCAATAATAAGGTAGATTTGAGACATACCATGAAATCCTTGTGCAGATTTCTGATTTCACCTTATATGGTTTCTCCTTCGCTTCCATGCACCTTTAGACTCTAAAATTTGGCTCATACCATGCACCATCAGGCTCTAAAATCTGGCTCTTTTCATGCACCATCAGGCTCTGATACCATATTATCGTCCACAATATTTCAGGCATTACCTAGCTCTGATACTAAATTATAGACCCATGATATCGCTCGAACGTCAATCATCCTTGACATCACAAGCATCAATATCATGTTGCGAAAGCTCCTGATCTTTAGCATGGACCTGAAGGAACTTATGACGTTCTCTATGGGCAGCAAACCATCAATCCTCCACCTGGATCTATGATGGGGTGCTTCCCTCCTTAGGCTTGAGGGAGACATCCCCCTTCTCTAGGGCTTCTTCAAGAATCCTAAGGTGGCAACTCTAGAGAAAAGAAAAGAAGAGAGTTGAGGGAGAAAAGGTCTATATTGATTTCACTCTTTAAAATCCAAATACAACCTATGTATTTATACATAGCCATTAGGTCCGACTAAAAACTCTTCTGGCTAACCCAATACATGAAAGCACTCACCAAGCCCATGTATATCCATTTCTCTCATGCTCTCATTCTTTGGATCTAGACCTGACTCATATATGAATTAGCCACCTTATGACCTCTCAAATCAAGCCTTAAGACCCCTAGGATCAACCCAGACCCTAGCCCAAAAGAGACCCTCGCGTAACTTTGCCCGTGCACTGAGCTAGCTCAGTCTCAGCACTGAGCGGCTAAGTTCCACTGGGTCAACTTAGTCTGAAACTGAGCTGGCCCAGTCCTGTGCCATGCTAGCAGTCTCGAATGTGCAGCTCTCTATTTTATCTATGCACTGAGACTTAGTCGATCCAATTTTGGACTGAGCCGGCTAACTTACAAAAAATATTCTTTCTGTAGTCTTGATTTTTTGACTTTGATTTCTTGCTTCATCTTGAATCCTAGGTCTCCAAAGCACCAACCAAGCCCCTAGAATCCTCGGAGCCAACACCCTGACTCCTCCCATGGCCTTTCTAGGCTTGAAAGCACCATAAATCCTTATATAATTAGAATGATTTTGATGATCGATCATTCTAATTATATGAATCAAAAAAATTCTAGTCCATCAAAAGATATTTCGATGATGTTGATGATAGAGATCGCACCATATCTCATTATCATATGAAATTAAACCTAACTGGATCACACAAATAAGGGTTTAGGTTTGGATGTTATTAGTTGAGCTAACCCAATTTAATTGATTTGGATTAGATTCAATCAAGTTCAAGGTAATAATGCTACCACACAATTGAGCCAGGCTTTCTCCTTCTATAATCCTTCTAATTCATTGCAACTGAGTCAAATTTAATTTGACTCATTCCTGTATCTTGAATGAGTTTATTTTTATCTAATTGAAACTAGTTCAGATTAGATAAATTATTAAAATTAAATCCATTCATAGTGTAATTGGACTAGAGTCAAAAGTTGACCTATTTGAGAGAATTAAGAGTCACCTGATCAGATGCTTCTAAAAAATTTTTTAGAAATTCTTTTGCTCTAATTTTTGGATATGTGATAGGGCTCGAGACATGCTATGGGTGTGCCAAATTTTGTGATTTATGGTAGTAGTTTGACTAGATTTTGATAGAGTTTGATTTGGATCAAACTCTCGAGGGAAGAGTCCTAGGTGCAATGGACTCTTCCTTATTAACTCATGTTGCCCACTTTTTGAATCATTTTTGGTGAGAAAACTAGATGGTGTTTTGATGTGGAGATTAATTTTTGGTGTTCCTTGAAATCAAATAGGAGGATATTTGGTCAAATGGCACACTAGATGGCGTTGGATTTAAAACCCCTTCTCACGCCAAAGAGGATGTATTGCACAAACTAATTTTCCATGCCCAAGTGCTATCGCCCATACCATATCCCACACCCCCTCTATTTTTTTTCTTCCTCTCTTCTACATGCCTAAAAAGTGAGGCAGAAATCAGAGATGAAGGTCCAAGTATTTTGACGCAAGATTTAGGTTCTACGCGACGGTGTTCGTGAAACGGATGGACTGCCTTCAGAAATTATTTTGAAGGATCTATAGATCAGATTCAAATATGATCTTTAGAGAAGAGATTCATGAGGAGAAGACATTCAGATCTTGCTTGAGTGGATACTGGTAGAGGCCAGGTGCATGCATGGCTCCTTCCAGCACCTCTGGAACGATTAGGATCATCGCAAGATAATTAGATTACCCAATCAGGTACTTAAAATTAAATCTAATTTAATTTTATTTTAATTTTTAATATCAGATTACCATAATTAAATATGAGAATTCTTAGATCTGATCGAATCATAGAAATTTTTGTAGAAAATTTTATCTCAAATTTGATCAGATCTGGACGATCCTACAGTGAAAAATTAGATTTTTCTTTATACTGATGGATCCGAAAACCTAAAATGATGATCTCGATGCCATTTATATGATACTATCAAAGTTTACTTTAATCAGATATTGTTATCATGGTTGATTTAGTACAGAATGATTTTGATTGTTAAATCAGAAATAAGTGATCAAAGAACCAGACGACATTCGATTATGAAATAATTTTTTAGATAAATATCTTAGCTACTACTTTAATCATTTTTATGATAGTGATCATAAAATATAAATAATTTTTGTATGAATTATTCATGTTAAGCAAATCTTGCAAAAGCACAAGCATAACTATTAAAGGAGTTTAGGAACCGGTATCAAGCAACGTATAGTTTTGGATAGTTCTTAGATCTATGATTTAAATTTTATGATCATCATCATAAAAATAATTTAAATAGTAGTTAAGATCATTTATTTAAAAAATTATCTCATAATCGGATGCCATCTGATCCTTTGATCACTTGTTCCTCATTTAACGATCAAAATTATCCTATACTAAATCAAGCATGATAACGATATCTGATTAAAATGAAACTTTGATAGTATGATAAAAATAGCACTGAGATCATCATTGCAAGTTTTTGGATCAATCGATGATTTTTATCTATCAGATCATCATATGATTGTTCATGACCGTCGAAATCAAATTTTATTAATCGACATAACTAGAGCTATGAGATCGAGGCAATCATTTATGATGACACTCTAACAATAATTACTTAGATAATAAATGGTGAAAATAGATTTTAAATTTTAAAATTATACCATATTCAGAAAAAAATATGAAAATTTCATATTTGGATCTACATCAGCAGTTAGCAAAAACTGCTGCTATAGGCCTATTGTAGTAGTTGTTAATCACTGTTATAGTTTTGACCTATGGTAATGATTTTTAAAATCACTGCCATAGGTTCGGCATAAATTTTTGATCTGCATCAAACCTTTCATCTTCACGACATAAATTTTCACTCTCTCTCCCCCCTTTTTATCCAATCCCTAGCTACCCTCTTCGCTACCGACCCAACCCTTCATCGGCCTGCCCTATCATCAGCCACATCCCCACCCACCTCCCTCTATCTCTCTTTCTCTCTTCTCGCCTTGTCCCTAGCTACCACCCCACGTCGGCCCGCCCGCCACCGCCCCCTCCCTCGTCCTCGCTGTCGGCTTCAGCTTCCTCGACCCCTCCCTCGGCTCCCTTCAGCTCTGGCTACCTTAGCTCTCTCCCTCCGTCAGCCCCATGCCGGCTCCCTCCCTCCACCGCCACTCCCTCCCTTAGCCCTGGTGCCCCCTTCCCTCTAGCACCACCGTGGGACCAACCTCCCTCTATCCTAGCCTTCCGTCGACTTGGCTCGCCACCAGCCTACCCCATCGATGGCCTCCTTTGGCCCTACCTCCCTCGACCTTGGCCCTGTGCCCCACCCCACCGTTGGCCACCTCCGTTAGTATAGATTAGCCCTACTATTTTTATTGATTAATTTATTGATTAATTTATTTTTTGATTTATATTCTTTGATGCTTAATATATTAAATTTATTGATTGATTTATTGATTTAGTGATTTTTGATGCTTAATGTATATAATATTAAATTTATTATATTATTCATAAATTATTTATTATTATATTTATAAATTAAAGTATATTCATAATTTAATATTATATTTTAAAGTATTAAATTTAATATTATTCATAACTTATTTATTATTTTATATTAATAAATTAAAATATATTCATAGCTTAATATTATATCTTAAATTAGTAAATTTAATATTAATAAAAATATTATATATATCATTTTATTTTATTATTTTTATAATATTTTATTTAAAAAAATAGTTTTTTTATAAATAGGCTATGATGATTTTTGATGAAAAATGGTTAATTCTTGGTACGATTTTATTAATATGGAGAACTCTTATTTTTTCTCTTCTTCTGTAAATATTTTAATAATTCAAAATGGCAAGGCGATCTTGGATGGCCAGTGACTGTTCAGCGAGCAACCATTCGCAGTTGATTTGGTTTAGTTATAGCAGATATCAAAAGTACATTGCAATGCATGATTAAATGATGAATCTGAGGCTTCTTTTTACTTTTTTTATTTTTTTTTTTTTTTATTTTTTTAATATTTAAGGTAAGTTCTATGCTAACTAATTTATTGCTTCTAACTAATAGAAAGTAAAATTATAATTTATCACTCTTCCTTAATTATATCTTATTGCTTTTGTTTATTGTATTGCATAACGATAGATCTATCAATTGATTAGTGTATATAATCTTTAGCATCTGATATTTATATATTTTTTTATACAGATGAAAGAATTATGTACATTGATCAATTGATTGTCCAATTTGGATACTTTAAGAATTATAAATAATTCTATAAGTAATTACAATAATCAAATGGTATGCTGAGTGTTCCAAAAAAAATTTCGAATAGTATTTTTCTTTTATTCTCCCCACATGGGAGAACTAAGAGAAAATGCTGTCAAAATTTTTTTGATCTCTATTGTGTATCATTTGATTATTGTAATAAATCTATAAAATTAATGCAATTCCTAAATGGTATATGATCTATCTTTACCTTTTAGTTAGTGATAGAATGCATTTAATTAGATATATATGAAATATCTATTTGCAGTCAGTTATGACTTATGAGTTGTTTACAATGCATTGATATATAATTTAAGTTCCACATATGATTTAATTGCAGTATCATAATTTTTAAAATGTATAAGGGGTGGATGAAGTTTAGTAGGCTCTCGTGAGAATATAAGGCTGGACTTCAAAAATTTCTTAATTTTATGATAAAGAAATTTAGGGACCATGGACTTATCCAATGTCCTTATAAGAAGTATATGGGTGGACTGTGGCTATCTAGTTAAGATGTAAATGATCATCTTACTATTTATGACTTTAAAATCGGTTATGAAATTTGTTGGGATCAATGTGATAATGGCAGGCCGCAAGAAGGCGATCAACATGATGGAGGAGTGGAATAAATGGTTCATGATATTTTCTTATTTGTTGACCATAATGATGGTGCATCTACGTCCATGCCTGATCCTATGGTTGGTAGAATGACAAACAATAAGGATGTGGAGAAGGTCTGCAAGTTGATGGAGGATGCTAATATTTTATTGTATCCTGGGTGTGAAAAGATGATGAAGTTGGAGTTTTTAATCTAGTTGTATCATACGAAATGCTCCAATGGGTTCAATAATAATGGAGTAAATTGCATACTAGAGCTTTTGGTAGACATTCTTTCGGATGATGCACAAATTTTGAAGAATAATTATGAAGCATCGAAGATAATTGAACAGCTGGACTTTACTTACACTAAGATACACGCATGTCCCAATGATTGCATGCTCTATTGGGAGGGGACGTCAACTAAAATGAGGCATGAGGTACAGTGTATCAAGATGGAAATAGAATAAAAATGGCACATTAATTCGTGTACCTCAAAAGTTGATGTGGCACTTTTCTTTGATTCTGAGAATACAAAAATTATTTATATCGATAAGAACATCGAAGGATATGAGATGGCATGAAGAGGAACAAACAAAAGATGATGCATTGAGGCATCCAGCTGATGGAGAGGCATGGCAAAAATTTAATGAAATACATCCTAACTTCGCACAAGAGATACGTAATGTGAGGTTGGGCTTGTCATGTGATGGTTTCAACCCGTTCAAGCTCATGAATACTGCTCACAGTGTATGGCTAGTGTTTATTCATGTTTACAACCTTCCACCATGGATGTATATGAAAAAATCCTTTGCTTTCATGATAGTGTTCATCCCTGGATCGAATGAGGTAGGTAATGACATTGATGTCTATTTGTAGCCTCTTATTGTTTAGCTGAAATAGTTATGGAGTATTCAAGGTATTTCAACTTTTGATGCTTTGATGAATGAATCATTCTCCATGCATGTAGTGCTTTTATGAATAATAAATGACTTCTAGCTTATGCCCTAATGTCAGATTGGAGCACGAAAGGTAAGCTAGCATGTCCGATTTATGAAAAAACCACTTGATCCAGAAGGTTGACACATCAAAGGAGCTTTTACTTTATGGGGCATCGACATATTCTCCATCGAAACCATCCATATAGAAGGGATGCATGCTCCTTTGATGGCTTTGTTGAAGAAGGTAAGTTACCTCGCCAGATGTCTGGGAGTGAGGTGTTGAGAGAGTTGGATGGTCTCAGTATTGAATTTAGAAAAGATGATCTAATTGATGGTAAGAAGAGAAAGCATCAATCAAAGAAAGATGACATATATTTTAATTGGAGGAAAAAGTGCATCTTCTTTGACTTATCATATTGAGAGATAAACTTATTGCGCCACCGCTTAGGTGTAATGCATATTGAAAAGAATATGTGTGAACTCCTATTAGCAACAATCTTGAACATCAAGGATAAGACCAAGGATGACATGAATTATTGATTTGACTTGAAAGAATGGGATATTAGAAGATCACTCCATCTGGAGCCGGTAGGGGAAGAACAGTGGAGGCTCCCTTATGCATGCTATATTATGAATGCCTTCGAATGGTCCACATGTCTTCATGTGTTGGAGAATGTAAAGATCCCAGATGGATACTCAAGCAATATATTAAAGCATGTGAATAATAAGGATGTCAAACTTGGGTGATTGAAGACTCATGATTATCATATGCTGATGCAAGAATTGATCCCAATAGCTATTCACCGTGTGTTGTCAAAAAATATCAGAATGACTATTATTCATCTTTGCAACTTTTACAGAGATATTTGTGCGAAGAGGTTACTTAAGAAAGGTAGAAAGAAAATGAAGGTAAGGACAGTGATTATATTATGTGATCTGGAGAAGATATTTTTACTATCATTTTTTATGATTATGATGCATCTCACCATGCACCTTGCGAAAAAAGTTGCACTTGGTGGCCCAGTATTTTGTTGATGGATGTATCCTACTGAGAGAAATATTTAAACTCTAAAATCTTATGTAAAAAATATGAATCGCCTGAGGGATCCATAGTAGAAGGTTATTTAGGTCAAGAGTGTATGAATTTTTGTACCATATACTCAAACAAACTTGAGACACATCGTAATTGACCAATGAGAAATGAGGATAATCAATATGAGCCAATTGAGCCTTGAGCCTGCATTTGAGTCCATTCCATAGTCAGGTGGAATTTTCACTTCATACCACCTCATTGATTTGAGCATTGAGAAAAGGGTGTTAGATGTGTGCCCTGAAAGCCAGATTGGCTGATACTTATTAAATACTTTCTAGGAACATTTTCATAATTTTGACTTAAAATTAATTAAAGAATTATTTATTCTATCACATTGTATATAAAGTGTCTGTGATACATCCATTGAGTTAATAGACATGATAACATATGTTCTCAAGAGTTGAGAATTTAAGGCATGTGTTATCATAATTAACTCATAAATTGCTCCTGATCGTAGGATCATCATAAGGATGGTGATTGATCCAGAAGATCGATGTATGATCACTTTCTTAGGATAGATAAGTCTTGAGTCTATGGTGTGGAGATACCAGAGTGAGAGTACAGACACTCGTTAGAGAATGAGGGCACTGAGTGTCACCACCTCGAGCGGCCATAAGGGAGCCTACCTTCTCGTCGATGACTAGCTTGATGTTGCAGCGTGTGTCTAGTTCTTTGATCTGAGGTGCATCGATAGTTTACCTTGAGGGTTTTATAGTTTGACTATACCATAACTCAGTCTTCTAGCCATTCAAAATTTTGAGATGTATGTTGGCTATAGCATGTTCATTGTAGGAATTGGATCACACCAAGATGGGATCTATCAACCTCGGTAGAAGAGGAGTAGTCCTATGATGATCATAAGATTGAGTCCTAAAACCCATGGCCATGGTAGTGTGAAATAATAGAAAGAAGTTTCTATTAGGATTTCACATCGGACTCGAATTGAATGATTCATTCATATGACGGGTGTTGGGTTTGATGAGTTTACCTTAATCCTAATTCCATTAGGGCTCATGATAGAAGAACCCAATCACACAGGTAGCTACACCAAGAGGTTTGCTATTCGGTTTTGATGGGTTGCCATCATATACTGCTAGGTATCACTGGTGGATTTTGGGATCAATTAGAGTTGTCTTGATGATCGATGATTCTAATTGGATGAATCGGAAGAGTTCTGGTCCATTAAAAGATGTTTTGATATCATCGATGATAGAGATCATGATATGTTCCATTACCATACAAAACTAAACCTAACTGAATTACACAAACAAGGGTTTGGGTCCGGATGTCATCAGTTGAGCTAATCCAGTTTGATTGATTTGGATTAGATCTAATTAGGTTCAAGAAAATTGTGCTAGCACATGATTGAGCCTAACATTCTTCTTCTATAGTCTTTCTGGATCATCTCGACTGAGCCAAATTATATTTGGCTCATCTAGAAGCCTTGTATGGGTTTATCCTAGTCTGACTGAAACTTGTCCAGATTAGAAAAGTCTTGTCCTAACTTGATCTAGGCTTGTCCTAATCCATCAGATGGAAATAGGACAAGACCTGCTAATTTATGGAACTATTTAGATAAGGATTATCTGAAAACTCTATAGAGATTTATCTTGATCTGACTAGATCTTGTTCTGGCCTGATCAAGACTTGTCCTAAATCCCATAAGATGGAAAGAAGACAAGGGTTGTCTTTGCCAGATTAGGTCTTGTCCTAAAATCATGAGATGAAATTTGGACAAGCCTCTCCCAAAAATTCTAGATGGATTTTTCTTGATCTGACTAGACTGAGTCTTGACCTGATCAAGACTTGTTCTAACTTGGTTAGGACTTGACATAATTTCATTGGATGGGACTTGAGAAGATTTTATATTAATTTCATAAGATGGGAGCAGGATAAGGGTCAAATGTTGACCCAGTATGCAAGAAAGAAGAGATATGGCATGCACCCCCTAGAATTTATCTGAGGGTGCACGTCCATATGAAATTTATGTGAGGAATAAGGGGCACACTCTCCCTTTGGCCGTGTGCCCCATATTGATATGTATGGAGGTGTTCCATTCAAATCAAGTTTGAATGGGTCAAAAGTTTGAGTAGTTCAAACTCTTGGGAGATAAGAGTTGTGTGCCAACTTAATCTTATCCCAAATTATTCCATGCCATATCCCTTTATTTTTGTGTGACAAAAATCTAGAAAAAGGGGTGTGGGGCATGGAGATCATGGGAGAGTTCTTCTACTTGTTGGCTTTGACTTGTTCAAAGTCATATGCGAAGGGACTCTTGGTTTGGTCTATAAATAGGGCCCTACGCAAGCTGTTGTGCATAGAAAATTTTCTATGGTGAAGCCCTACCAAAATCACCATCTCCACACCTCCCTCATCTGATCCTCTTCCTCTTCTACATGCTCAAAAGTTGGGCAAAATCTGCGAGTAAAGATCAAGTCCCGTTGGCGTGAAGATCAGTGAGAGATGACGGTGTTCGTGAGAAGAACGTACAGCCTTTGGAGTTCATTTTGAAGGCTCTATAGAAAGACATCAGATCTAATCTTTGGAGATCAGATCCTGAAGGAGGAGACTTCTAGATCTGATCCAAGTGAATATCGATAGAAGTCAAGTACGTGCGTGGCTCAATCAGAACCTTGGATCAGTCGTCAGATCATCACAACGGATAAACAATTTACCCGATCAGGTGATAACTATTATCATTATTGTTATTTTTATTTTACTTCTAAATTTTAGATCAATCTAATTAGATCTAAAAACTCTCAAATTTGATTGGATCATAAAAAAAAATTTAAAATTATTTTGCTGCAAATTTGATCCGATTAGATGCATGCTACGGCAGGAAAAACCCAATTTTTTCTTCAAAGGGATATGGCGAACCGCTACGTGCTCTTCAATTATGATGTCATAGATTTGTATATAAGGTGAGTCACTTAGCCTTATTTATTTTATAATAATTATTAAAAACTATCCAATTATATCTAAATTTATTTTTCGTGCATGTAGCAAACACAAGAAGATCATAAGAGTAAAATATGGTGCTCTAAGTATGCGGGAGAAAGAGAAAATGCATAGCAAATAATTTTCTAAATGGTTCAAAGATCATGTAAGCGATTATATATTCTTTCCTTATGCAACTTATTTGAACATATTTATTAATTAATTAGATGTCATCTCCTTAATTAGGTATGGAGATTACCAGTCAGTGATGTGAACCCTGAAGTGCGTGCTATTTCAATAGGTCCTAACCGTATTGTGCATGAGTACAAATAGCTCATCATTAATGATTATGGATTTAATATTCATAGCCGGTCTGTAAAAATGGCAATACAAAATAATGACATGATATTGAGCGCCACCACGGTCTGTAAACATGGCAATCAAGGGATTTACAGCCTCGTACAGAGGATCTAAACTATTATTGGGTGGTGGAGAACATAGTCATCTTGAACTGGTATTCTAAAGGAAGGATTGCATTGATGAAATGTAATTGGTTTGACATCTTATCTTAGTCAGGGATGAAGATTGATGAGTATGGTTTTACTCTTGTCAACATACAATGCTATCTCTGCACTGAAGAACTGTATATACTTGCCTCCCAAGCTAGTCAAGTCTTCTATGTTAGTAATCCCTTGGAGCCTCAGTGGGGTGTTATTGTGAGGATGGTGCCTAGGCATATATTTGATGATATTGAGATTGATGATGATATTGGACTATGCATACAAAGTGCTTCTCTAGGATAAAACTTATCTGGAGCTATCAAGGTCCTAGATACATTTGTTAGGAACGATGGTGATGTCCATATTGTAGATGCCACTAGGCGATGACTTCAATATTCTGGTATAAATATTAGAATCTATTATTTATTGATGCTCTACTAATATTATTGTTCAACATATTATATTGATTAATATTCATTAACATTACAGGTCATGATGGCACTAAAATGCCATCTCACATAGAGCTCCGCCTATGACTTAGATGTAGAGCTCCGTGTAGACCAAAATGCCTGATATGCGGTGCAATTTCACTTGGAGGGGGAGGAAACCCTCCATGTCATGTATTGTAATTTATCAGATATCTACAACAAGCTCAACCTGTAAATATATCAGAAAGAATAATCATCTAGATTGATCAAAATGAACTTTTACAAACCTTAATATTAATTTTCAATATAACATTCTCAAGATACTGCTTGTTTTTTCTACTCGATATGTGCTTTGGTAAGCAACATTATTAGCAATGCTGCTTACCAAAGCATGTATCTAGTAAGAAAAACAAGTAGATCTAGAGAATGTTGCATTGAAAATCAATGTTAAGATTTGTAAAAGTTCATTTTGGTCAATCAAGATGATTGTTCTTTCTGATATGTCTACATGGATAGGTTAAGCTCGTCGTAGACATTCGACAAATTATAGTACATTATGCGAAGGATTTCCTTTCCCTCCCAGTAGAGTTTCACCGCATACCAGGCATTTTGGTCTATACGAAGCTCTACATCTAAGTCATAGGCAAAGCATATTCCATCCACCTCACATTATTGCCTAGAGACCACCGACATTTACTCCACTGACATCTGAGCTCTAGCTCTAGCCTCTCCAGTTCCTCCAACTCGTGCTCCATCTCCTCTTGATGATGATGAGTTAGATGTGGATTTAGCAGACATTTGATATTCTTTTTAAAAATATTATAATAAATTTTATTCAAAAATAAAATTTGATCATTTTAGAAATATTATCATATTTATAATATTTTTTTATGTTATATATATTTAACTATATTTATCAAGTAAAAAATAATTTTTTTAAAATATTTATATTTTTTATTATTCAAAATCTATGATAGTGGTTGCAAAACTGCTATTGTAGGTGTGCCAACCACTGCCATAGATCACGTGCCAATCGATGCAATAGGTCTATCACAGTGATTTCGTAACTACTGCTGAAACTATGGCAGCGGTTCAAAGAACCACTGCCATAGATTTTATGGTAGTGGTTCTATAAGCTACTATCATAGTTGACTTGTGGCAGCAGTTATGTAACCATTGCCATAGTTTCTTTGGCAGTGGTTACTAAATTGCTGCCATAGATGATATAGCAGTGATTTTATAACTACTACCATAGGTTGGAAATAGCAATGGTTTATAGAACCACTGCCATAGATGTGAGCTCAGAAGTGGCACTCCCAAGTCTTGAAAATATGAGAAGACAGATCATGGGAAGACGAAAGTGAGCCAGAAGAAGAATCAGTCTCAATAGTAAAGTTCAAAAATGAGACTGGCTCACTTTGAGACTAAGTCGGCTTAGTTGGAAACTAGGTCGGCTCAATCGAAAACTGGATTGGCTAGGTCTCAGAAAAAAATCTAGATAAAGAGCAGCATTTTTGGACTGTTGGTACGGTACATAACTAGATTGGCTCAGTCTGGGACTGAGCCGACCCAATCGCAGGTTAGTCGGCTCAGTCTGAAACTAGACCAACTTAGTTTTCGTGGGTTATTATTTTATGTATGTGGATTGTTTGGATTTGGAAAATTTTTCTATGAGCTTGGGCTTAACTATTTATAAAGTATATATACTGAATATAGGTCAAGGTTGTAAGAGTGTTGAAATATACTAAATAAAAACTCTTTTCTCCTAAAAATCTCTTCTTCTCTTCTTCTCTATTTCTTGATTTATTTGATCGTGCTTCTACAAAGATCTCTAAGAAGTACTTTCTTGTTGCTTGGCTAATCACCGGTGGCCATGCCGATCCATGTAGGAAGAGTGCATATTTTCAACATTTGGTGTCAGAGCGGTGTTGCATGAAAGAAAGGAAGACACCTAGGATTTACTACATCTAGGATCTATTGCATCAATTTTTATTCTAAAACTTCTAGTTTGCTTCGTGGTTGTCTCTAGATTAAGGTGGAGATTGTTTACATGGAGGAACGGTGATACAAAAGTTTAGAAAGAGGATCTAGGGCTAGTTAGATCTTCTGTGAAGGATAGTTTTACTAGTGTGTGATCATGAAGGGTGTTAGGGATATGTTCTTGACTTGTTTGAAGTCATGGGATCAAGTTGATTCAAGATGGATTTTGAGAAGTTCGATGGCAAGGAAAACTTTATCTTATGGCAGCAAAGAGTAAAGGACTTGTTTGTTCAACAGAGGATCTTCAAAGTCTTGACAAAAGAAAAGCCGAAAAAGATTAGTGCTGAGGATTGGGAAGCATTGGAGGAAATTGCTTTTAGCACAATCCAGATGTATTTGGTCGATCAGGTTTCTTCCAAGGTTTGCATAGAGACTATGACAAAGGGGCTTTGGGAGAGATTGGAGAACACATACATGGGGAAGAACATGATGAACAAACTATGGTTGAAGAAACAGCAGTATAGTCTGAGGATGTCCAAAGGTGGAGATCTTGTTGCACATATCCAAAGGTTCAATCAAGTGTGTTCTTAGGTGATGAGTTTGGATGTGAAGATCGACGAGGAGGATCGGACATTGCTGCTATTATGTTTTCTCCCAGGTTCATATAATGGTCTCATAATAACTCTAGTTTATGGAAAGGAGATCCTAAACTATGATGAGATTATTGGTGTGCTCAGATCAAATGAGCAACAAAAAATGTTCTGCAAGAGAGATCCTAAGTCTGAGATCTTGACTGTGAACGAAAGATAGAAAAGATCAAAGGAGAAGATGAGAAAAATTCAAGGGCAGGTCAAAGTCTTGCAATCAGAGAATGATGACATTGAAATATTATAAATGTCATTAGTTTGGATACCTGAGGAGAGATTGTCCCCTTTTGAGATTAGAAAAAGGAAAGGCCAGCAAGGAAGATGATATAGCTTCTGTGAGCAGTGGAGAAGACCTACTAGTTTTATCAGATGGATCCACAGAATGTGATACTATGTGGATATTAGATTCAGCATGCTCGCACCACTATACTTCTCATCGAAAGTGATTTGCTATCTATTAGAAGGCCGATGGTGAAAGTGTCAGTCTTGGAGATGATCATCCATGCAAAGTAGTTGGAATTGGCTCTATCAAGGTGAGGATGAATGATAGGATCATTCGTAGGTTATTAAATGTCAGGCATGTGCTAGAGTTGAAAAAGAATTTGATTTCTTTGGGCTACTTGGAGGAGTAGGATTATGCTTTTAGTAGCCAGACTGGGAGTGGATGTCTGAAAATTTCTAAGTGAGCTTTGGTGGTGATGAGAGATAGAAGACTGAGCAACAATCTTTACAGAATGAAAGGCTCAGTGATAAATGATAGTGCAAAGGTGCTAGCAGTAGCATAAGAGAAGCAGATTTTATATCGACTGTGGTACTATTGGATTGATCATATGAGTGACCGTGGGCTCACAAAACTAAGCAGAAGAGGTATGATCCCAGCTCTGAAAATGGAGGGCATAGATCTTTATGAGCCGTATATCTTTTGCCAACAGCATAGGGTAAAGTTTGCCAGAAGTACCAAGCGTAGTGAGGGAGTGCTGGATTTAGTGCACTTGGATGTGTGGAAACTTGCTTCTGTATCAGCTAGAGGTGGAAAAAAATACTTTGTTACTTTCATTGATGATTTCTCAAGGAAGGTGTGGATTTATCTGATTAGAGAAAAATTGGAGGTGTTTGTTCGGTTCAGAGCTTGAAGAGCTGAAGTAGAGAAGGAGTCAAAAAGACAGATAAAGTGTCTGAGGTCGAACAATGGACGGAAGTATACTAGCTTGAAGTTTAGGAGGTACTGTGAGAAAAATGACATCAAATGCTATTACATGGTGAGGATGACTCCCCAGTAGAATGGTGTCATGGAGAGGATGAACCGAACACTGATCAAGAAGGTATAGAGTTTGAGGCTACTGACATCACTCCCAAAGTCCTTTTAGGGTGATGCTCTAACTTTTTCTTATTTTTTTGTGAATAGATCCCCTCATTATAAGATGAATGGAGGCATTCCAGAAGAGGTCTGGAGTGGAAAGAAGATGGAGCTTGGCCACTTGAGAGTCTTTGGTTGCACAACCTATGCACATGTGGAGGCAACCGAGAGGAGCAAGTTGGATCCGAAATATTAAAAGATGACATTCATAGGGTATCCACAAGGAGTCAAGGGTTACCTACTGTGGGACTCTCAGGCATAGAAGTCAGTAATCAGCAGGGATGTTATCTTTGATGAGAAGAGCATCTTAAGGAGGTCTGAGATAGATGGAACTAGAAAAACAAAGATGAACAGTGGTGGCCAGTTAGAGAATGATGTCATGCAGGTTACATCAACTTATAGGAATGTTTCTATTGAGGTAGAGCTGGGCAGAAAAGTATTATCTCAGATTGAAAATTAGCATGGAGGGTCGGTAGTTCAGATAGATGTACAGGAGCAGCCATAGACATCAGACAAAGATGTGCCAGTGGGAGTGGCTTTGCACAAGCCCCAACATACTATTAGGAGACCGATCAGATATGGCATTGATGAGGTTATCTCCTATGCACTAATCACTGCTAATGGAGATTCAGAAAATTATGCAGAGGCCATGGAGAGTAAGGATCATGATTCATGGATGTAGGCCATGATGGAGTTGAAATCACTTGAGAAGAATCAGACATGACAGCTGATAGATCTTCTAGAGGGTGCTCGACCTATTGGCTCAAAGTGGGTGTTCACAAAGAAAGAAGCACCTTCAGAATAAGGTAGAGTCAAATTCAAAGCAAGGCTGGTAGCAAAGGGATACCTACAAAGGAAAGTGATTGACTACACAAAAATTTTCTCTCCTATGGTGCGTCATATATCTATTCAAGTTTTGCTGTCACTGGTGGCACAGCATAACATGGAATTGGAATAGGTGGATGTGAAGACGGACTTCCTTCATGAAACTTTGGAGGAAAGAATCTACATGAAGCAGCCAGATGGTTTCATGGAGATGAGATAGGAAGAAAAGGTATATTTACTTAGGAAGTCTTTGTATGGCTTGAAATAATCCCCTCATCAGTGGTATCGAAGGTTTGATAGCTTTGTCTTGAGCCTGGGTTTCAGTAGATGTGAACATGATTGTTGAGTCTATGTCAAGGATGTAGATGAGGAGGATGTCCTATATCTTTTATTGTATGTAGATGATGTGCTCATAGCCAGTAGAAGTATGGATGCTATGAAAAAGTTGAAAAATGCATTATCATCTGAATTTGAGATGAAAGATTTAGGTCCAGCTGAGAAAATCCTTGAAATGGAGATTTGCAAAGATAGGTGCAAAGGAGTGCTCTATTTGTCACAAGAAAAGTATATCCAAAAGGTTCTGGAGAGGTTTGGAATGGAGAAGCCCAAACCTACAGAGATGCCATTATCGAGTCATATGACTCTCTCTAAGTTATAGTGCCCCCAATCAGAAGAGGAAAGAGATTACATGAAATGAGTCGCTTATACAAATGTTGTATGTAGTGTGATGTACACTATGGTGTGCTGTAGACTAGATATAGCACATGCTGTGAGCATGGTTAGTAGATGCATGGCTAACCTTGAGAAGGAACACTTGAAAGCATTAAAATGGATATTGAGATATCTGCATAGAACAAGGGATTATGGTTTGGTATTTGGTGAGCAGTCAGAAGGATTTGGAGAATAATCTGTGAAGATGCGTGAAGGTTCAGGTCCTCTAGAAGGTTTGTTGATGCAAATTATGCTGATGATCTTGATATAAGGAGGTCTACTACTGGATACCTTTTCTGCGTATATGGTGGATCGGTGTCTTGGAGATCAATCCTTCAGCCAATCATGATCTTGTCTACCACAGAGGCTGAGTACATTGGAATAACGGAGGCTGCGAAGGAAGCCCTTTAGCTTAGGAGGCTGATTGATGAGTTGGGGGTGGAGCAGAGCAAGGTTACACTATTCGGTGATAGTCAGAGTGCTCTGTTGTTGGCATAGAACCTAGTCTATCATGCACGCACAAAGCATATAGATGTGAGGTACAACAGGATCAGAAAGCAGGTGGAGAAAGGTGAAGTGGAACTGATGAAGGTCCATACCAAGAAGAATCAGTCTGATGCATTTACGAAGGTAGTCTCCAGAGATAGCTTTCAGAGATGTGTGGCACAGATGGGTCTGTTGAGAAGAGATGAGTTCACAAGGACTTGGAAGCACCAAGATGGAGAATGTGAGCTCAGAAGTGGCACTCCCAAGTCTTGAAAACATGAGAAGATAGGTCATGGGAAGATGGGAGCGAGGCGAAAGTAGAATCTGTCTTAATAGTAAAGTTAAGAAACTAGGCCGGCTCACTCTGAGACTGAGCCGGCTCAGTTGAAAATTGGGTCAGCTCAGTCCTAGACTGGGTTGACTAGATCTCAAAGAAAAGTTTAGATAGAGAGTAGCATTTTTGGACTATTGGCATTGTACATAACTGACTGAGCTGACCCAGTTGCAGGTTAGCCAGCTTTGTCTCAAACTGGACCGGCTCAATTTTCATGGGTTATTATTTTGTGTATGTAGGTTGTTTGGGTTTGTGGTGTTTTTATATAAACTTGGGCTTGATCCTTTGTAAAGTATATATACTGAAAATAGGTCAAGGTTGTAAGAGTGCTGAAATATACTGAATAAAAGCTCTTTTTTTCTGGAAGTCTCTTCTTCTCTATTCCTTGATTTATTTGATCGTGCTTCCGTAGAGATCTCTAAGAAGTACTTTCTTATTGCTTGGCTAATCACCGGTGGCCACGACGATCCATATGGGAAGAGCACATATTCTCAATAATAGGCTTTCTATGATAGTGGTTTTCTTAACCACTACAAAAATCACTACCATAGATCTATGGCGACAACCATAGTGGCAACGGTTATATAACCACGATCATAGCCTCTGGTAGCAATTTTTAGGGATACGACAATGGTTGTGAACCGCTGCCATAGCTTTCTTCTATAGTAGTGAAAGTCTTTTGAAAAGAAGAAGAAGTCTACAAAGAAGCAGAAAAAAGAAGGGAAGAAGAAGGGCAAGCCAAAGAAGGCCATGAGTAAAGAAAAGTATTTCCACTACAACTCCGATGGTCATTGGAAATAGAACTACCCAACATACCTGGCCAGCCTAAAGAACAAGAAGGAAGGAGGACCTTCTACAGGTATGCTCGTCATTGAGACTAACCTTGAGTTTTCTTCTGTATCTAGTTGGGTGCTTGATTCTAGTCTAGTACTCATTTGTGCACTTCTATATACTCATTTGTGCACTTCTATGCTGTGGCCGTTAGATCATACCCTCTTTGATTACCATCTGGATATGTCCTAGTTCTTAGGGACTATTATTTTGTACCTACTGCGAGCAAAAATTTGATTTTTGTTTTATGCTTAGCACAAAAAAATTATGTAATTAACTTTTTTAAGTACCACTGTACTATTTCTTTTGAAAGAAATAAAATTGCAAGTGATTTCTTAATTAATGATCTCTATCAGTCACACATAGATGTTTCTATTTTTAATATTGAGAATGCCATAGGATCAAAGCAACCTAAACATAGTATCAATGAAAGGTATTTGTGGCACATTAGACTAGCTTATATAGCTGAAGATAGGATTAACAAATTAGAGAAATCTAGGCTAATGGATCCATTTGAAGGAAAAAATCATATTTTCTGAGTCAGGTTCGTTCAGATTTGATTGGATCAAGAGGAATATTTCAAAAATTTTTCTCTAAGATCCTAATATGATCTAAGACTCTTTTGATTTGATCTTATTAATCTGATAAAATAAAATAAAATAAAAATTAAATTAAATCTAATTTAATTATATCTTTATTTTGGGTAATCCGATTACCCTATGATGATTCCGATGTTTGCCTGAGGTTCTGGATGTAGCCACGCAAGCACCTGACCTCTTTAGTATCCACTCGAGTAGGACCTGGAGATCTTCTCATTCTCAATCAATTTTCCAAAAATCAAATCTAGATTTGATCTTAAAGGTTTTCAAAAACTTTTTTGAAGAACAACTATTGTCTCTTGCAGTAGTGCTGCCTTCTTCCTTTCATATCGTCTTTCACTTGCTTGGATCGCACGTAACTCATGCCCAAAACCTCTTGGGCATGGAGAAGAGAGAGAGAGGACTAGAGGGTGGCATGGAGGAGGGAGAAAAGCTTTGTGGCATGGGCTAAAAGCAGAAGCACTTTATTCTAGGTGCAGATAGGGTTTATATAGACCCCGCTGTGCCATGCAGTGCCACATCATCCTAACCAATCACAACCCTTTGTGTAATCAGAACTAAATCTGATTGATGGGATGACATCATCTGATTTAATCAGATTAGAGTCCCTTAGAACTCTCCTTAGATGGTGCCAAGATTGGGTCAAACAAGTCTTCTTGGCGCCATCTAGTTTGATTCCCTGAAGCAACTAGAGTCCCATCTGTATGGGACTCCAAACCTTATCCACATGGGATGCACGCCTCCCTAGGCATGTGCCCCTTGTCTGTCTACTATTTAGCAGGGGGACAAGAGCCAAGGTTCTCTCATATGGATGCATGACATATGGGCAAATATCTAAGTGTCAAAGGTCAACATTTGACCAAAATCCAAAGACAAGATTTGGCAGGTGACGAAAAATAGTTGGTGTTGTCTCAAATTTATCTCATAAATTAAGACAATTCTTTTCTGACCTAGACAAGCTTCAGTTAGACCAAATAAAGGTTTTTGAGTGAGCCCAAACACATTTGGCTCAGTCGAGATAAGTTTCAATAATTGTTAAAGGAGAACATTAGGCTCAATCGTGTGCTAGCACGATTTCCTTGAATCTAATTGAATCTTATTCAAATTAATTCAACTGGATTAATCTAATTGATGATATCCAGATCCAAACCCTTATTTGTGTGATCCAGTTAAGTTCAGTTCTGTATGATAATGGGATATATCATGATCTCTATCGTCAACATCATCAAAACACCTTTTGATGGATCAAAATTTTTCTGATTCAGACAACTAGTATGATCGATCATCCAGATCATTTTAATTGCTCCCAAAATCCACCAGTGACACCTAGCAGCATATGGTGGCAATCCATCAGAACTGAAAGTGAACCTCTCGATGTAGTTTCCTGTGTGATTAAGTTCCTCTATCTTAAGCCCCGATCGGAATAGGGTTAAGATGATCTCGTCAAATCCTAATTTTCGTCATATGAATTAATCATTCGATTCAAGTCCAATGTGAAAACCCTAATAGAAACTCTTTCTATTATTTCACTCTACCATGGCCATGGGCTTATGGACTTGATTCTCATGATCATCACAGGGCTGCTCCTCTTCTACCGAGGTAGATAGATCCCTTATTGGATCCAATTCCTACAATGAATATGCTATAGCCAACATACACCTGAGGGTTCCAAATGGCTAGGAGACCAAGTTATGATGTAGTCAAACTATAACACCCTTAAGATGAACTGCCAATTCACCTCAGGTCAAAGAATCAGACACACCACTGCAGCTTTGAGCCAGTCATCGATGAGAAGATAGACTTCCTCATGACCACTCAAGATGGTCACGCTCAGTGCCCTCGTTCTCTAACGAGTACCTACACTCTCACTCTAGTATCTCTACACCATAGTCTCAAGACTCATCTACCCTAAAGAAGTAATCGTACACCAACCTTTCAGATTAATCATCATTTTCATGATGATCCTACAGTTAGGAGTATTTGATGAGTTAATAATGAAAATTCATGTCCTAAATTTTCAACTCTTGAAAATATGAACTATCATTGCCATTAGCTCAAGGGATGTATCACAGACCTTTTCAAACACACATTATGATAGAAAATAATTTATTTTATTTTTTATAGTCAAAATTATAATTTTATCCTTAGAAGTGTATTACATGTTTCAGCCAATCTGGCTTCAAGGGCACACATATCTAATAAACTCCCACTTGATCTAAAGCTAATTGGCTACAAATCTATGTCCCATCTTCTTAAAGTGGGCTTCGATCTTCTACTGGCCCAACAATTTTGTGAGTGGGTCTACTGCATTGTATGTGGAGTCGACTCTCTTAAGCTTGACATAACCTTTTTCGAGGTAATCGTGGATGAGGTGGTATCATCGCTCGATGTGCTTGGATTTTTGATGAGACCTCGGCTCCTTAGCTAGGGCTATGGCACCATTATTATCATAGTATAAAGAAATGGCATCCAATGGTACCACTCCGATCTCTATGGTGAACTTCTTGTACCAAAATGCCTCCTTTGCAGCTTCTGACGTAGCGATGTATTCTGCTTCTATGGTGGAATTTGCTATTACTTTCTGCTTAAAACTCTTCCAACTGATAGCACCACCATTACACACAAACAGGCTCCTTAATGTCGACTTTCGATCATCTATATCAGACATAAAATCTGAGTCAGTATACCCTTAGACTTGAAGTTCTCCATTACCAAAAACCAACATCATATCCTTAGTTCTTCTTAAGTACTTAAGGATATATTTCATAGAAGTATAGTGTTCTTCACCTGGATTTGGCTGATATCTGCTTGTGACACTCACAGCATGGGCTAATCTAATCGTGTACATAACATGGCATACATTAAGCTCCCTATTGCTGAAGCATAAGGGATCTTGCTCATGCATTCAATCTCCTCAGGTGTGTTGGGATACATTTTCTTAGAGAGATGAATGCCATGTCTAAAGGGTACCAATCTCCTCTTAGAGTTTTCCATGCTAAATCTCTTTAGTACTTCCTCTATGTACATCTTTTGTGAAAAACCTAGCATCCTATTCGGTCTATCTCTATAGACCTTAATTCCTAGAATGAAGGAAGCTTCTCTTAGGTCTTTCATGGAGAATTCTTTAGATAACCACATTTTAACTATGGTCAACATGAGAATATCATTCCTAATAAGGAGGATATCACCTACGTACAGTACGAGGAATACAATAGCACTCTCACTAACCTTTTTGAAAACACATGGTTCCTCCTCGTCCTTAATGAAATCAAATAATTTGATCACATCATTAAAATGAGTATTCTAGCTTTGAGATGTTTGCTTAAGTCCATATCTAGACCTTTGCAGCTTGCATACTTTGTGATCAGCATCATTGGATGTGAAACCTAACGACTGTTTTATGTATATATCTTCCCCAAGGTATCCATTTAAGAATGCCATTTTCACGTCCATTTGTCATATTTCATAATTGAAATAGACTGCAATAGCAAGCAATGCGTGGATGAATTTTAGCTTAGCTACTGGCAAAAAGGTATTCTGATAGTCAAATTTTTCATGCTGACTATACCCTTTTGCCACTAATCTAGCTTTGAATGTCTCCACATTTCCATCTACACCAATCTTTCTCTTCTAGATCCATTTACACCTAATAGGTATTATACCTTCTGGTGGATCTACCAAGGTCCAGACTTGGTTTGAGTGCATCGAGTCAATTTCTGACATCATTGCCTCTAACCATTTTTTGAAATTGATATCCGATATCATCTCGTCATTGATTTTGGGATCATCACCATGAATCCCATTACATACGAGGAATATTTTCTCTACTTTCTTTGAGATAGTACCTATGTTCCTCTTAGGGGATGAAAAATCCTTTCCAATCTATGAGGTGGAGGAGGTAGTGATTGTATTGTTTCAACCTAATTTGGTTCTATAGGGTTCTTAGCTCGTTGCTCTTGTGAGACTTTCTCCTCGAGGTTGATCTGCTTTCTAATGCCGCCATCTTGAATAAACTATTTTTTAAGAAAAATGGCATGTCGACTCATAATTACATTGTGGTCTTCTAGAATGTAGAAATAATATCCTAATGACTCTTTAGGATATCCTATAAATCGAGCTCTAAAGGACCTATAGTCTAACTTGTCCGCTTGTTGTCTTTTGACACGAGATGAACAATCCTAAATTCTGAGATGACTCAGACTTATTTTCTTACCATGCCATTGTTAGATATGTGTGCCCTAGAAGTCAGAATTGGCTGACATTTGTAATACACTTCTAGGAGCAAAATTATAATTTTGACTATAAATAATAAAATGGGTTATTTTCTATCATAAATATATTTTTAGTGTCTGTGATACATTCCTTGAGTTAATGATAATGATAATTCTTATTTTCAAGAGTTAAAAATTTAAGATAAGAATTTTTATTATTAACTCATAAAATACTCCTGACCACAGGATCATCATGAGGATGGTGATTGATCCGTAAGGTTGGTGTATAATCACTTCTTTATAGTAGATAAGTCTTAAGTCTATGGTGTGGAGACATCAGAGTGAGAGTATAGGTACTCGTTAGAGAATGAGGGCACTAAGCATGACCACCTCGAGCAGTCATAAGGAAGTCTACCTTCTCATCGATGATTGACTTGAAGCTGTAGTGGTGTGTCTGGTTCTTGATCTGAGGTGCATCGGCAGTTCACCTTGAGGGTGTTATAGTTTGACTACACCATGACTCAGTCTCCTAATCATTCGGAATCCTGAGGTGTATGTTGGCTATAGCATGATCATTATAGGAATTGGATTGCACCAAGAGGAAATCTATCTACCTCGGTGGATGAGGAGCAACGCTATGATGATCATGAGAATCAAGTCCATAAGCCCATGGCCATGATAGAGTGAAATAATAGAAAGAGTTTCTATTATGGTTTACACATCGAACTTGAATTGAATGATTAAATCATATGATAGAAATTAGGGTTTTACGAGTTCACCTTAACCCTAATCTGATCGGAGCTCAAGATATAAGAACTTAATCACATAGGTAGCTGCATCGAGAGGTTCATTTTTAGTTTTGATGGGTTGCCACCATATACTGCTAGGTGTCATTGATGGATTTTGGGAGCAATTAGAATGATTTAGATGATCGATCATCCTAGTTGTCTGAATCAGAAGAATTCTGATCCATCGAAAGGAGTTTCAATGATATCGATGATGGAGATCATGACATATCCCATTACCATACAGAACTGAACCTAACTGGATCACACAAACAAGAGTTTGGATTTGGATATCATCAATTGGACTAACCCAGTTCAATTGATTTGAATTAGATTCAATTAGATTCAAGGAAATTATGCTAGCACACAATTGAACCTAACATTCTCTTTCTACTATCATTAGAAGTTGTCTCGACTGAGCTAAATAAGTTTGTGCTCACTCAGGTACCTTTACTTGACCTGACTGAAACTTGTTCAGATCAGAAAAGGATTGTCTTAATTTATGAGATAAATTTATAACAACACCTGCCATTTTTCATCACCTGCTAATTCTTGTCCTTTGACTTTGGTCAAACATTGACCTTTGATCCTTGAACATCTGTCCATGTGTCATGCACTTATTGGAGAATAGATAGGGGCTTGTCCTCTTTTTGAAAATTAGAAAGGAGGGGGTGCACACCTAGGGAGGCGTGCACCCATGGATAGGGATGCCTGGAGTCCCACACGGATGGGACTCTAGGTTGCTTCTTGGATTCTACTTAGGTGACCCCTAGCTATAGACGTTGATCAGTCTTGGGCACCATCTAAGAATGAATTAGTGGGGCTCTCATCTAATTAGCTTAGGTGATATTATCCTATCAATCAGATTTAGATCTGATTGCACGAAGCAATGTGATTGGTCGGGATGATGTGGCACTGCATGGCGCAGCAGGGTCTATATAAACCCTATCTATGCCACACTTTCATAGAGTTTCCTCTTAGCCATGCCCTAAGGCTTCCCCTCTTCTTCCTCTATGCCATCTTCTAATCCTCTCTCTTCTCTCCACATCCAAGGAATGTTGGGTTTCAGTTTGGTGCAATCCAGGCAAGAAAAGGCTGATGAGAAAGGAAGAAGGCAGCACTACTGTAGAGACGACTACTAATCTTCAGAAGGAGTTTTAAAGATCCTCCAAATCAGATCCAGATCTAATTTTTGGAGAGATGATAAAGAAGGAGAAGATCTTCAGATCCAATCTGAGTGAATATCGGTAGAGGCCAGGCGCTTGCGTGGCTAGATCCAGAACCTCAGGCAATTAGTAGGATCATCAAAGGATAATTGGATTACCCAGCATCAAGGTATAATTAAATCAAATTTAATTTACTTTTATTTTTATTTATTAGATCTATAAAATTAGATCTGAAATATCTCAGATCTGATCTAGATACATGAGAAATTTTTTTTGAAATATCTCTCTTGATCCGATCAGATCTAAATGAACATGATCCGAAAAATCAGGATTCTCCTTCAGCCATATCTCATATGGTGTGGTAGGAACGATTTTAAAGAAAATCCTATTCAATAAATATATAGCAGTTAACAAACTATATCTCCAAAGAAAATTAGAGAGGTCTGTGAAGCTCATCATAGATCGGACCATATCTAATAGAATCTGATTCCTCTGTTCTGAAACCCCATTGAGTTGAGGTGTTTCAGATGGAGTCCATTGAGAGTCTATGCCATTTTGCTTGAGATAGTCTAGGAATTCCCGACTAACGTATTCACCTCATCGATCTAATCAAAGAAACTTAATGATTTTCTAGTTTGCTTTTCAACTTCATGTATGAATTTCTTAAATTTTTCAAAAGCTTCAGACTTGTGTCTCATAAGATATATGTACCCATACCGAGATAAATCATCGATAAAGATTATAAAGTAGTCAAAGTTGCCTCTAGTCAGCACATCAAATGGGCCGCACACATTAGTATGTACTAGGGCAAGTAGATCCATGGCCCTTTCCCTATGTCCTATAAAGAGAGCTTAGTCATTTTGCCATGAAGACATGATTTATAAATTGGATATGACTTGAAAGTCAACAAACTCAATAGTTTGATTTTCTTCAATTTGTTAATCTTATCTTCTGCTATATGACCTAGCCTTAGGTGCCATAGATACCTATCATTTGAATTATCCTTGGGTCATTTTGATCTTATGGCATTCATATTTTGCTCGATATTAAAGATAGATACATCAATATGTAACTGGTAGAGATCGTTAATAAGAAAATCACTTGCAATTTTATTTCTTTCATAAAGAATATTATAATGGTCCTTAAGAAAAATAATTACATAGCCTTCTTGTGCTAAACATAAAATAGAAATCAAATTCCTACTTGCAGCAGGCACATAATAATAATTCCTAAGTACTAAATCTAAGCCAGACGGTAGTCGAAGAGGGTAGGTTCCCACGACCATAGCAGTAACCCTTGCTCCATTTCCAATGCATAGGATCATCTCACCATCTCTCAGCCTCCTGCTATCCTTAAGATCCTGCATGAAAGTGCATAAATAAGCACTAGAACTAGAGTCAAGCACCCAACTAGATGCAGAAGAAATCATAAGGTTAGATTCAATAGCGAGTATACCTCCCGAAGGATCTGTCTCCTTATTCTTCAGGGTGGCCAGGTATGTAGGGCAGTTCTGCTTTCAGTGGCCGTCAGTATTGCAATGGAAATACTTTTCTTTGTCAGCGGCCTTCTTCTTCAGCTTTATCTTCTTTTTCTTTCCATCTTGCACCTTCTACCTTTTCACGGACTTTTTCTTCTTTCCAAAAGACTTTCTCTTGGAAGAAGTCCAATCCATAGTAAGTATTGAGCCTTTAGAACCTTTCATAGAAAGCTCAGTAGTAATCAACATATTCATAAGCTTGGCCAGAGTATTTTGAAGTTTATGCATATGGTAGTTTATGATGAACTGCCCATATGCATCAGTCAAGGATTGCAGAATTATATCATTCTGCAGATCCTAATCTAACTTCACTTCGATCTTCTTAAGCTCTTCTAAGTCCTTGATCATCATCAAACAATGATCTTGGATTGATTGCTCATCATGCATTTTTGCCTTAAACAGCCATTTAGGCACCTGATATTTGGCTACGCGACTCTATTCACCAAACAACTCATGTAGATGAGCCAATATTTGGTAGGCAATCTTGATATCTTTATATTGACATTGAAGCTCATCAGATATCGAGCCCAACATGTAGTATCTGGACTTATTATCTTCATCCATCCATTTGTCAAGAGACGCTCTCTGTTCAGCAGACAGACGAGCTAGTAAGATGGAAGGATCCTGATCCAATACATGAGTCAACTTCTCAAAATCCAAAATAATTTTGAAGTTTTGGAGCCAATTCTTGTAATTGGGTTTGGTCAGTCTATGGGTGTCCAAGATATGGGCTAGTTGGTTGGATGCAAATATTTTTCTTTTTACTATAGAGAGTCAATATTTCTAGTTAGATTTTATAATTAAGACTTAACCAATTTATTTAGGGATTTGATTTTTAAACAAATTAGCTCCCACTATTTTCTTGGATTCCTACACTTTCTTTGTAGAGATGCAAAAATATCCATGATTACTGATTTTTAGTGGGTGATGCAGTCCCACAAATTGACTCATCACCTCACCTAACAGTTATTGGTGATGGATTAGCCAATGAGTGAATAACTTTTGTCCAATGATTCTCTAATCATGGTGCACTCAGGCTTGGTCTCTAATTCATGAATCTCACCGTGCCTGAAATATTGATCCATTCCTTAGTTAAGTCAGACCCACCATTTGCATAGATTAGATTCCTAAATGAGTCTCTCACCGTATCTAGAATATTGAGCCTAATCCATTCTCCAACCCATAGCATCCAATGCCTAATAGACATGGTTGTATCTTTTCGGTGCAATTGAACCACTGTGATCAGTCAAGAATAATCAACCTCAGGAAGGACCCACACATCTACAATGGTGGAGGACCTTAGACTTAATCTTTTCTTAGGGAGATTTGATTTAGGTCTCTTTAAACTTGACTTGACATAGCCATAATCATTATGACTAACCTAGTAGCATGGGTTAACTCGAATTTTTAGCCACCTTAGATCAAGACTGAGCTGACAAATATGGCCAGGTAAGCGAGACTGGTGGAAGAGATATGCCATTAACTTGATAAGAATGCATTCGAGTCGAGTAGCTCCCAATTAAAAACCAATCGATCGTATCAGCCAAACTTACCTTAGATACCAAATTATTGAGCTAGAATCAATCGGATTAGCCTATAATCTAGACTCTTACTGAGCCTAATTAGGTCTTAACTTGATCGATCACTCATGTGACTCAACCTTGATCCAGACTTAATCCTATTAGGCTAATCAATTTAAGCACTCTTGATCCCATCTAACCAACTCTTGATTCGGTTTGATCAACTGCTAGACCTAATTGAGCTACCCAAGACTGAACCCAATTTTATGAATATATCTTAAATCTAAAAATTCTTAATTTTAGACCTAATATATTTTATAATCTTAATTCTTAATTAAGTTTAGGATTCATAAATAAAATATGTATATAAAATCCTAGGATTTTAGGATCTAGGATTTTGCAGAAAATAAGTTTTGAATTTTTGATTAAGGATGAACGTGCAGCACCCCTACATATCATAAGAACACCCCATCGAATGGAAGAAGAGGATCTTTAAAATCTACTTCATTCTTATGATCGGACAGCCAAGGAGAGTGCCTTAATTAGAAACATGATAAATCTACAAAATTAGTTAGATCTACATCATATATCACATATATAAAAATTGATCTAACTAAAAACATATTTTGCATACATCTCATATATCATATCATGCATATTTTTAGATCTAAATTATCTCATAAATATCTAAAAAATAAGATTTAAAATTGATCATATCAAATTAAAATTTATTCTAGATAATTTTGTAGAACTATTCTATAACTAGTCTAAACATGCATCTTTCATATCTCATATAAATAAATTAAAATAAATTTATTTTCTATTTTTTAGATCTAATTATAATATTTATAATATCAAAAAAATAAATAAATAGATCTAAAAATTATAATTAATTAAATTAAAATTATGATCATGTTAGACTATATATAGAATAATTCTATTCCTAGTCTAGTCATGCATCTCATACATCTTAGATCTAGATTATTTAATTTTTAATTTTTTGATTTTTGATCTAATCACATCTCATGTGACATCTAAAATTATCTAATTATTAGATTAAAAATAAATTAAAATTAGATCTAATAAATTTTAGAATCTGGCTCTGATACCAGTTGAAGGAAAAAATTCTATTTCCTGGGTCAGGTTCGTTTAGATCTGATTGGATCAAGAGGGATATTTCAAAAATTTTTCTCTAAGATCCTAATTAGATTTGAGACTTTTTAGATCTGATCTTATTAATCTAATAAAATAAAATAAAATAAAAATTAAATTAAATCTAATTTAATTATACCTTTATTTTGGATAATCTGATTATCCTATATGATGATTTCAATGTTTGCCTGAGGTTCTGGACGTAGCCATGCAAGCACCTAACCTCTATCGGTATCCACTTGAGCAGAATTTGGAGATCTTCTCCTTCTTAATCAATATTTTAAAAATTAGATCTAGATCTGATCTTGAAGGTCTTCAAAAACTTTTTTGAAGAACAACCGTTGTCTCTTACAGCAGTGCTGCCTTCTTTCTTTTCTGTTGTCTTTCACTTGCTTGGATCGCACCTAACTCATGCCCGAAACCTCTTGAGCATGTAGAGGAGAGAGAGGACCAGAGGTTGGCATAGAGAAGGAGGGAGAAAAGCTTTATGGAGTGGGCCAAAAGTAGAAGCACTCTATTCGAGGCATAGATAGGGTTTATATAGACCCTACTGCGCCATGCAGTGCCACATCATCCCAGCCAATCACGACCCTTTGTGCAATCAGATCTAAAATTGATAGATGAGATGACATCATCTGATCTAATTAGATTAGAGTCCCTTAAAACTCTTCTTAGATGGCACCAAGACTGGGTCAAATAAGTCTTCTTAGCGCCATCTAGTCTGATTTCCTGAAGCAACTGGAGTCCCATCTGTATGGGACTCCAAACCTTATCCACATGGGGCGTATGCCTCCTTAGGCATGTGCCCCTTATCTGTCTGCTATTTAGCAGGGGGACAAGGGCTAAGGTTCTCTTCTATGGGTGCATGATGCATGGGCAGATGTCTAAGTATCAAAGGTCAACATTTGACCAAAGTCCAAGGACAAGATTTAGCAGGTGACGAAAAATAGCAGGTGTTGTCTCAAATTTATCTCATAAATTATGATAACCCTTTTTTGATCTAGACAAGCTCTAGTCAGATCAAATAAAGATTTTTGAGTGAGCTCAAACACATTTGGCTCAGTCGAAATAAGTTTTAATGATTGTTAAAGAAGAACATTAGGCTCAATCATATGCTAGCATGATTTTCTTGAACCTAATTGAATCTTATTCAAATCAATTGAACTGGATTAATCCAATTGATGATATCCAGATCCAAACTTTTATTTGTGTGATCCAGTTAGATTCAATTTCGTATGGTAATGGGATATGTCATGATCTCTATCATCGATATCATCAAAACACCTTCCGATGGTTTAGAATTTTTTTGATTCATACAACTAGTATGATCGATCATCCAAATCATTCTAATTGCTCCCAAAATCCACCAGTGACACCTAATAGCATATGGTGGTAACCCATCAAAACTGAAAGCAAACCTCTCGATACAATTACCTGTGTGATTAAGTTTCTCTATCTTGAGCCCCAACCGAATTAGGGTTAAGGTGATCTCGTCAAATCCTAATTTTTGTCATATGAATTAATCATTCGATTCAAGTCCAATATGAAAATTCTAATAGAAACTCTTTCTATTATTTCACTCTGCCATAGCCATGGACTTATGGACTTGATTCTCATGATCATCATAGGGCTGCTCCTCTTCTACCGAGGTACATAGATCCCATATTGATGCAATTCAATTCCTACAATGAACATGCTATAGCCAACATACACCTCAAAGTTTTGAATGGCTAGGAGATTGAGTTATGGTGTAGTCAAACTATAACACCCTCAGGATGAACTATTGATGCCCCTCAGATCAAAGAATCAGACACACCACTGCAGCTTCGAGCCTGTCATCAACGAGAAGATAGACTTTCTCATGATTGCTTGAGGTGGTCACTCTCAGTGCCCTCGTTCTCTAACAAGTACTTATACTCTTGCTCTGGTGTCTCTACACTGTAGACTCAAGACTCATCTATCTTAAAGAAGCGATCGTACACCAACCTTCTGGATCAATCATCATTCGCATGATAATCCTATGGTCGGGAGCATTTTATGAGTTAATAATGAAAATTCATGTCTTAAATTTTCAACTCTTGAAAATATGAACTATCATTGCCATTAACTCAAGGGATGTATCACAGACCCTTTCAAATACATATTATGATAGAAAATAACCTATTTTATTATTTATAGTCAAAATTATAATTTTATCCTTAGAAGTGTATTACAAGTGTCAGCCAATCTTGCTTCAAGGGCACACATATCTAACACCATTGACCTTTGAGTCATATCCGATTTATGAGTTATGCCTTCAAGGCAAAATGACCAAGCTACCTTTTATAGGACATAGAAAAAAGGGCCATGGACCTACTTACCCTTGTACATACAGATATGTGTGGTCCATTTGATGTGCTAATCAGAGATAATTTTTCTACTTCATTATCTTTATCAATGATCTATCTTGATATAAGTATGTGTACCTAATGCGACACAAGTCTAAAATCTTTGAAGAGTTTAAGAAATTTAGATATAAAGTGGAAAAGCAAATCGAAAAGCCCATTAAGGTTCTTTGATTAGATCGAGGAGTTGAATACCTTAGTAGAAAATTTTTGGACTATCTCAAGGATAATGATATAGTCTTATAATGGACTTCGTCTGGAACATCTCAATTCAATAGAGTTTCAGAATGGAAAAGTCGGATCCTATTAGATATGGTTCGATCCATGATAAGCTTCACGAATCTTTCCAAATTTTTTTAGGGTCAGTTTAATGACTGCTATTTACCTACTGAATAAGATTCTATCTAAAATCGTTCCTACCATACCATGTGAGATATGGTATGGTAAGAAGCTAAGTTTGAGTCATCTCAAAAATTATGGCTATCCAATCCATGTCAAGAGATAGTAGGCAGATAAGTTAGAGTCTAGGTCTCTTAAAGCTTAATTTATTGGATATCCTAAAGAGTCGTCAGGTTGTTACTTCTATCTTCTTGAAGACCATAATATGGTTGTGAGTCGATATGCCATTTTTCTTAAAAAATAGTTTATTCAAGATGGTGGCATCGAAAGATAGATTTGGCTTGAGAAAAAGGTCTTTGAAGAGCAACGAGCCAAGGAACCTGAGGAACCCAGTCAGTCTAAGTCGATCCACACACTACCTCCTCCACCTCATAGGTCAAGTAGGATTTTCCATCCTACAGAGAGGTACTTGGATACTATTTCAGAGGATGTAGAGAAAATATTTCTCATAAAAAATGGAGTTCATGGTGATAATCCCAAAATCTATGATGAGAGGATATTAGATATCAACTCCGAGAAATGACTAGAGGTAATGAAGTCAGTGATTGACTCGGTACGCTCAAACCAAGTCTAGATCTTGGCATATCCATCTAAAGGTATTGTACCTATTGGGTGTAAATAGATTTTTAAGAGAATGATAAGTATAGATGAAAATATAGAGATATTTAAGGGTAGTTTAGTGACGAAAGGATATAATTAGCGCGAAGGCATTGACTATCAAGATACTTTCTCACCAGTAGTCATGCTAAAATCCATCCACACATTGCTTGCTATTACAGCCTATTTTGATTATGAAATATAGTAGATGGACATGAAAATGATATTCTTAAATGGATATCTTGAGGAAGATATCTATATAGAATAGTCACTTGGTTTCACTTTCGATGATGGTGATCACAAGGTCTACAAGCTACAAAGGTTCATTTATGGACTTTAAACAAGCATCTCAGAGCTAGAATGCTCATTTTAATGATGTAATCAAATCATTTGATTTTATCAAGAATGAGAAAAAATCATATATTTTTAAGAAGATCAGTAGGAGAGCTATTGTATTCCTTATACTATACGTGGATGACATTCTTCTGATTGAGAATGACATTTTTGTGTTGACCTCGATCAAAGGGTAGTTATATAAAGAGTTTTCTATGAAAGACCTAGAAGAAGCATCCTTCGTTTTGGAAATTAAGGTCTATAGAGATAGACCGAAGAGGATGCTGGGTCTCTCACAGAAGATGTACATAGAGGAGGTGCTGAAGAGGTTCAGCATCAAAAACTCCAAGAGGAAACTAGTGCCCTTTAGACATGATATTTATCTCTCCAAAAAGATGTACCCAACACACCTGAAGAGATTGAATGCATGAGCAAGATCCCTTATGCTTCAGCAATAGGGAGCCTCATGTACACCATGCTGTGTACATAACCTAATATCGCTCATGCTGTGAGTGTTATAAGCAGGTATTAGTCGAATCCAGGTGAAGAGCACTAGACTTCTGTGAAATATATTCTTAAATATTTGAAAAGAACTAAGGATATATTTTTTATCTTTGGTAATGGAGCACTCCAGGTCCAGGGGTATACATACTCAAACTTTATGTCTAATATAGATGATCGAAAGTCAACATCTGAAAGTTTATTCCTATGCAATTATGGTGCTATAAGCTGGAAGAATTTCAAGCAGACCGCGATAGCAGACTCCACCATGGAAGCAAAATATATCGCTGTCTCGAAAGCTGCAATGAAGGCATTCTAATTTAAGAAGTTCATCACAAAGCTTGAAGTGATGCTATCAGATGCCGTCCCTTTGTATTGTGACAACAATAGTGCCATAGCCCTAACTAAGGAGTCGAGATCTTAATAGAAATCCAAGCACATCAAGCGGTGATATCATCTCATTTGTGATTATCTTGAGAAGGGATACGTCAAGATTAAGAGAGTCGACACTGCAGATAATGTGGCTGACCCACTAACAAAGCCATTGAGCCATCAGAAGATCGAAGCCCACCTTGAGAAGATGGGGCTTAGATTTGTAGCCAATTGGCTTTAGGTTAAGTGGGGGTTTGTTAAATATGTGTCCTAGAAGCCAGATTGGCAAACACTTTATAAATACTTTCTAAGAGTATTTTTATAATTTTAACTTAAAATTAATAAAAATATTATTTTCTATCATATTGTGTATTTAAAGTGTTTATGATACATCCAATGAGTTAATGGGTATGATAACATATATTCTTAAGGATTGAGAATTTAAGATATATGTTATCATAATTAACTTATAAACTACTCACGATCATAGAATCATCATGAGGATGGTGATCGATCCAGAAGATCATTATATGATCACTTCTTTAGGATAGATGAGTCTTGAGTCTATAGTATGGAGATACTAAAGCGAGAGTATAGGTACTTGTTGAGAACAAAGTCATTGAATTTGACCATCTCAAGTAGTCATAAGGGAGTCTACCTTCTCGTTGGTGACTAGCTCAATGCTGCAGTCGTGTGTTTGGTTCTTTGACCTAAGGTACATCGGCAATTTATCTTGAGTATGTTATAATTCGACTACACCATAACTCGATCTTCTAGCCATTTAGAATCTTAAGATATATGTTGGCTATAGCAAATTTATTGTAGGAATTAGATTGCACTAATAGGGGATCTATCAACCTCGATAGAGAAGGAGTAGTCCTATGATGATCATGAGATCGAGTTCTTAAGCTCATGGCCATGGTAGTGTAAAAAAATAATAGAAAGAAGTTTTTATTAGGATTTCACATTGGACTTGAATCGAATGATTTATTCATATGATAGGTATAAGGTCTGTGAGCTCAGAAGTGGCACTCCCATGTCTTGAAAATATGAGAAGATAGATCATGGAAAGATGAAAGCGAGCCGAAAGAAGAATCAGTCTCAATAGTAAAGTTCAAAAACTGGGTCGGCTCACTCTAAGACTGAGCCAGCTCAGTTGAAAACTGGGTCGGCTCAGTCCAGGATTGGGTTAGCTAGGTCTCAGAGGAAAATCTAGATAGAGAGCAGCATTTTTGGGCTATTGGCATGGCACACAACCGGGTCGGCTCAGTCCTATTGGCACGGCACACAACCGGGTCGGCTCAGTTTGGGACTGAGCCGACCCAGTCGCAGGTTAGTCGGCTCAGTCTGAAATGGGGCTGGCTTAGTTTTCGTGGGTTATTATTTTCTGTACGTGGATTGTTTGGGTTTGGAGAGTTTTTCTATGAGCATGGGCTTGATCCTTTGTAAAGTATATATACTGAAAATAAGTCAAGATTGTAAGTGTATTGAAATATACTGAATAAAAGCTCTTTTCTTCCAAAAATCTCTTCTTCTCTATTCCTTGATTTATTTGATCATGCTTCCATAGAGATCTCTAAGAAGTACTTTCTTATTGCTTGACTAATCATCGGTGGCCATGCCGATCCGTGTGGGAAGAGCGCATATTCCCAATATTTAGTATCAGAGCAGTGTTGCATAGAAGAAAGGAAGATACATAGAATTTACTACATCTAGAATCTGTTGCACTAGATTTTATCCTAAAATTTTTAGTTTGCTTCATGGTTATCTCTAGATTGAGGTGGAGATTGTTTACACAGAGGAACGGTGATACAAAAGTTTGGAAAGAGGATCCAGGGCTAGTTAGATCTTCTTTGAAGGATAGTTTTACTGGTGTATGATTGTGAAGGATGTTAGGAATCTATTCTTGACTTGTTTGAAGTCATGGGATCAAGTGGATTCAAGGTGAATTTTGAGAAGTTCGATGGCAAGGAAAACTTTACCCTATGGCAGCAAAGTGTAAAGGACTTGTTGGTTCAGCAGAGGATCTATAAGATCTTAACAAAAGAAATGCTGAAAAAGATCAGTACTGAGGATTGGGAAGAGTTGGAGAAAATTATTTTTAGCACAATCTAGATGTGCTTGGTCGATCAAGTTTTGCCTGAGGTTTGCACAGAGACTATGGCAAAGGGGCTCTGGGAGAGACTGGAGAACACATACATGGGGAAGAACATGACGAACAAATTATGGTTGAAGAAACAGCTATATAGTCTGAGGATGCCCAAAGGTGGAGATCTTGTTGCGCATATCCAAAGGTTCAATCAGGTGTGTTCTTAGGTGATGAGTTTGGATGTGAAGATCGACGAGGAGTATTAGGCATTGCTACTATTATGTTCTCTCCCAGGTTCGTATGATAGTCTCATAAAAATTCTAGTTTATAGGAAGAAGACCCTAAATTATGAAGAGATTATTGGTGTGTTCAGATCAAATCAATAAAGGGAGAAGATCTGCAAGGGAGATCCTAAGTCTAAGATCTTGGCTATGAATGAAGGACAGGGAAGATCAAAGGAGAAGACAAGAGGAAAATCTAAGGGTAGGTCAAAGTCTCGTGATCAGAGGAAGATGACATTGAAATATTATAAATATCATCAACCTAGACACCTGAGGAGAGATTATCTCCTTTTGAGATTAGAAAAAGAAAAGGCCAGCAATGGAGATGGTACAGCTTCTGTGAGTAGTGGAGAAGATCTACTAGTTGTATCAGATGGATTCATAGAGTGCGATATTATGTGGATATTAGATTCAGCATGCTCGCACCACTATACTTCTCATCAAGAGTGGTTTGCTACCTACCAGAAGGTCGATGGTGAAAGTGTCAGCCTTGGAGATGATCACCCATGCAAAGTAGCTGAAATTGGCTCTATCAAGGTAAGGATGTACAATGGGATCATTCGTACATTATCAAATATCAGGCATGTATCGGAGTTGAAAAATAATTTGATTTCTTTGGGCTACTTGAAGGAGCGGAGTTATGCTTTTAGTAGCCAGTACGGAAGTGGATGTCTGAAAATTTTGAAGAAAGCTTTGATGGTGATGAGAGGTAGAAGACTGAGCAACAATCTTTACAGAATGGAAGGCTCAGTGGTAAATGATAGTGCAGAGGTGCTAGCAGTGGCATAGGAGGAGCAGATTTTAGATCGACTGTGGCACTATCGGATTGGTCATATGAGTGACCGTGGGCTCACAGAACTAAGCAGAAGAGGTATGATCCCAGTCCTAAAGAAGGAGGGCACAGATCTTTATGAGCTGTGTATCTTTGGCAAATAACATAGGATGAAGTTTGCCAAAAGTACCAAGTGCAGCGAGGGACTGCTGAATTTAGTGCACTCGGATGTGTGGGGACCAGCTCCTATATCTGCTAGAGGTAGGGCAAAATACTTTGTTACTTTCATTGATGATTTCTTAAGGAAGGTATGGATTTATTTGATCAGAGAAAAATCAGAGGTGTTTGTCCAGTTCAGAGCCTGGAGAGCTGAAGTAGAGAAGGAGTCAGGGAGATAGGTAAAGTGTCTGAGGTCAGACAATAGATGAGAGTATACTAGCCTGGAGTTCAGGAGGTACCGTGAGAAAAATGGCATTAAACACCATTACACGGTGAGGATGACTCCTCAGCAGAATGGTGTCGCATAGAGGATGAACCGAACACTGATCGAGAAGGCATGGAGTTTGAGGCTGTAGACATCACTTCCAAAGTTCTTTTGGGGTAATGCTCTAACTTTTTCTTATTTTCTTATGAACTGGTCCCCACATTATAAGCTGAATGGAGGCATTCCAGAAGAGGTCTGGAGTGGAAAGAAGGTGGAGCTTGGCCATCTAAAAGTCTTCGATTGCACAGCCTATACCATGTGGAGGCAATCGAGAGGAGCAAATTGGATCCGAAATCTCAGAAGATGACATTCATAGGGTATCCACAAGGAGTCAAGGGGTACCTACTATGGGACTCTCAGGCACAAAAGTCAATGATCAGTAGGGATGTTATCTTTGATGAGAAGAGCATCTTGAGGAGGTCTGGGATAGATGGATCTAGGAAAATAAAGGTGAACAGTAGTGGCCAGTCAACAAATGATGGCATGCAGGTTACATCCACTTACAGGAGTGTTTCTATTGAGGTGGAGCTAGGCAGAAAAGTATTATCTTAAATTGAAAATCAATATAAAGGGTCGACAGTTCAGATAGATGTATAGGAGTAGCCACAGACATCAAGCAGAGATGTACCAGTGAAAGTGGCTTTGCACAAGCCCTAGCATACTATTAGGAGATCGGTTAGATATGGCATTGATGAGGTTATCTCCTATGCACTCATCACTGCTAATGAAGATCCAAAAAATTATGCAGAGGCCATGGAGAGTGAGGATCATGATTCATGGATGCAGACCATAATGGAGGAGATGGAATCACTTGAGAAGAATTAGACATGGCAGCTGGTGGACTTCTAGAGGGTGTTCGATCTATTGGCTCAAAGTGAGTGTTCATAAAGAAAGAAGTACCTTCAGAACAAGGTAGAGTCAGATTCAAAATAAGGCTGGTAGCAAAGGGATACTCACAAAGAGAAGAGATTGACTACATAGAAATTTTCTCTCCTATGGTGCATCATACATCTATTCGAGTTTTGCTGTCACTGGTGGCATAGCATAACATGAAATTGGAATAGATGGACGTGAAGATGGCCTTCCTTCATGGAACTTTGGAGAAAAGAATCAACATGAAGCAACCAGATGGTTTCATGGATATGGGACAGGAAGAAAAGGTGTGTTTACTTAGAAAGTCTTTGTATGGCTTGAAACAATCCCCTCGTCAATGGTATCGAATGTTTGATAGCTTTGTCTTGAGCTTGGGTTTCAGCAGATGTGAACATGATTGTTGTATCTACATCAAGGATGTAGATGAAGAGGATGCACTGTACCTATTGTTGTATGTAGATGATATGCTCATAGCTAGTAGAAGCATGGATGCTGTGAAAAGGTTGAAAAGGGTATTATCATCTGAATTTGAGATAAAAGATTTGGATCCAGTTGAGAAAATCCTTGGAATGGAGATTTGCAGAGACAGGTGCAAAGGAGTGCTCCATTTGTCATAAGGAAAGTATGTCCAAAAGATTTTGGAGAGATTTAGGATGGAGAAGGTCAAACCTATAGAGACGCTATTGCCGAGCCATATGTCTCTCTCCAAGTTACAGTTTCCCCAGTCAGAAGAGGAGAGAGAGTACATAGAACGAGTCCCTTATGCAAATGCTGTAGGCAGTGTGATATACACTATGGTGTATTGTAGATCAGATATAGCACATGCTATGAGCACGGTTAGTAGATACATGGCTAACCCTGGGAAGGAACACTGGAAAGTATTGAAATGGATATTAAGATATTTACATGGAACAAGGGATTTTGGTTTGGTGTTTGGTGGGTAGTCGGGAGGATTTGGAGAACAATCTATGAAGATATGTGAAGGTTCAGATCCTCTGAAAGGATTTGTTGATATAAATTATGTTGATGATCTTGATATGAGGAGATCTACTACTGGATACCTCTTCTGCGTATATGGTGGACCAGTGTCTTGGAGATTAACCCTTCAGCCAATCATGGTCTTGTCTACCATAGAGGCTTAGTACATTAGGATAATAGAGGCCTCCAAGGAAGCCCTTTGACTTATGAGGTTGATTGATGAGTTGAGGGTGGAGCAGAGCAAGGTTACACTATTCAGTGATAGTCAGAGTGCTCTATTGTTGGCACAGAACCCAGTCTATCATGCGTGCACAAAGCATATAGATGTGAGGTACCATAGGATCAAAGAGTTGGTGGAGGAAGGTGAAGTGGAACTAATGAAGATTCATACTAAGAAGAATCAGTCTGATGCATTCATGAAGATACTCCCTAGAGATAGCTTTTAGATATGTGTGGCATGGATGGGTCTATTGAGAAGAGATGAGTTCACAAGAACTTGGAAGCACCAAGATGGAGAATGTGAGCTCAGAAGTAGCACTCCCAAGTCTTAAAAATATGAGAAGATAGGTCATGGGAAGATCGAAGCGAGGCGGAAGAAGAATCATCTTAATAGTAAAGTTCAAAAACTGGGCTGGCTCACTCTGAGACTGAGCCGGTTCAGTTGGAAACTGGTTTGGCTCAGTCCAAGACTAGGTCGGCTAGGTTTTAGAGAAAAATTCAAATAGAGAACAACATTTTTGGGCTATTGACATGGCACACAACTTGGTCGACTCAGTCTGGGGCTGAGGTGTCCTAGTCATAGGTTAGCCAGCTCAGTTTGAAACTAGGCCAGCTTAGTTTTTGTGGGTTATTATTTTGTGTACGTGAGTTGTTTGGATTTGGAAACTTTTTCTATGAGCTTAGGCTTGACCCTTTGTAAAGTATACATACTAGAAACAGGCCAAGGTTGTAAGTGTGCTGAAATATACTAAGTAAAAGCTCTTTTCTTTCAAAAATCTCTTCTTCTCTTCTTCTCTATTCGTTGATTTATTTGATCGTGTTTCCATAGAGATCTTTAAGAAGTACTTCCTTATTGTTTGGCTAATCACCGACGGCCATGCCAATCCGTGTGGGAAGAGTGCATATTCCCAACACTTTGACCTAAGGTACATCAATAATTTACCTTGAGTATGTTATAGTTTGACTACATCATAACTCGATCTTCTAGCTATTCAGAATCTTAAGGTATATGTTTGCTATAGCATGTTCATTATAGGAATTGGATTGCACTAATAGGGGATCTATCAACCTTGGTAGAGAAGTAGTCCTATGATGATCATGAGATCGAGTTCTTAAGCTCATGGCCATGGCAGTGTGAAAAATAATAGAAAGGAGTTTTTATTAGGATTTCACATTGGACTTGAATCGAATGATTTATTCATATGATAGGTATACGGTTTGATGAGTTCACCCTGACCAAGATCTAGTCGGAGCTCATGATAGAATAATCCAATCACATAGGTACCTGCACTGAGAGGTTCATATTCAGTTCTGATGGATTATCACCACATACTGCTAGGTGAACTAGTGGATTTTGGGACCAGTTACAATTATCTTGATGATTGATAATTCTAATTGGATGAATTAGAAGAGTTCTGATCTATTGAAAGATGTTTCGATAATGTCGATGATGGAGATTGTGATATATTCCATTACCATACAGAACTGAACCTAACTGGATTACACAAATAAGGGTTTGGGTCTGGATGTCATCAATTGGACTAACCTAGTTTGATTTATTTAAATTAGATCCAATCAGGTTTAAAAAAATCATGCTAGCATATGGTTGGACCTTACTTTCTCCTTCTATCATCTTTCTGGTTCATCTCGACTGAATTAAATTAGATTTGGTTCATCCAAAAATTCTGTATGAATTTATCTTGGTCTAACTAGAGCTTATCTTGGTTAGATCAAGGCTTATCTTAACTAGTTTAGGGCTTGTCTTAATCCCATCAGATGGGAACAGGTCAAGGGTCAACATTGATCCATCTTTGTAGGAATTAAAGGAGAGAGGCATGCACCCCTAGAGAATTTCTAAGGGCGCGCACCCTAGATGAATTCATAATAGAGAGAGGGTGCACGCCCCTCCTGGCGTGAGCCCCATATGGATAAGGTGGAGGTGCCCCATTCAAAAAAGGTTTGAATAGGTCAGCGCATTTAAATTTGATTCAAACTCTCTAGAGAAAAGCCCTGCACATAACCCTTTCTTATCTTCATAATTGGTGCCACTTCTCCTCTATTTTTTGTGCAACAAAATTATAGAGAATTCTAAAGTGGGCATGGAAATAAAATGAGAGTTCTTCTACTTTAAGCAATTCAGTTGCTTAAAGCCTTAGGGCACCAAGTAGGCACCTAGGTCTATAAAAATGCCCCTGTGCCTAGGGTTTATTGAATCAATCTTCTCCATGCCAAACCTCTGACTCTATCTCCACTTCCACATCCCCTCTCTTTTCTCCTCTCCCTCTTCTCCATGCCCAAGGAGTTGGGCAAATCAGCAAGGAAACATCAAGGTCCTGCTGCTACGAAAAATAAGTCAAGACAATTCTATTCGTGAGATGGACACAGTACTACCAAAGATTAGATCTAAGGTGCCACAGAAGTAAATCAGATCTAAATTTTTGACATTAGATCCAAAAGGAAGAGATGTTTAGATCTGATCTGAGTTGACACTGGTAGAGATCAGGCGCATGCGTGGCTAGCATCGAAACCTCAAAGTTTCATCAAATCATCGCTACGGGTAAATCGTTTACCTGATCAGGTAACATAAGATATTACTAATTTATTTTTATTTTTATTTTTTCTATCAAATCAATCTAATCAAATTTTAGAACTCTCAGATTTGATTGAATGATTAAAAAAAAATTTAAAAATTTTGCTTTAGATCTGATCCAATCAGATCGATCTTGCAGCCTAGGAATAGAGATTCCTTCATAGGAACCCTATATGGGTTTGTCTTGAATTGACTGGATCTTGTCCTAGTCGGATCAAGACTTGTTCTGGTCTCAAATGAAAAGGATTAAAACAAGGGGGCGCCAAGAGTTGGCACCCCCCCTGACTTGGTCTTGCATGTAGGAAAGAAAGGAGAGGGCCATGCGCCCCCTATTTTTTTTCTTATGGTGAGCACCCCCAGATGGTTTTCTAGAGAAAGAAGGTTGCACACCCATCCTTGGCATGTGCCCCTTGGTGATTTAGATAAGGGAGAGGTTGTTTGAGTTTTTTTTAGTTTAAATTCTATTTGAACGAATCAAATGAATTCAAATCGATTCAAACTCAAAGGAGATTTGTATCATGCACCAACTACCCTTATCATGATAAGGTGGCACCATTTTTTAGGCATTTTTTGTGACAAAAAGGCCATGAAAATTATATGGGGCATGGGGCTTAGTGAAGGGTCCTTCTACTTTAAGCAAATTGACCTGGTCAATTGCTTAAATTCCTAGGACTCTAGGTCTCACTAATTTTCTATAAATAGGAACCTAGGACAAAGGGTTTGGCCATTCTAGCAGCCCACGCCAAAGCTCTGGTCCCTTTCTCCATGCCTACTCTCCCTCCCCTTGATCCTCTCTCCCATGCCCAAGTGTTGGGCAAATTGCATCATCGAGCATCGAGGTGTTGTCCATGCAAGTACAAGTTGAAGAAGATTTGGATCGTGTGTCGATAAGACTACTATCAAAGATTGGATTGAAGGCACACAAAGAAGATCAAGATCTAATTTTTTGAAATCAGATCAAGAAGGAGAAGACCTCCAGATTTGATCTAAGTGGATATTGAAAGAGGCCAGGTGCATGCATGGCAAAAGTTGAACCTCGGGATAGCTTCAGATCATCGCTATGAGTAAAGCATTTACTCGAAAGGTGGTATTTAGAATATACTTATTTAATGCATTTTTTGTAGGATTTGATATTGGGATGCCATAGGAGGAGCCAGGATGTTGGCTCCAGAAGACTAGGATGGGTGTGAGTCCTAGGACTAGGACAGGAGTTATTTTAGGTGAAGGTGGCATGTAGCCTTGCATGGACTCGAGGTTTAGGTGTGAGAACCTTAAGGGGCTTGGTAGATGCTCCAAAGATCTAGAATACAAGGTAGAGCAAGGGTCCAAAGTCAGGAGAAGAATCAGCTAAGAGGCTGAAACATAAGTGGGCTAGCTTGGATACGTAGTCGAGCTAGCTTGGACTGAGATCAAGCCGGTTCGAGGTGCAGTCAAGCTGGCTATCTCAGGCAAACAAAAGATAGGATTCGGGTGAGATGCAGTCGAGCCAACTCAGCTCCTGACAGAGCCAGCTCGACGATGGTGAATAGAACTAGATGGAATTTTCTGTTTGGATCTAGGATAGCGTTTTATCCTGGGGTCTTAAGGCTCGGACTAATAAGGTCTTAAGGGGGCTAACTCATGTATGGATCGGGTTCATATCCAAAGGATGAGAGCATGCGAGATATATGTACATGGACTCGATGAGTGATTTCATGTATTGGGTTAGCCTAGGAGAGTTTTTCAGCTAGGCTTTGGATTTATTAGGATTCATGTGGTTAGCAGAAATCCTAGGATATATAAACTTAGGTATTGTATCTTTATAATAGAGTGAAATATAATGAAACTTTTCTTCCTAAAAACTCTCTACTCTTTTCTCTCTGGTTCCAACTTTAAGCCCTAAGTGCCGACCATCTACATTATTCTTCTTCTCTCTAATAATTGATATCAGAGAGGTACCAGGATTCAACAAGTGGTATCAGAGCCTAGTTGAGCATGGAGGAGGAAGAAGATCAAATTTCAGTAGAGATCAGCAATGAGGTTCAGATCTAAAGGCTTTGTTCAGGCTTCGTGAGGAAGAAAGAGATCATAGGGCCACTATCCACCATCCCTAGTTAAGGTATTTTTTAGATCCATCTATTTGCTGGTTTTGATTCATACGATCATGAAGAATAGCAGGTTAAAGGTAGGATTTGAGAAGTTTGATGGAAAAAAAAATTTCATGATGTGGAAGGTTAGGATGGAGGATCTGTTGGTTCAGATGAGACTAGATTTAGCCTTCGAAGATAGGTTGGAGGAGATGATAGACAAGGAGTGGGTATCCTTGGAGAAAAGGGCATATGCCATGATTAGGGCTTGTCTGGCAGATGAGGTGCTGTATGGCATGTTAGAGGAGAAGACACTCAAGGATTTGTGGTCGAGGTTACATCAACTGTACATAGAGAAGAACATGTGCAACAAGTTGGTGCTGAAAGAGCAACTGTATAGCCTTCGGATGCAAGAGGGCGAGGATGTTGCAGGACATATTCATCGATTCGATCGGATGAGCATGGATTTGCTCAACATTAGGATGGATCTCAAAGAGTAGGATAAAAATTTATTAGTGCTATGTTTGGTATCCGAAAGCTTCGATCCGTTGGTGATGACGTTGCTGTATGGTAAAGAGATGCTAGTGTATGAGGAGATCGGATCAGTGCTAAGATCCAATAAGCAGTGGGAATGGATGACGAAGAGGGAGGTCTTCTAGGAGGGTCTCATGGTCTCAGAGAGGCCCAGGCAAGGAAATAAGAAGGATTAGTAAAGGGGCAGCAAGGGGTCCAAGAGATGCTTCAAGTATGGTGAAGTGGAAGAAAGGAGAAAACTCGAATTCCATCGATTTAGTCACTGTAAGTAAAGAGTCGGATGAGCTCTTGGTGGTCTCAGAGGAGCCCACGGGGTGCAGTGTATCTGAGATGGTTTTGGATAGATCTGCGGAGTGTGGAGGGTCCGAAGGAATAGCGATGGTGTCTAAGGCACAACAACAGGCTCAATAGTGCAGCATTGAGTGGTTGTCCTTGGAAGATTTGGTTATAGAGTTGGCTTCTACGGCATCAAAGGGATTTCAATTTCAGGTGGAACATCGGATAGAGATGGCTTCATAGATGGAAAGAGATGTGACACTAGTTCAGAGTAGAGGAGTGCAGGAGGGCCAATATCCTAGCACCAACGTCGGAGATGCACAATTTTAGATGGAGCAGCACATGCTGAGGATAGGTGAATTCCTGAGAAGATCATGTTAGGGTATGCAGTAGGTGCCGGCATAGGATTGCTGCAAATTCTCCAAAAAAATCCAGGATAGTTGATGCGGATACCAAACAGAAGGATGCTTATAACTCCAAGGGTGGTACATAAAAGCAAGCCAAAGTTTTCAGTAATGGAGGCAGTCATCCCAAAAGCCTTAAAGGAAGCTCAATAGTTGAAGAAGAATGGCGGTGGCAAGGTGTGCATAAATAGCTGTCAAGGCGTGCATCGACAGCGGGTTTGTGCGGGAGAACATTGCCAGGTGTGCCAAGGCTTGGGTGCACCAAGGTAGAGATTGTAGGATTTGATGTGGTGCTCCTAAGCCTTGGGAGGCCACAAGAGGAGCCAGGTGTTGGCTCCGGAAGACTATGACATGTGTGAGTCCTAGGGCTAAGATAGGAGTTATCCTAGGTGAAGGCGGCATATAGCCCTACATAGACTCAAGGTTAGGTGTGAGGATCTTGAGGGGCTTGGTAGGTGCTCCGGAGACCTAAGACATAAGGTGGAGTAAGGAACCAAAGCCATGAGAAGAATCAACCAAGACAAAGTGCTGACACATAGGTGGGCTGGCTCGAATATGTAGTCGAGCCGGCTCGGATTTAGATCGAGCTAGCTCGAGGTACAGTCGAGCTGACTGTCTCAGACAAACAAAAAATAGGGTTCGAGCGAGATGCAGTCGAGCCAGCTCAACTTCCGACAGAGTCGGCTTAATGATGGCGAACAGAACTAGATGGAGTTTTCTGTTTGAGTCTACAATAGGCTTTTATCCTAGGATCTTATGGCCTAGACCAATAAGGTCTTAAGGGGACTAACTCATGTATGGGTCGGGTTTAGATCTATGGGATAAGAGCATGTGAAATATATGTACATGAACTCGATGAGTGCTTTCATGTATTGGATTAGCCTAGGAGAGTTTCTCAACTGGGGTTTGGATTTATTAGGGTTCATGTGGTATAGCAGAAATCCTAGGGTATATAAACTTATGTATTGTATATTTACAATAGAGTGGAATGTAATTGAGCTTTTCTTCCTATAAACTCTCTACTCTTCTCTCTCTAGTTCCAACTTTAAGTCCTAGGTGCCGGCCATCTACTTTATTTTTATTCTCTCCAATAATTGGTATCAGAGAGGTACTAGGATCCAACATTTTTGTTTCAAATTTATGCAATCATATTTGAGAACTTTCATATCTGATCAGATCATGAAAAAAATTTTAAATTCTGCTACTTTAATTCTAATTTGATCGGATACATCCATCAGAACCTTCAACTGGTATTAGAGCTAGGTTCTAATTTCTAGATTTAGATTGTATAGATCTGAAATTATTTTTTGATGAGATCAAATATGGTTTCTGATTTTTATTAAATTAGATGTAATCTAAAATGATACATGAGATGTATGTAAAGCATGTTTAGAATAGATCTGAGTTTATATATGTGATATATATTGTAGATATAGTTCTAGTAGTATTAGTAAATTATTTTCTGATTGGGGCATTCCTCTTGGTTGTCCGTTCATAAGAGTAAGAAGGATTTAAAAGTCCTCACTTTCCATTAGATGGAGTGCTCTTATGTCGTGTAGGGGTGCTGCATGTCTGTCCTCAATTAGCAAAATCAAAACTTACTTTCTACTAAATCCTAGATTTGAAAACTCTAGGCTCTATTTTTATGCTTTGTTTTTTTGAACCATGTTATACTTAATTAAGAATTACTTTATGAAACTCATTAGATCTAAAAATTGAGAATTTAAAGATCTAAGACACCTTCATAAAATATGGGTTTAGGGTGTGGGTAGCTTGATTAGGTCTAGCTTAAGTGGTTGATCAAACCAAATTAAGAGTTGGTTAGATGGGATCAAGAGTGCCAAATTGACTAGCCAAATAGTTGTATGTTTGGTCAAGATTGATTTATAGCTACATATGTTCAATCACCTCAAGACCTAAACTGACTCCGCAGTTCGAGCATGGATTGTAGGCAAATTTGGTCATTTCTGGATTGATAATTTGGTGTCTAAGGTAAATCTAGCAGATACGATCGATGGTTTTTAATTGGGAGCTACTCACCCATGATTCGTCTGTGGCCGAGTTAATGATATATCCCTTCTACCAATCCCACTTACCTGGCCAATTGGATCGATTAAGTTTTGTATTGAGGTTGCCAATGATTCAAGCTAATCCATGCTACTAGATTAGTCATAAGCATTATGACTAGTTAAGTCTAAGAGACCTAAATTAAAATCTTTCTAAGAAAATATTAAGTTTAGTGGTCTTTCACCATTGTTGTTGTACGGGCCCTTCTTGGGGTTGATTGTTCTCAGCTGGATACAGTGGTTTAGTTGTACCAGGAAGATGCAACCATGGCTATTAGGCATGGGATGCTACAAATTAGAGGAAGGATTGAGCTCAATATTTTGGATATGATGAGGGTCCCAATCATGAATCCATTTCATGCAAACGGTAGGTCTGACTTAACTAAGGAGTGGAGTAATATCCTGGGCACGTTGAGCTTCATAAATTGGAGATCGGAGTTGGGTGCAACATGTTTAGAGATATATTAGACAACAGTTGTCCATTCATCGGCTGACTCATCATTAATAACTGTTAAGTAAGGTGGTGAGCCAATTGGTAGGACCGTACCACCTACTAAAAATCTTTAATCATAAAAATTTTCGCATCTCTTTCAAGGGAGTGTAGAGATCCAAAAAAAATAGTGGGAGCCCAAATTTGTTTTAAAAATAAAACTTTCTAAAAGAAAATTAGTTAAGTCAATTACAAATCTAACTAGAAATTTTGACTTTCTATAGGAAAATGTCTACTTTGAACCCCCTAGCTAGTTAGAGACCAACCATCTGACTGGACCTAATTTTAAGGATTGGCTCGAAAATATAAAAATAGTTTTGAGTTTCAAGAAGTTGACCTATGTCATGGACTAGGACCTTTTTCCTCTCCCAGCCTGTCTAACCTCTAATTAGAGAGCATCTCATGAGAAGTGGCTGGATGACGATAATAAGATCAGGTTCTATGTGTTGGCCTCAATGTCTAACAAGTTGCAACACCAAATGAAGATTGCTAGTCAAATGCTAGCTCATCTACAAGAGTTGCATGGTGAGCAGAGTCACTAGCGTGCTATGAAGTATCCAAAAAACTCTTCAAGGCATAGATGCATGATAGACAGTCGGTCAATGATCATTGCTTGTCGATGATCAAGGACTTAGAGAAGCTTAAAAGGCTCGACATGTCGATGGAGAAGAATCTATAGATTAATCTGATTCTACTGTCCTTAACTGATTCATTTGGATAGTTTATAGTAAACATCTATATGAATAAGATCCAGTGCACCATGGCCGAATTGATGAACATGCTGGTGACTGTTGAAGGGATCTTGAAGAGTTCAAGGGGCTCAGTTCTTGCTATGGGGTGGACTTCTTCCAAGAGAAAGTCCTCCGGGAAGAAGAAGTTTGCAAAAAAGCAGAAGATGGAGAGAAAGAAGAAAGAGAAGAAGGGAGAACCAAAGAAGAAGGCTATAAAGAAGGAAAAGTGTTTCCACTTCAACTCTGATGGCCATTGAAAGCAAAACAGCCTTGTTTACCTGACAAGTCTGAAGAATAAGAGGGATGGAGGACCTTTTGAAGGTATGCTCGTCATTGAGATGAACCTAATGGTTTCTTCTGCATCTAGTTAGATGTTTGACTCTAAATCTAGTGCTCATCTGTGCACTTCTTTATAGGATCTTCAGAATAGCAAAAGGCTGAGGGACAGCGAAATAGTCCTATGCATAAAAAATGGAGCATGAAGAGAAAACTAATTTTCCTACTGCAGGATCGATCTGATCAAATCAGATCTAAAGCAAAATTTTTAAATTTTTTTTCTGCTAGATCTAATCAGATTTGAGAGTTCTTGGATCTGATTGAAATGATCTAATTATAAAATCTAAAAATAAAATTAAAACCATAACATCTAACATTACCTGATTTGGGTAAACTATTTACCCTATCGATGATCTGATAGCACTTCAAGGATCTGGTGCTGGCCATGCATGTGCCTAGTCTTTACCAAAGTCGACTTAGAATCTAGAAGTCCTTTCCTATTGGATCTAATTTTAAAAGATTAGATCTGATGTCAATCTGATTTGCCAATGATCTGATCTTTGGCAGCACCACAACCATCTCACGATCGATATCATCTTGATTGGTTCTTCGCAACAGCAGCCTTCAACAGTTGAATCTTATTTCACCCAAACTATTTGGGCATGGAGAAGAGGGAGAGGATTAGAGAGGGAGGCATGGAGATGCATAAAGGGCAAGGCTTCACCATAAATTAATTTTCAATACCAAACACCTTTGGAAAGATGTCTATTTATAGACCTATATGCAGCCTTGGAGTCCTAAAGTTTTAAGCAAACACTTTGCTTAAAGTAGGACTCTCCATCTAAATCCCATGCCCACACCCATTTTCTCTAGATTTTTGTCACACAAAATGGTGGAGAAAGTGGAATGGAGATGAGATAAGGGAGGAGGTAGGTGCACAAGGTTATCTCCCTAGAGTTTGAACATTTTCAAACTCTTGACCCATTCAAATTTCAGAAGGATAGGATGCCTCATTTTAAATCTGTATGGGGTGCATGCCAAAAAGGGGGGGCATGCACCCTCTCTTCCATCATGAAACACCTGAGGATGGTGCTTCTAGAAATTCTCCAGGGGGTGCATGCTCCCTCTCCCTTAATTCTTGCAAAGATGGGTCAACCTTTGACCTTCATCCCGTTCTCGTCTTATAAGATTTAAGACAAGCTCTTTTCTTTTAGGACAAACCTTGATCAGGCTAGGACAAGATCTAGTTAGACCAGGACAAATTCATATAGAGCTTTCGGATGAGTCAAATCCATTTTGACTCAGTCAAGATAAATGAAAAAGACAACAAAAGGAGAAAGTTAGGTTCAATCGTATGCTAGCACGATTTTCTTAATCCTGATTGGATCAATTTCAAATCAGTTGAACTTGGTTTGCCCAATTGATGACATCCAAACCCAAATTCTTGTTTGTATGACCCAATTAGATTTAGTTCTGTATGGTAATGAGACATGTCATGATCTCCATCATCATCATCATCGAAACATATTTTAATAGACCAGGACTCTTCTGATTCACCCACTTAGAATCATCAATCATCAAGATAATTCTAAGTGATCCCAAAATCCACTAGTGACACATAATAGTATATGGTGCCAATCCATCAGAATCGAATATGAATTTGTTAGTGTAGCTACTTGTGTGATTGGATTATTCTATCATTAGCCTTGATAGGATCAAGGTGAAAGTGAACTTGTCAGACTTAACACCCATCATATGAATGAATCATTCGACTCGAGTCTAATGTGGAATCTTAATACAAACTTCTTTCTATTAATTCATATTGCCATGGCCATGGGCTTAAGGACTTGATCTCATGATCATCATAGGACTCCTCCTCCTCTACCGAGATTGATAGATCCCCTATTGGTGTGATCAAATTCTTATAATTAATATGCTATAGCCAACATACACCTTAGGATTCTGAATGGCTAGGAGATCGAGTTATGATATAGTCAAACTATAACACACTTAAGGTGAACTACTGATGCACCTCAGATCAAAGAACTAGATACACAATTGCAGCATGGAGCTCATCATCGATAAGAAGGTAGACTCCTTTATGACTGCTCGAGATGGGCATGCTTAGTGCTCTTATTCTCAACAAGTATCTGTACTCTTGCTCCAGCATCCCCACATCATAGACTCAAGACTCATCTATCCTAAAGAAGTGATCATACATCGATCTTTCATATTGATCACCATCTTCATCCTACGATCAAGAGTAATTTATGAGTTAATTATGATAACACATGTCTTAAATTTTTAGCTCTTAAGAATATGCATTATCATGCCCATTAACTCAAAGGATGTATCACAGATACTTTAAATACACAACGTGATAGAAAATAATTCTTTATTTATTTTAATCAAAATTATAAAAATATTCCTAGAAAGTATTTTATAAAGTGTTGGCCAATCTAACATTTAGGGCATTTATCTAACAAACCCCGACTAATCCTAAAGCTAATTGGCTATAAATCTAAGTCCCATCTTCTCAAGATGGGCTTCGATCTTTTACTGGCTCAATGCTTCATTAATGGGTCAACCGCATTTTCTACAGTATCGACTCTCTTGACCTCAATGTATCTCTTCTCAAGATAATCGTGGATGAGATGATACCGCCACTTGATGTGTTTAGACTTTTGATAAGACCTCGGCTTCTTAGCTAGGGCTATGGTTCTATTGTTAGCATAGTATAGAGGGATGGCATCTGATGGCATTACTCCAAACTCTATGGCAAACTTCTTGAATCAAAATGCTTTCTTTACAACTTTCGAGGCAGCAATATATTCTGCTTTCATGATTGAGTTTGCTATCATGGTCTATTTGAAACTCTTCTAGCTTACAGCACCATCATTACACAAAAACAAACTATCAGATGTCGACTTTCGATTATCTATGTCAGACATAAAATCTGAGTGTGTATACCCCTAGACCTGAAGTTTGAAAGGAATATTTTCTCAAGCACCAATTGAAATATATATTTTGATGGGATATTCTTTATCTTCCAAACTCATGTAATGACATTTTCAAATAAATAAAGACATTTATTTCATCATATGTTGTATTTTAATTATTTATTTTAGATTATAATGAACCACATAAATTAGGATTATGATTTTAGAATTATGATGAGATCATACCAGTGAGACCTAAAATCTTAAAATCCTAAATTAAATATTTTTGATCAATGGAACATTGAGTTGGAGATCAATATTTTTGGTAAGACTGGCACATCCTATGTATGCTCGATGAAGAGGATGATTGATCTCACAATCACTTGTATAAGATACTAATACAAGAATGTGGGTGCTCATTAGAGAATGAGTTTACTGAATTGATCCAACTCGAGAATATCTAATGAAGTCTTATCTATATATCAATAGATGGTTCTCATAGTGAGAGTTGTGCATGTAATCCTTTGACCTGAGACTACCATAGAATCTTATATATATGAATCCATATTTTGGTTCATACTCATTCATGTATGGGATGATCAAGATATGGTGGATTATATATAAAGGTTATGAGTAGGTCAACATAGAATCGATCACTCCTAGTAAGAGGAGATCGCATCCTAGTTGCTTCAATCAAATGATGATTCAAAAAGTCTTTGATCAAAGCATGATGAAATTAAAAATAATTTTTAATATTTTATTAATTAATCATCATTATAAGATTGAGAAAAATATGAATATGATATTGAATTTGACATATTTGTATACCCAGAGTAATATTTGGGATGTAGGGAGATCGAAGGATCCTATTGTACGGTAACTTTCCACTGAAGGATATTTTTGATTTTTTCATCAAAATTTCATATCTTCTAGTTGGACATGATTTGCTACTAGATGTCAATCTTGTCTTATGAATTTGATCAAATTAAAGAGATTAATTTAATCATTAATTAGAAAGTATTCTAATTGATCAAAAATGGGTTAGCTAGTTTTAACCTACATTTGTTTGGTCGAGTTCTAACCAAATTAGGTTAAATCGCATCCAAATCCACTACTAGCTAGATGTGGAACCCAATGGATCACACATAAAGAAAATTGATCAAGGGTCTAATTGGATTAGATCAAGTTTGCAAGATGAACATGCTAGCACATGTTGCAAACCCCAGCACCTAGATTCGGATTGGATTTGAATCGGATTTCAATTTGGGCTAATTAAATCTAATTTGAGTCAAATCAAATTTGGCTAACTGATTGGGTTGACCCTTAGCTTGATGACTAGGATCAAGGCATCATCTAACAGCAACCCATGCGCCAGAGACTCTCTCTCTTGGCATGTGGGGTTTTTGGTTCATGCGCAAGGGACATGTGGCGCATGCAAGTTGTTGGTGCCCCATTTAAACCTTCTTATCCTTTTATTTGTTACATAAGATATGTTATGTAATTTTCATATCTGAAAGAAGGTGCCTTAGAATCCTTCTACAGGTAAAACACTTCAGTGTTTTATCTAAAATTGGGATAAGGAAAGAGTCCATGCTGCCCCAACCCTTTTGGCGCCCCTTGGACCAAGTCAAAAGGGGTTTTGACTTTTCCACCTTATCTCCATGCCATAATTCAGATGGCGCATCCCATTTTTAGGCCATTGGATGGCCTTCATTTTTGGTCCAACCCCTTGATTAAAAGTGTCACTTGAATGAAGTTTTGTGACTCTTCATAGAAATTACGTAGAATTAGTCCCAAGAGTCCTTTTGCTTTAAGACACCTCTTGGACTAAGTCTACGAAATTCTACATGATGTAAATTAGATGGGGCATGAGATCTATGATTGGGTGTGAGATGAGGATGAGGAGAGGGTGTGAGATTTTTAGGAAGCACCCCTACGTACATTATAAATAGGGGTGCGCTTCGGGAGTCCAAGTCATTTAGAACTCTCTCCTTCTTTCTTACATACTTTTCCTAATTGTCCAATTTCTCTCTTCATTTCTTTGTTAAGATAAAGTCCTATTAAAGGACAAGAGGTCTGCTTTAGGACAAGGGCTTAGGAAGAGACTAAAGAAAGATAAGGAGAATAGAAAGAAAGGAAAGGGTAGGCCAGGAGGATGATAGCAAAGGTTAAGGAAGGTTATTCCCAAATAATTAAAGTTCTTATCGTAAGAAATTTAATTAAAATAATCAAAGGTGCTAGTTGCTTGATCGAATCTCCATATGGATCAATATTGGAGGATAAACACGTGGGCACCTGGTGGAACCCCTGATGGACTATTGCCGGCAATCAGGGTCAAGTTAGAGTTAAGCGATCAGAGGTATGTTCCAATTTTCTAATTTATGTTATAAATACATATGATATGATTTAAATTCTAATAAGATGATCTTAGGGCTTGGGTTTGGTTTTATGATTTAATAATTTGTGCTTTGAAATCCATGCTTCCACCCTATACACCAAACCTTACAGAGTTCTCCATTGCCAAAGAACGAAACATATCCTTTGTCCTTCTCAAGTATTTAAGGATATACTTCATAGAAGTCCAGTTCTCTTCACCTAGATTCAACTAATACCTACTTGTGACACTCAAAGCATGGACAATATCAGGTCATGTACATAGTATAGCATACACGAGGCTCCCTATTGCTGATGCATATAGTGAAGGAAAAAATCCTATTTTCCGCTGCCAGGTTTGTTTAGATCTGATTGGATTAAAAGTGATATTTCAAAATTTTTTTCTCTAAGATCCTAATCAGATCTGAGACTCCTTAGATTTGATCTTATTGATTTGATAATAAAAATAAAATAAAAATAAAAAATTAAATCTAATTTAATTATATCTTTATTTTGGGTAATCCAATTATTCTATGATGATCCCGATGTTTGCCTAAGGTTCTGGATGTAGCCACGCAAGTGCCTGACCTCTATCGATATCCACTTGAGCATGATCTAGAGATCTTCTCCTTCTCAATCAATCCTTCAAAAATCAGATATAGATCTGATTTTGAAGGTCTTCAAAACTTTTTTTGAAGAACAGTCATTCTCTTGCAGCAGTGCTGCCTTCTTCCTTTCCTGGTGCCTTTCACTTGCTTGGATCGCACCTTATTCATACCCAAAACCCCTTAGGTATGGAGAGGAGAGAGAGGACTAGAGGGTGGCCTCGAGAAGGTAGGAGAGAGGCTTTGTGGCATGGACTAAAGGTAGAAGCGTTAAAAACCTCGGAGCAGACAGGATTTATATAGACCCTGCTATGCCATGCAGTGCCACATCATCCTAGTCAATCACGGCCCTTTAAGCAATCAGATCTAAATTTGATTGGAAGGATGACATCATCTGATCTAATCAGATGAGAGACCCTCAAAACCCTCCTAAGGTGGTGCCAAGATTGGGTCAAACAAGAGTTCTTGGTACCATAGAGTTTAATCCCCTGAAGCAACCCTGGAGTCCCATCTATATGGGACTCCTCCTTTATCCTCATGGGGTGCATGCCTCCCTAGGCATGCACCCTCTTCCTATTAGCATTTAGTAGGGAGACAAGGCCCCCGGTACTCTCCTATAGGTGCATGACATATGGACAGATGTCCAAGTGTCCAGGGTCAACATTTGACCAATGTTCGAAAATAGGAATTAGCAGATGATCGAAAATAGTAGGTGTTGTCTTAAATTTATCTCATAAATTAAGACAATCCTTTTTTGATCTAGATGAGCTCCAGTCAGACCAAGTAAAGGTTCCTGAGTGAGTCTAAATATATTTGACTCGATTGAGATAAGCTTTAATGATTATTAAAGCAGAACATTAGGCTCAATCGTATGCTAGCATAATTTTTTTGAACCTAATTGAATCTTATTCAAATCAATTAAACTGGGTTAGTTCAATTGATGACATCCAGATCCAAACCTTTGTTTGTGTGACCCAGTTAGATTTAGTTCTATATGGTAATGGGATATGTTGTGATCTCTATCATCGACATCATCGAAACATCTTTCGATGAATTAGAACTTTTTTGATTCAGTCAACTAGTATGATCGATCATCCAAATCATTCTAATTACTCTCAAAATCCACCAATGACACCTAGCAGCATATGGTGGCAACCCATGAGAATTGAAAGCGAACCTCTCGGTGTAGTTACCTGTGTAATTAGGTTCCTCTATCTTAAGCTCCGATCGGATTAGGGTTAAGGTGATCTCATCAAACCCAAATATTCGTCATATGAATTAATCATTCGATTCAAGTCCAATGTGAAAATCCTAATAGAAACTCTTTCTATTATTTCACTCTGCCATGGCCATGGGCTTATGGACTTGATTCTCATGATCATCATAGGGCTGCTCCTCATCTACCGAGGTAGATAGATCTCCTATTGGTGCAATCCAATTCCTACAACGAACATGCTATAGCCAACATACACCTCAGGATTTCGAATGGCTAGGACACCGAGTTATGGTATAGTTAAACTATAACACACTCAAGGTGAACTATCGATACACCTCAGGTCAAAGAACCAAACACACCACTGTAGCTTCGAGCTAGTCATCGATGAGAAGGTAGACTTCCTTATGACTGCTCGAGGTGGTCATGCTCAGTGCCCTCATTCTCTAACGAGTACCTATACTCTCGCTCCAGTGTTTCTACACCATAGACTGAAGACTCATCTATCCTAAAAAAGTGATCATACACCAACCTTCTAGATCAATCTCTATCCTCATGATGATCCTACGGTCGAAAATATTTTATGATTTAATAATAAAAATTCATGTCTTAAATTTTTAACTCTTGAAAATATGAACTATCATTACCATTAACTCACAGATGTATCACAGATACTTTCAAATACACACTATGGTAGAAAATAACCCATTTTATTATTTATAATTAAAATTATAATTTTTTTCATAGAAGTATATTACAAGTGTCAGCCAATCTGGCTTCTAGGGCACACATATCTAACAAACTCACACTTGACCTAAAGCCAATTGGCTATAAATCTAAGTTTCATCTTCTCAAGGTGGGCTTCGATCTTCTGCTAGCTCAACAGCTTTATAAGTGGATCTACCGCATTATCTATGGAGTCGACTCTCTTGACCTTGACGTAACATTTCTCGAGGTAATCGCGGATGAGGTGGTCTCACCACTCGATGTGCTTAGATTTTTGGTGAGACCTTGGCTCCTTAGCAAGGGCTATGGCACCATTATCATCGTAGTATAGAGAAATGGCATTCGATGGCATCACTTCGATCTCTGTCGTGAACTTCTTGTACCAGAATGCCTCCTTCGTAGCTTCTGACATAGTGATGTACTCTGCTTCCATGGTGGAATCTGCTATCACTGTCTACTTGGAACTCTTCCAACTGACAACACCACCATTACACACAAACAGACTCCCAGATGTCAACTTTCGATCATCTATATCGGACATAAAATCCGAGTCCATATACCCCTGAACTTGGAGTTCTCCAATACCAGAAATCAACAATATATCCTTAGTTCTTCTCAAGTACTTAAGGATACATTTCATAGAAGTCCAGTGTTCTTCATCTGAATTTGATTGATATATGCTTATGATACTCGCAGCATGGGCTATATCAGGTCGTGTACATAACATGGCATACATGAGGCTCCCTATTACTGAAGCATAAGGGATCTTGCTCATGCGTTCAATCTCCTCAAGTGTGTTGGGACACATTTTCTTGGAGAGATGAATGCCATGTCTGAAAGGTACCTATCCCCTCTTGGAGTTTTCCATGCTAAACCTCTTTAGCACATCCTCTATGTACATCTTCTGTGAAAGACCTAGCATCCTATTTGGTCTATCTCTATAGACCTTAATTCCTAGAATGAAGGATGCTTCTTCTAGATCTTCCATAGAGAATTCTTTAGATAACCACATTTTAACTATGGTCAACATGGGAATATCATTTCCAATAAGGAGGATATCATCCACGTACAGTACGAGGAAGACAATAGCGCTCCTACTGATCTTTTTGAAAACACATGATTCCTCTTCATTCTTGATGAACCAAATAATTTGATCACATCATTAAAATGATTATTCCAGCTACGAGATGCTTGTTTTAGTCCATATATGGATCTTTGCAGCTTGCATACTTTGTGATCAGCATCACTGGATGTAAAACCTAATGGTTGTTCCATACAAATATCTTCCTTAAGGTATCCATTTAAGAATGCCATTTTTACATCCATTTATCATATTTCATAATCAAAATAGGCTATAACAGCAAGCAATGTGCGGATGGATTTTAGCATGGCTACTGGGGAAAAGGTATCCTGATAGTCAATGCCTTCGCGCTGACTATATCTTTTGCCACTAATCTAGCTCTGAATGTCTCCACTTTCCGTCTGCACCAATTTTTTTCTTGTAGATCCATTTACACCTAATAGGTACTATACCTTCATGTGGATCTACTAGGGTCCAGACTTGGTTTGAGTGCATCGAGTCAATTTTTGACTTCATTATCTTTAACCATTTTTCGAAGTTGATATCCGATATCGCCTCATCATAGGTTTTGAGATCATCACCATGAACCCCATTACCTAAGAGGAAAATTTTTCCTACTTCCTCTGAAATAGTACCTAAGTACCTCTCAGGGGGGCAGAAAAGCCTTTTCGATCTATGAGGTGGAGGAGGTAGTGATTGTATTAGCTCAACCTGATTTGGTTCCATAGGGTCCTTAGCTCGTTGCTCTTGGGAGACTTTCTCCTTAAGCTTGATTTGCTTTCCAATGCCACCATCTTGAATAAACTATTTTTCAAAAAAGATGGCATGCCGACTCACAATCACATTATGATCTTCAAAAATGTAGAAATAATATCCTAATTACTCTTTAGGATATCCTATGAATCGAGCTCTAAAGGACCTATAGTCTAACTTGTCCGTTTGTTATCTTTTGACATGAGCCAGATAACTCTAAATTCTGAGATGACTCAGACTTGGTTTCTTACCATGCCATATCTCATAAGGTATGGTAGGAACGATTTTAGAGGAAATCCTATTTCATAAATATATAGCAGTTAACAGACTATGTCCTCAAAGAAAATCAGGAAGGTCTATGAAGCTTATCATGGATCGAACCATATCTAATAGGATCCAATTCCTTCATTCTAAAACTCCATTGAGTTGAGGTGTTTTAGGTGGAGTCCATTGAGAGACTATGCCATATTGCTTGAGATAGTACAGAAATTCTCGACTAAGGTATTCACCTCCTCGATCTGATCAAAGAACCTTAATGGATTTTCTAGTTTGCTTTTCCACTTCATGTCTGAATTCTTAAACTTTTCAAAGGCTTCAGACTTGTGTCTCATAAGATACACATACCCATATCGAGATAAATCATCGGTAAAGATTATGAAGTAGACAAAGTTGCCTCTAGCTGGCACATCAAATGGACCGCACACATCAGTATGTACTAGGACAAGTAGATCCATGGCCTTTTCCCCATGTTCTACAAAAGGAAGCTTAGTTATTTTGCCATGAAGATATGATTCATAAATTGGATATGACTCGAAAGTCAACGAACTCAATCACCTAATTTTCTCCAATTTGTTAACCATATCTTCTGCTATATAACCTAACCTTAGGTGCCATAGATACCTATCGTTTGGACTACCCCTGGGTTATTTTGATCCTATGACATTCATATTTTGCTCGATATTAAAGATTGATACATCAATATGTAACTAGTAGAAATCGTTAATAAGAAAACCACTTATAATTTTATTTCTTTTATAAAGAATATTACAATGGTCTTTAAAAGAACTAATTACATAGCCTTCTTGTGCTAAACATGAAATAAAAATCAAATTTTTGCTTGCAGTAGTCATATGATAACTATACTTAAGTACTAAATCTAAGTCAGATGGTAGTCAAAGAGGGTAGGTTTCCACGACTACAGCAGCAGCCCTTGCTCCATTTATAACACGTAGGATTATCTCACGATCCCTCTGTCTTTTGTTATCCTCAAGACCCTGCATGGAAGTGCACAAATGAGCACTAGAACCAGAGTCATGCACCCAATTGGATGCAGAAGAAACTATAAGGTTAGATTCAATAATGAGCATACCTCCAGAAGGACATGTCTCCTTCTTATTCTTCAGGGTGGCTAGGTATGTAGGGCAATTTCGCTTCCAGTGGCCATCAGTATTACAATAAAAATACTTTTCTTTGTCAGCGGCCTTCTTCTTCAGCTTTATCTTTTTTTCTTTCCACCTTCCACCTTCTGCTTTTTCATAGACTTCTTTTTCTTTCTAAAAGATTTCTTCTTGAAAGAAGTCTATTTTATAGCAAGTACTGAGCCTTTAGAACCTTTCATAGAAAGCTCAGCAGTAACTAACATATTCATAAGCTCAGCTAGAATATTCTGAAGTTTATGCATATAGTAGTTCATGATGAACTGCCCATACGCATCAGTCAAGGATTGCAGAATTATATCATTCTATGGATCCTAGTCTAACTTCACTTTGAGCTTCTCAAGCTCTTCCAAGTCCTTGATCATCATTAGACAATGATTTTGGACTGACTGCCCATCATGCATTTTAGCCTTAAATAATTATTTAGTGGCCTAATATTTGGCTGCAAGACTCTATTCACCAAACAACGCTTGCACGTGAGCCAACATTTAGCGGGCAGTCTTGATATCTTCATGTTGGCATTGAAGCTCATCAGACATGGAGCCCAACATGTAGTATCTGGCCTTATTATCTTCATCCATCCACTTATCAAGAGACGCTCTCTATTCAGCAGACAGATGAGCTGGTAAGGTGAGGGAATCCTGGTCTAATACATGAGTCAACTTCTCAGAACCCAAAATAATTTTAAAGTTCTAGAGCCAATCCTTGTAATTGGATCCGGTTAGTCTATGGGTGTTCAGGATACGGGCTAGTGGATTGGACGCAGACATTTTTCTTTTTTCTGTAGAGAGTTAAAGTTTCTAGTTAGATTTTATAATTAAGACTTGATCAATTTGTTTAGAGGTTTGATTTTTAAACAAATCAGCTCCTACTATTTTCTTGGATCCCTACACTCCCTCTATAGAGATGCGAAAATCTACAGGATTACTGATTTCTAGCGGGTGGTGCAGTCCCACCAACTGACTCATCACCTAATCTAACAGTTATTGATGATGGATTAGCCAATAAGTGAACAAATCTTATCTATTGATTCTCTAATAATGGTACACCCAGACTTGGTCTCTAATTCATGAATCTCACCATGCCTAGAAAATTGATCCACTCCTTAGTTAAGTCAGATCCACCATTTACACAGATTGGATTTCTAATTGGATCTCTCACCGTATCTAGAATATTAAGCCCAATCCATCCTTCAGCTCATAGCGTCCAATTCCTAATAAACATGGTTGTATCTTCTCAGTGCAACTGAACTACTATGATCAATCGAGAACAATCAACCTCGGAAAGAGCCCGCACATCTACAATGATGGAAGACCTTAGACTTAATCTTTTCTTGAGGAGATTTGATTTAGGTCTCTTTAAACTTGACTTAACATAGCCATAACCATTATAACTAACCTAGTGGCATGGGTTAGCTCTGATTGTTAGCCACCTTAGATCAAGATCGGGCTGACAAATATGGCTAGGTAAGTGAGATCGGTGGAAGAAATATGCAATTAACTTGACAAGAATGCATTCGAATCAAGTAGCTCCCAATTAAAAATCAATCAATCGTATTTGCCAAACTTACCTTAGACACCAAATTAATGAGCCAGAACCAATCGGGTTAGCCTACAATCCAGACTCCAACCACTGAGCCTAATTAGGTCTTAACTTGATCGATCACTCATGTGACTCGACCTTGACCTAGACTTAATCCTATTAGGTTGATCAATTTAAGCACTTTTGATCCTACCTAACCAACTCTTGATTTGGTTTGATCAACTGCTAGACCTAATTGAGCTACCCAAGTTCGAACCCAATTTTATGAATATATCTTAGATCTGAAAATTCTTAATTTTAGACCTAATATATTTCATAATCTTAATTCTTAATTAAGTTTAGGATTCATAAATAAAATATGTATATAAAATCCTAGGATTTCAGGATCTAGAATTTTATAGAAAATAAGTTTTTTAATTTTTGATTAAGGACGAACGCGTAGCACTTCTACGTACTATAAGAACATCCCATCGAATGGAAGGAGATGGTCTATAAATCCTACTTTGTTCTTATGGTCAGATGGCCAAGAAGAACGTGTTAATCAAAAATATGATAAATCTACAAAACTAGTTAGATCATATATCACATATATAAAAATTAATCTAACTAAAAACATATTTTGCATACATCTCATGTATCATATCATGCATATTTTTTAGATTTAAATTATCTTAGAAACATCTAAAAAATAAGATTTAAATTTGATCATATCAAATTAAAATTTATTCTAGATAATTTTGTAGAACTATTAGACAACTAATCTAAACATGCATCTATCGTATCTCATATGAATAAATTAAATAAATTTATTTTTTATTTTTTATATCTAATTATAATATTTATAATATCAAAAAATAATAAATAAATAGATTTAAAAATTATAATTAATCAAATTAAAATTATGATTATGCTAGACTATGCATAGAATAATTCTATTTCTAGTCTAGTCATGCATCTCATACATCTTAGATCTAGATTATTTAATTTTTAATTTTTTAATTTTAGATCTAATAACATCTACTGTGACATATAAAATAATCTAATTATTAGATTAAAAATAAATTAAAATAAAATCTAATGAATTATGGAACCTGGATCTAATATCAGGTGAAGAAAAAATTCCTATTTTTTGCGGTCAGGTTTATTCAGATCTGATTGGATTAAGAGGAATATTTCAAAAAAAAAAATTTTGAAATCCTAATTAGATCTGAGACTCCTCATATTTGATCTTATTGATCTGATAATAAAAATAAAATAAAAATAAAAAATTAAATCTAACTTAATTATGTCTTTATTTTGGGTAATTCAATTATCCTATGATGATCTCGATATTTGCTTGAGGTTCTGGATGCAGCCATGTAAGCACCTGGCCTTTATCGATATCCACTCGGATAGGATCTGGAGATCTTCTCCTTCTCAATGAATTCTCCAAAAATCAGATATAGATCTGATCTTGAAGATCTTCAAAACTTCTTTTGAAGAACAGTCGTTGTCTCTTGTAGCAGTGCTGCCTTCTTCCTTTCTTGGCATCTTTCACTTGCTTGGATTGCATCTTATTGAAGGAAAAAATCTTGTTTCTTGGGTCAGTTTCATTCAAATCTGATTGGATTAAGAGGAATATTTTAAAAATTTTTCTCTAAGATCTTAATCAGATATGAGACTCTTTAGATATGATCTTATTGATCTGATAAAATAAAATAAAAATTAAATTAAATCTAATTTAATTATACTTTTATTTTAGATAATCCAATTATCCTGTGATGATCTCGATGTTTGTCTGAGGTTCTAGACGTAGCCACGCAAGCGCCTGGCCTCTATCGGTATCCACTCGAGCAGGATCTAGAGATCTTTTTCTTCTCAATCAATCTTCTAAAAATTAGATCTAGATATAATCTTTGAAGATCTTCAAAACTCTTTTGAAGAATAACAGTTGTCTCTTGCTGCAGTGCTGCCTTCTTTTTTTCCTGTCACCTTTCACTTGCTTGGATTGCACCTAACTCATGCCCAAAACATCTTAGGCATGGAGAGGAGAGAGAGAATCAGAGGGTGGCATGGAGAAAGAGGGAGAAAAGCTTTGTGGCATGGGCTAATGTAGAAGCTATTAATTCTTAGCGTAGATAGGATTTATATAGACCCTGCTGTGCCATGCAATGCCATATCATCCTGGCCAATCACGATCCTTTGTACAATCAGATCTAAATCTAATTAGTGGGATGACATCATCTGATCTAATCAGATTAGAGTTCCTCAAAACTCTCCTTAGATGGCACCAAGATCGGGTCAAACAAGTCTTCTTGGTGCCATCTAGGTTGATTCCCTGAAGCAACTGGAGTCCCATCTGTATGGGACTCCAAACCTTATCCTCATGGATGCACACCTCCTTAGGTGTGTGCCCCTTGTCTGTCTGCTTTTTAGTAGGAAGACAAGGGCTAAGGTTCTCTCCTATGGATGCATGACACATGGGCAGATGTCTAAGTATCAAAGGTCAATATTTGACCAAAGTCCAAAGACAAAATTTAGCAGGTGACGGAAAATGGCAGGTGTTGTCTCAAATTTATCTCATAAATTAAGACAGCCATTTTTTAATCTGGACAAGCTCCAGTCAGACCAAATAAAGGTTCTTGAGTGAGCCCAAACATATTTGGCTCTGTCAAGATAAGTTTTAATGATTGTTAAAGGAGAACAATAGGCTCAATCATGTGCTAGCATGATTTCCTTGAACCTAATTGAATCTTATTCAAATCAATTGAATTGAGTTAATCCAATTGATGATATCTAGATTCAAAACCTTGTTTGTGTGATCCAGTTAGGTTCAGTTTCATATGGTAATGGGATATGTCATGATCTCTATCATCGACATCATTGAAACACTTTCTGATGGATCAAAACTTTTCTGATTTAGACAACTAGTATGATCGATCATACAAATCATTCTAATTGCTCCAAAAATCTACCAGTGATACCTAGCAGCATATGGTGGCAGCCGATTAAAACTAAAAGCGAACCTCTCAGTGTAGTTATCTATGTGATTTAGTTTCTCTATCTTGAGCTCCAATTGGATTAGGATTAAGGTAGTCTCGTCAAACCCTAATTTTCATCTTATGAATTAATCATTTGATTCAAGTCCAATGTGAAAATTTTAATAGAAGCTTATTCTATTATTTCACTTTACCATGGCTATGGGCTTTTGGACTTGATTCTCATGATCATCATAGGGCTGCTTCTCTTCTACCGAGGTAGATAGATCCCTTATTAGTACAATCCAATTTCTACAATGAACATGCTATAGCCAACATAGATCTCAAGATTTTGAATGGCTAGGAGATCGAGTTATGATGTAGTCAAACTATAATACCCTCAAGATGAACTATCGATGCACCTTAGGTCAAAGAACCAGATACACCACTGTAGCTTCGAGCCAGTCATCGACGAGAAGGTAGACTTCCTCATGACTGCTCAAGATGGTCACGCTCAGTGCCATCGTTCTCTAATGAGTACCTATACTCTAGCTCCGGTGTCTCTACACCGTAGACTCAAGACTCATCTATCCTAAAGAAGCAATCATACACCAACCTTCCGGATCAATCACCATCCTCATGATGATCCTATAATCAGGAGCATTTTATGAGTTAATAAAGAAAATTCATGTCTTAAATTTTCAACTCTTAAAAATATGAACTATCATTGCCATTAACTCAAGGGATGTATCACAGACACTTTCAAATACACATTATGATAGAAAATGATTTATTTTTTTATTTATAGCTAAAATTATAATTTTGCCCTTAGAAGTGTATTACAAGTGTCAGCCAATCTAGCTTCAAGGGCACACATATCTAACAAACTCCCAATTGACCTAAAGCCAATTAGCTATAAATCTAAGTCCTATCTTCTCAAGGTAGGCTTTGATCTTCTGCTGGCCTAACGACTTTGTGAGTAGGTCTGCCGCATTGTATGCAGAGTCAACTTTCTTGACCTCGATGTAATCTTTCTTGAGGTAATCATAGATGAGGTGGTATCGTCGCTCGATGTGCTTGAATTTCTGATAAGACCTCGGCTCCTTAGCTAGAGCTATGGTGCCATTATTGTCGTAGTATAGAAGAATGGTATTTGATGGCATCACTCCGATCTTTGCGATGAACTTCTTGTACCAAAATGTCTTTTTCGTAGCTTCTGACATAGCGATGTATTCTACTTCCATGGTGAAATCTACTATTACTATCTGCTTAGAACTCTTTCAATTGACAGCACCATCATTACACACAAATAGACTCTCAGATGTTGACTTTCAATCATCTATATCGTACATAAAATCTAAGTCTATATACTCCTAAACTTGGAGTTTTTCATTACCAAAAACCAACATCATATCCTTAGTTCTTCTTAAGTACTTAAGGATACATTTCACAGAAGTCCAGTATTCTTCATCTGAATTCGACTGATATCTGCTTGTGACACTCATAGCATGGGCTATATCAGGTCGTGTACATAACATGGCATACATGAGGCTCTCTATTGCTGAAGCATAAGAGATCTTGCTCATGTGTTCAATCTCCTTAGGTGTGTTGGGACACATTTTCTTAGAGTGATGAATGCCATGTCTGAAGGGTACCAATCCTCTCTTGGAGTTTTCCATGCTAAACCTCTTCAACACTTCGTCTATGTACATCTTCTGTGAAAGACCTAGCATCCTATTCGTTCTATCTCTATAGACCTTAATTCCTAAAATGAAGGATGCTTCTCCTAGGTCTTTTTTGGAAAATTCTTTAGATAACCACATTTTAACTGTGGTCAACATGGAAATATCATTCCCAATAAGGAGGATATCATCTACGTACAGTACGAGGAAGATAATAGCGCTCCCACTGACCTTTTTGAAAATACATAGTTCCTGCTCATTCTTGATGAAATCAAATAATTTGATCACATCATTAAAATGAGTATTCCAGCTACGAGATGCTTGATTAAGTCCATATATTGGCCTTTGTAGCTTGCATACTTTGTGATCAGTATCACTGGATGTGAAACCTAGCGGCTATTCTATATAGATATCTTCCTCAAGGTATCCATTTAAGAAGGCCATTTTCATGTCCATTTGTCATATTTAATAATCAAAATAGGCTGCAACAATAAGTAATATGCGGATGGATTTTAGCATAGCTACTGATGAAAAGGTATCCTGATAGTCAATACCTTCATGCTGACTATACTCTTTCGCCACTAATCTAGCTTTGAATATCTCCACATTCTCATCTGCACCAATTTTTCTCTTGTAGATCCTTTTACACCCAATAGGTACTATCCCTTCTGGTGGATCTATCGAGGTCTAGACTTGGTTTGAGTGCATCGAGTCAATTTCTAACTTCATTATCTCTAACCATTTCTCAAAGTCAATATCCGATGTTGCCTCGTTATAGATTTTGGGATCATCACCATAAACCCCATTACCTACGAGGAACATTTTCTATACTTCCTCTAAGATAGTACCTAAGTACCTCTCAGGAGGATAGAAAATTCTTTCCGATCTATGAGGTGGAGGAGGTAGTGATTGTATTGGCTTAACCTGATTTGGTTCCATAGGGTCCTTAGCTCGTTGCTCTTGTGAGACTTTCTTCTCGAGCTTGATCTACTTTCCAATGCCGCTATCTTGAATAAACTATTTTTCAAGAAAGATGGCATACTGACTCACAATCATATTGTGGTCTTCTGGAATGTAAAAATAATATCCTAATGACTCTTCAGGATATCCTATGAATCGAGCTCTAAAGGATCTATAGTCTAACTTGTCTACTTGTTGTGTTTTGGCATGAGCCAGACAATCTCAAATTTTGAGATGACTCAGACTTGATTTCTTACCATGCCATATCTCATACGGTATGGTAGAAAGAGTTTTAGAGGAAACCCTATTCAGTAAATATATAGCGATTAAAAGAAGGTCAGTGAAACTCATAATGGATCGGACCATATCCAATAGGGTCTGGTTCCTTCATTCTGAAATTTCATTGATTTGAGGTGTTACAGGTAGAGTCCATTGAGAAACTATACCACTTTGCTTGAGATAGTCTAGGAATTTTTGACTAAGGTATTCACCTCCTTGATTTGATCGAAGAATCTTAGTGGGTTTTTTAGTTTGCTTTTCAACTTCATGTTTGAATTTCTTGAAATTTTCAAAGACTTCAGACTTGTGTCTCATAAGATACACGTACCCATACCGAGATAAATCATCGGTAAAGGTTATGAAGTAGTCAAAGTTGCCTCTAGTTGGCATATCAAATGGGCTGCATACATCAGTATGTACTAGGACAAGTAGATCCATGGCCCTTTCCCCATGTCCTACAAAAGGGAGCTTAGTCATTTTGCCATGAAGACATGATTCATAAATTGGATATGATTCGAAAGTCAACGGACATAATAGTCCAATTTTCTCCAATTTGTTAATCCTATCTTCTGCTACATAACCTAGCCTTAGGTGCCATAGATACCTATCGTTTGGATTATCCCCGGGTCATTTTGATCTTATGGCATTCATATTTTGCTCGATATTAAAGACAGATACATCAATATGTAACTAGTAGAGACCGTTAATAAGAAAATCACTTATAATTTTATTTCTTTCATAAAGAATATTATAATGGTTCTTAAGAAAACTAATTACATGGCCTTCTTATGCTAAACATGAAATAGAAATCAAATTCCTACTTGCAGTAGGCACATAATAACAATCCCTAAGTACTAAATCTAACTCAGATGGTAGTCGAAGAGGGTAGGTTTTTGTGGCCATAGTAGCAATTCTTGCTCTATTTTCGATATATAGGATCATCTCACCATCCCTCAGCCTTCTGCTATCCTCAAGACCCTGCATGGAAGTGCACAAATGAGCACTAGAACCAAAGTCAAGCACCCAACTAGATGTAGAAGAAACCATAAGGTTAGATTCAATAACGAGCATACCCCCAGAAGGACCTATCTCCTTCTTATTCTTCAGGGTGGCTAGGTATGTAGGGCAGTTCCGCTTTCAATGACCATCAGTGTTACAATGAAAATACTTTTTTTTTGCCAGCGGCCTTCTTCTTCAGCTCTATCTTCTTTTTCTTTCCACCTTCCACCTTCTATTTTTTTATAGACTTCTTCTTCTTTCCAAAAAATTTTTTTTTGGAAGAAATCCATTCCATAGCAAGTACTAAGTCTTTGAAATCTTTCATAGAAAGCTCAGTAGTAACCAACATATTCATAAGCTTGGCCAGAGTATTCTGAAATTTATGCATATGGTAGTTCATGATGAACTGCCCATGCGCATCAGTCAAGGATTGCAGAATTATATCATTCTACAGATCTTGGTCTAACTTCACTCTAAGCTTCTCAAGCTCTTCCAAGTTCTTGATCACCATTAGATAATGATCTTGGACTGATTGCCCATCATGCATTTTAGCCTTAAACAAATATTTAGTGATCTGATATTTGGCTGTGTGACTCTATTCACCAAACAACTTTTGTAGGTAAGCCAACATTTGACAGGCAATCTTGATATCTTCATGTTGATGTTGAAGCTCATCAGATATCGAGTCCAACATGTAGTATCTTGCCTTATTATCTTCATCCATCCTTTTATCAAGAGATGCTTTCTGTTCAGCGGATGGATGAGCTGGTAAGGTAGGGGGATCCTGGTCCAATACATGAGTCAACTTCTCAAAACCTAAAATAATTTTGAAGTTCCAGAGCCTATCCTTGTAATTGAATCTGGTCAGTCTATGGGTGTTCAGAATATAGGCTAGTGGGTTGGATGCAGACATTTTCCTTTTTCCTATAGAGAGTCAAAGTTTCTAGTTAGATTTTATAATTAAGACTTGATCAATTTATTTAGAAATTTGATTTTTAAATAAATTAGCTTTCACTATTTTCTCAGATCCCTACACTTCTTTTGTAGAGATGCAAAAATCTTCACGATTATTGATTTCTAGTAGATTGTGCACTCCCACAAACTGACTCATCATCATCTTACCTAACAGTTATTGGTGATGGATTAGCCAATGAGTTAACAACTCTTATCTAATGATTCTCTAATCATGGTGCACCCAGACTTGGTCTCTAATTGATGAATCTCATCGTGCTCGAAATATTGATCCATTTCTTAGTTATGTCAGATCCATCATTTGCATAGATTGGATTCCTAATTGGGTCTCTCACTGTATCTAAAATATTGAGCCCAATCCATCCTCCAGCCTATAGCATCCAATGCCTAATAGACAAGGTTGCATATTTTCGATGCAACTGAACCACTGCGACCAACCAAGAACAATTAACCTCGGGAAGGACCCGCACATTTACAATGGTGGAAGACCTTAGACTTAATCTTTTCTTAGGAAGATTTGATTTATGTCTCTTTAAACTTAACTTGACATAGCCATAATCATTATGACTAACTTAGTGGCATGGGTTAGCTCGGATTGTTAGCCACCTTAGATCAAGACTGAGTCGATAAATATGGCCAGGTAAGTAAGACCGGTGGAAGGGATATGCTGTTAATTCAATAAGAATGCATTCAAGTCGAGTAGCTCCCAATTAAAAATCAGTCGATCGTATCTGCCAAACTTACCTTAAACACCAAATTATTGAGCCAGAATCAATCGGGTTAGCCTACAATCCAGACTCTAACCACTGAGCTTAATTAGATCTTAACTTGATTGATCACTCATGTGACTCGATCATGACCCAGACTTAATTCTATTTGGCTAGTCAATTTAAGCACTCTTGATCCCATCTAACCAACTCTTGATTCGATTTGATCAACCGCTAGACCTAATTGAGCTATCCAAGTTCAAATCCAATTTTATGAATATATCTTAGATCTAAAAATTCTCAATTTTAGATCTAATATATTTGATAATCTTAATTTTTAATTAAGTTTAGGGTTCACAAATAAAGTATGTATATAAAATTCTAGGGTTTCAGGGTCTAAGGTTTTGTAGAAAATAAGTTTTGAATTTTTGATTAAGGATGAACATGCAGTACCCCTATACATCATAAGAACATCCCATCGAATGGAAGGAGAGAGCCTTTAAATCCTACTTCATTCTTATGATCGGACGGCTAAGGAAAATGCCTTAATCAGAAACATGATAAATCTACAAAACTAGTTAGATCTACATCATATATCACATATAAAAAAAATTGATCTAACTAAAACATATTTTGCATACATCTCATGTATTATATCATGCATGTTTTTAGGTCTAAATTATCTCATAAATATCTAAAAAATAAGATTTAAATTTGATCATATCAAATTAAAATTTATTCTAGATAATTTTGTAGAACTATTCTACAACTAGTCTAAACATGCATCTATCATATCTCATATGAATAAATTAAATAAATTTATTTTCTATTTTTTAGATCTAATTATAATATTTATAATATCAAAAAAAGTAAATAAATAGATCTAAAAATTATAATTAATTAAATTAAAATTATGATCATGTTAGACTACACATAGAATAATTCTATTCCTAGTCTAGTCATGCATCTCATATATCTTAGATCTAGATTTATTTAATTTTTAATTTTCTAAAATCATCTAATTATTAGATCAAAAATAAATTTATTCGGTGTCTAAGTGTCAAAGGTCAATATTTGACCAAAGTTCAAAGACAAGATTTAGCAGATGATGGAAAATGGCAGGTGTTGTCTTAAATTTATCTCATATATTAAGGTAACTATTTTCTGATTTGGACAAGCTCCAGTATGATCAAATAAAGATTTTTGAGTGAATCCAAACCCATTTGACTCAGTCAAGATAAGTTTCAATGATTGTTAAAGATGAATATTAGGATCAATCATGTGCTAGTATGATTTTCTTGAACCTAATTGAATCTTATTCAAATCAATTGAACTGGATTAATCCAATTAATGATATCGAGATACAAACCCTCATTTGTATGATCGAATTAGGTTCAGTTTCATTTGGTAATGGGATATGTCATGATCTCTATCATCGACATCATGGTAACACTTTTTGATGGATCAGAACTTTTTTGATTCAGACAACTAGTATGATCGATCATCCAAATTATTCTAATTGCTCCCAAAATTCATCAGTGACACCTAGCAGCATATGGTGGTAATCCATCAGAATTGAAAGTGATTGTCTTGGTGTTGTGATCCGTGTGATTTAGTTTCTCTATCTTGAGCTCCAATCGGATTAGGGTTAAGGTGATCTCGTCAAACCCTAATTTCCATCATATGAATTAATCATTCGATTCAAGTCCAATATGAAAACCCTAATAGAAACTCTTTCTATTATTTCACTCTACCATGGCCATGGGCTTATGGACTTGATTCTCATGATCATCATAGGGCTGCTTCTCTTCTACCGAGCTAGATAGATCACTTATTGGTGCAATCCAATTCCTACAAGGAACATGCTATAGCCAACATACACCTCAAGATTTCGAATGGCTAGGAGATCGAGTTATGGTGTAGTCAAACTATGACATCCTTAAGGTAAACTATCGATGCACCTTAAGTCAAAGAACCAGACACACCATTGCAGCTTCGAGCTAGTCATCGACGAGAAGGTAGACTTCCTCATGAGTGCTCGAGGTGGTCACACTCAATGCCCTCGTTGTATAACAAGTACCTATACTTTCACTTCGATGTCTCTACACCGTAGACTCAAGACTCATCTATCCTAAAAAAACGATCGTACACCAACCTTTCGGATCAATCACCATCCTCATGATGATCCTACGGTCGGAAGCATTTTATGAGTTAATAATGAAAATTCATATCTTAAATTTTCAACACTTGAAAATATGAACTAACATTGTCATTAACTTAAGAGATGTATCATAGATACTTTCAAATACATATTATGATAGAAAATAATCTATTTTATTATTTATAGTTAAAATTATAATTTTATCCTTAGAAGTGTATTACAAGTGTCAGCCAATCTGGTTTCAAGGGCACACATATCTAACACTTATTCATGCCCAAAACCCCTTGGGCATGGAGAGGAGAGAGAGGACCAGAGGGTGGCATGGAGAAGGAGGGAGAGAGGCTTTATGGTGTGGGCTAAAGGTAGAAGCATTAAAATCTAGGCGTAGACAGGGCTTATATAGATCCTACTGTGCCATACAGTGCCACATCATCTCGATCAATCATGGCCCTTTGAGCAATCAGACCTAAATCTGATTAGTGGGATGACATCATCTAATCTAATCAGATAAGAGACTCTCAAAACCCTCCTAAGGTGGTGCCAAGACTGGGTCAAACAAGAGTTCTTGGCGTCATAAAGTATAATCCCCTGAATCAACCCTAGAGTCCCATCTATATGGGACTCCTCCTTTATCCTCATGGGGCGCATGCCTCCCTAGGCATGCGCTCTCTTCCTATTTGCATTTAATAGGGGGACAAGGCCCTAGGTACTCTCCTATAGGCACATGACACATGGGCAGATGTCCAAGTGTCCAGGATCAACATTTGACCAATGTTCGAAAATAAGAATTAGCAAATGAACAAAAATGGCAATTATTATCTTAAATTTATCTCATAAATTAGGATAATCCTTTTCTGATCTGGACGAGCTCCAGTCAGACAGAGTAAAGATTCTTGAGTGAGCCCAAACACATTTGGTTCAGTCGAGACAAGCTTTAATGATTATTAAAGGAGAACATTAGGCTCGATCGTGTGCTAGCACGATTTCCTTGAACCTAATTGAATCTTATTCAAATCAATTGAACTAGATTAGTCCAATTGATGACATCCACATCCAAACTCTTATTTGTGTGACCTAGTTAGGTTCAGTTCCATATGGTAATGGGATATGTGGCAATCTCTATCATCGACATCATCGAAACACCTTCCGATGGATCAGAACTTTTCTGATTCAGTCAACTAGTATGATCGATCATCCAAATCATTCTAATTGCTCCCAAAATCCACCAGTGACACCTAGCAGCATATGATGGCAACCCATCAGAACTAAAAGCAAACCTCTCGGTGCAGTTACCTATGTGATTAGGTTCCTCTATCTTAAGCCTCGATCGGATTAGGGTTAAGGTGATCTTGTCAAACCCTAATATCCATCATATGAATTAATCATTCGATTCAAGTCCAATATGAAAACCCTAATAGAAACTCTTTCTATTATTTCACTCTATCATAGCCATGGGCTTATGGAATTGATTCTCATGATCATCATAGGGCTACTCCTCATCTACCGAGGTAGATAGATCTCCTATTGGTGCAATCCAATTTCTATAATGAACATGCTATAGCCAACATACACCTTAGAGTTCCGAATGGCTAAAAAATCGAGTTATGGTGTAGTCAAACTATAACATCCTCAAGATGAACTACTGATGCACCTTAGATCAAAGAACCAGGCATACCACTATAGCTTCGAGTCAGTCATCGATGAGAAGGTAGACTTCCTCATGACTGCTCGAGGTGGTCACGCTCAGTGTCCTTATTCTCTAATGAGTACCTGTACTCTCGCTTCGGTATCTCTATACCATAGACTCAAGACTCATCTATCCTAAAGAAGCGATCGTACACCAACCTTTTGGATCAATCACCATCCTCATGATGATCCTACAATCGGGAGCATTTTATAACTTAATAATGAAAATTCATATCTTAAATTTTTAACTCTTGAAAATATGATCTATCATTATCATTAACTCAAGAAATGTATCATAGACACTTTCAAATACACACTATGATAGAAAATAATTTATTTTATTATTTATAGTTAAAATTATAATTTTATCCTTAGAAGTGTATTATAAGTGTCAACCAATTTGGCTTCTAGGGCATGCATATCTAACATATAGTATCTTGCTCATGCATTCAATCTCCTCAGGTGTGTTGGGGCACATCATTTTGGAGAGATGAATACTATGTCTAAAAGGCACTAGTCCTCTCTTGAAGTTTTCCATACTAAATCTTTTCAGCACCTCTTCTATGTACATCTTCTATGAGAGACCGAACATCCTCTTCGATCTATCCCTATAGACCTTAATTCCCAAAATAAAGGATGCTTCTCCTAGGTCTTTTATAGAAAACTCTTTCGACAACCATACTTTGATTGAAGTTAACATAAAAATGTCATTCCTAATTAGAAGGATGTCATCCACGTACAGTACGAGAAAGAAAATAGCACTCCCACTGATCTTTTTGAATATACAAGGCTTCTTATTTTTAATAAAACTAAATGATTTGATCACATCATTAAAATAAGCATTCCAGCTCCAAGATGCTTTCTTTAGTCCATATATGGATCTTTACAACTTGCAGATGTTGTGATCACCATCACTGGATGTGAAATCAAGTGACTATTTCATATAGATATCTTTCTTAAAATATCTATTTAAGAATATCATTTTCACATCCATCTACCATATTTCATAATTAAAATAGGCTACAATTGCAAGCAACATGTGGATGGATTTAAGCATGGCTACTAGCGGAAAGGTATCTTGATAGTCAATGCCCTCACGTTGACTATATCCTTTCGCCATGAGTCTAGCCTTGAATGTCTCCACATTTCCATCTGCACCTATCTTTTTCTTGAAGATCTATTTACACGCAATAGGTACTATACCTTCAGGTGGATCTACCAAGGTCCAGACTTGGTTCAAGAGTATTGAGTCAATCTCTGACTTCATTGCCTCTAACCATTTCTTGGAGTCAATATCTGATATTGCCTCATCATAGATCTTGGGATCATCACCATGAATTCCATTTTTTATGAGGAATATTTATTCTATATCCTCTGAAATAGCACCTAAGTACTTCTCAAGAGGATGGGAAACCCTACTTGATCTACAAGGTGGAGGAGATAGTGTGTGGATTGGCTCAGACTGATCGGGTTCCATAGGTTCATTGTCTCGTTGCTCTTCGAAGACTTTCTTCTTGAACCTGATTTATCTTTTGATGCTATCATCCTAAACAAATAGATTTTCAAGAAAAATGACACGTCGACTCACAATCACATTGTGGTCTTCTGAGAGATAGAAATAATATCCTAATGACTCTTTAGGATATTCTATGAACTGAGCTCTAAGGGACCTAGAGTCTAACTTGTCTGCCTATTATCTTTTGACATAGGCCAGACAATCCAAAATTTTAAGATGACTCAGACTTGATTTCTTACCATGCCATATCTCATATGGTATGGTAGGAATGATTTTAGATAAAATTTTATTTAATAAATAAATTATTATCATTAAACTATGTTCCCAAAGAAACTCAGGAAGCTTCTTGAAGTTCATCATAAATCGGATCATATCTAATAGGATAGGGTCTGATTTCTCCATTTTTAAATCTTATTGAGTTAAGGCATTTCTGATGGTGTTACTATGAGATTATGCTATTTTTCTTAAGATAGTTTAGAAATTTTTTACTAAGATATTCGTCTCCTCGATCTGATCGAAGAACCTTAATAGGCTTTCCAATTTGCTTCTCTATTTCATGTCTAAATTTCTTGAACTTTTTAAATGTTTCAGACTTATGTTGCATTAGGTATACATACTCATATTGAGATAGATCATCGATAAAAATGATGAAGTAGAAAAAATTACCTCTGGCTGGCCCATCAAATGGGTCGCACACATCTGTATGTACCAGGACAAGTAGGTCTGTGGCCCTTCCCCATGTCCCATAAAAAGAAGCTTGGTCAATTTTCCTTAAAGGCATGATTCATAAATTGGATATGACTCAAAAGTCAACAGATCCATTAGTCTGGAGTTTTTTAATTTGTTAATTCGGTCTTTAACTATATGACCTAAGATAAGGTGCCATAGATACCTTTCATTGATACTATCCCTAGATCATTTTGATCCTATGGCATTTATGTTTGCTCGATATTAAAAACAGAAACATCTTCATGTAACTGATAGAGATCGTTAATTAAAAAATTACTTACAATTTTATTTTTTTCATAAAAAATTATATAGTGGTCCTTAAAGAAATTAATTATATAGTTCTCTTATGCTAAACATGAAATAGAAATCAAATTTCTACTTACAGTAGGCACAAAGTAATAGTCTTTAAGAACTAAAACTAATCCAAATGGTAGTCGAAGAGGATAGGTTCTCATGGCCACAGCAGTAACTTTTGCTCCATTTTTTATACACATAATCATCTCACTATCCCTCAGCCTCCTACTCTCCTTAAGATCCTACATAGAAGTGCACAAGTGAGCACTAAAACTAGAGTCAAGCACCCAACTAGATGCTGAAGAAATCATAAGATTAGTCTCAATGATGAGCATACCTTCAGAAGGACCTATCTCCTTATTGTTCTTAAGGCTAACTAGGTATGAAGGATAATTCCGCTCTCAATGGCCATCGGTGTTGTAGTGGAAATATTTTTCTTTATCCACAACCTTCTTCTTCGGTTCTCCCTTATTCTTCTTCTTTCCTCAACCTTCTACTTAGTTGCAAACTTCTTTTTCTTTCCAAAAAATTTTCTTTTGGAGAAAGTTTGCTCCATAGCAAGAACTAAGCCCTTTGAACCTTCCATAGTTTGCTTAGTAGTAATCAGCATATTCATTAACTCGGCCAAGGTGCAACTAAGGCTTATTCATATAGAAGTTTATGATGAACTATCCATACAAATTAGTTAAGGACTGCAGGATCATATCAATCAGTAGGTCCTTGTCCATTATGACGTCGAGCTTCTCAAGCTCTTCTAAGTCCTTGATCATCACCAAAAATGATCTTGGACTGACTGTCCATCATGCATCTATGATTTAAAAAGTATCATCAAGATTTGATAATGTGCTACATGACTCTATTCACCAAACAACTCTTGCAGGGTGAGCTAACATTTAGTGAGCAATCCTAATATCTTCATGTTGGCACTGCAGCTCATCTTATATTGAGCCCAACATGTAGCACTTGACCTTGTTATCATCATCAAACTATTTTTCATGAGATGCTCTCTGATCAGCGATCAAACAAACTAGAAGAGTGGAAAGTTACTAGTCCAATACATAGAACAGCTTTTTGAAACTCAAAATAATTTTCAAGTTCTAGAGCTAATCCTTGTAATTGGATCTAATCAGTCTGTGGGTATCTAGGATTCAGGTTAGGAGATTTGATGCAAACATTTTTTTATAGAGAGTCAAAGTTTCTTGCTAGACTTGTAATTTGACTTAATCAATTTATTTAAAAATTTTATTTTTAAATAAATTTAGGCTCTCACTATTTTTTTGGATCCTTATACTTTCTTAGCAGAGATGCAAAAGCCTCCACGATTATTGACTTTTAGTGAGTGTTGTGGTCCTACCGACTAGCTCACCACCTCGTCTAATAGTTATTTATGATGGGTCAATCAATGAGTGGATAACTTTTATCCAATATTTCTTCAAACATAGTGCATCCAAACTTGGTCTCTAATTCATGAAGCTCATCATGCTCAGAATATTACTCCAATACTTAGTTAAGCTAGACCCACTCTTTGCATGAACTGGATTTCTAATTGGGACCTTCACCATATCCAAATATTGAGCCTAACCTATCCTCCAATTTGTAGCATCCAATGTCTAATAGATGTGGTTGCATCTTTTCAGTGTAATTGAACCACTGTATCCAGTGGAGAACAATCAATCCCAGGAAGAACCTGCATATCTACAATGATGGAAGACCTATGACTTAATATTTTCTTAAAAAGATTTCAATTTAGATCTCTTAGACTTGACTTAGTCAAATAATTATGACTAACCTAGTGGTGTGGGTTAGCTCGAATCATTAGCCACCTCAAACTAGAACTGGGTCAACCCAAATGACTAGGTAAGTGAGATAGGTGGAAGGGATATGTCATTAACTCATCGTGAATGTATTTAGATCAAGTAGCTCCTAATTAAAAATTAGTCAATCATATCTACCAAACCTACCTTAGATACCAAATTATCGAACCAAAATTGATTGGGTTAGCCTACAATCTAAGGCTCAAACTGCGGAGCCAAATTAGTTCTTAAAGTGGTCAACCACATATGACTGTAAGTCGATTTTGACCAAGACTTACAACTATTGAGCTGGTCAAAACTAAGCACTTTTGATCCCACCTAATCAACTCTTGATTCGATTTGATCAACAGCTTGACCTAATTGAGCTACCCATACCCGAACCCATGTGTTATGAAGGTGTCTTAGATCTGAAGATTCTTAATTTTTAGATTTAATTAATTTCATAAACTTAATTCTTTATTAAGTCCAAGGGTTCATAAACAAAACATGCATCAAAGATCCTAGAATTTCAAGATCTAGGATTTTGTAGAAAAGTAAGTTCTTGATTTTTGATTAAAGACAAACGTGCAGCACCCCTACACACCATAAGAGCACCCCATTGAATGAGAAGAGAGATCCTTTAAACCCTTTTTACTCTTATGATCGAACGGCCAAGGGAAATGCCACAAACAGAAATATCAATTATACTATAAAACAGTCAAATCTACTACATATAACACTTATACGATTTAAGATCTAACTTATACATGCTTTGTATACATCTCATATATGAAAATTAAATATATAAATGCATGTTTTAGATCTAATTACATCTAATGTAATATCTAAAAATAAAAATTTAAGTAATTACATTATAAAATTTTTTATTCTAGATAATTCATTGCATAGAACTGTTGAACTAATCTAGACATGCATAACATATATCGCATATATGAAAAACTTTTATGGATCTATCGATTTCAGATCTAATTAAATCTAATATAATATTTAAAATCTAAAGTATTAGATCATAAATAAAATAAAATTAGATCAAAAATAGATCTAAAGAACTACAAATACAACTTTGATACCAATTGAAGGAAAAACTAATTTTCCTACAGCAGGATCGATCTGATCTGATTTGATCAGATCTAAAGAAAAATTTTAAATTTTTTTTTTCTTAAATCCAATCAGATCTAAGACTTCTCAAATCTGATTGGAATGATCTAACTGTAAAATCTAAAAATAAAATTAAAACCATAACATCTAATATTACCTGATTTGGATAAACTATTTATCTTATCGATGATCTGACAGCACTTCAAGGATCTGATGCTAGCCACGCACGTGCCCGATCTTTATTGAAGTCCACTTGGGTTAGATCTAAAAGTCCTCTCCTATTGGATCTAATTTTAAAAGATCAGATCTGATGTCAATCTGATTTGCCAATGATCTGATCTTTGGCAGCACCGCAACCATCTCACGATCGGTATCATCTTGATTGGTTCTTCGCAACAGCAGCCTTCAACATTTGAATCTAATTTTGCCCAACCTATTTGGGCATGGAGAAGAGGGAGGGGATCAAATAGGAAGGCATGGAGATGGATAAAGGGGCAGGGCTTCACCATAAATTAATTTTCAATACCAAATACCTTTGGCAAGAGGTCTATTTATAGACCTATGTGCAGCCCTAGAGTCCTAAGCAAACACTTTGCTTGAAGCGGAAGGACTCTCCACCTAAATCCCATGCCCATAGCTATTTTCTCCAGATTTTTGTCACCTAAAATGGTGGAGAAAGTGGTGTGGAGATGAGATAAGGGAGGAGGTAGGCGCACAAGGTTATGTCCCTAGAGTTTGAACTTTTTCAAACTCTTGACCCATTCAGATTTCACAAGGATGGGATGCCTCATTTTAAATCCATATGGGGCATGCACCCTCTCTCCCATCACAAAACACCTAGGGGTGTGTGCCCCTAGAAGTTCTTTAGGGGGCGCATGCCCCCCTCTCCCTTAATTCCTACAAAGATGGGTCAACCTTTGACCCTTGTCCTGTTCCAATCTTATGGAATTTAAGATTAGCCCTTTTCTTTTAGGATAAGCCTTAATCAAACTAGAACAAGATCCACTTAGACCAGGACAAATTCATATAGGGCTCTCAGGTGAGCCAAATCCAATTTGACTCAATCAAGACGAATAAGAAAGACAACAGAAGGAGAAAGTCAGGCTTAATCATGTACTAGCAAGATTTTCTTAATCTTGATTAGATCAAATCCAAATCAATTGCATTTGGTTAGCCTAATTGATGACATCCAGACCCAAACCCTTATTTGTGTGACTCAATTAGGTTCAATTTCATATGATAATGAGATATGTTGCGATCTCCATAATCGACATCATCAAAACACCTTTCAATAGATCAGAACTTCTCTGATTCATCCAATTAAAATCATCAATCATCAAGATAATTCTAGTTGATCCCAAAATCCACCAATGATACCTAGCAGTATATAGTGGCAATCCATCAGAACCAAATACAAACCTTTCGATGCAACTATCTGTGTGATTGGATTGTTCTATCATGAGCTCCGACAAGATCAAGGTCAAAGTGAACTCGTCAGACCTAATACCCGTCATATGAATGAATCATTCAACTCGAGTTCGATGTGAAACCTTAATAGAAGCTTCTTTTTATTAATTCACACTGCCATGGCTACAGGCTTAAGGACTCATTTTCATGATCATCATAGGACTACTCTACTGAGGTTGATTAATCTTCTATTGGTGCGATCCAATTTCTACAATGAACATGCTACAACCAACATATACCTTAAGATTGTAAATGGCTAGGAGACCAAGTTATGGTATAGTCAAACTATAACACACTCAAGGTGAACTATCGATGCACCTCAAGTCAAAAAATCTGACACACAACTATAGCATCGAGCTAGTCATTGACGAGAAGATAGACTCACTTATGACTGCTCGAGGTGGTCACGCTCAGTGCCCTTATTCTTAATTAGTACCTATACTCTCGCTCTGATATCTCTATACTGTATACTCAAGACTCATCTATCCTAAGAAGCCGATCATACACCGATCTTCTGGATCGATCACTATCCTTGTGATGATCCTATGATCAAAAGTAATTTATAAGTTAATTATGATAATACATGCCTTAAATTTTTAATTCTTGAAAATATGCATTATCATACCTGTTAACTCAAAGGATGTATCACAGATACTTTAAATACATAATATAATAAAAAATAATTTTTTTATTAATTTTAGTCAAAATTATAAAAATATTCCTCGAAAGTATTTTATAAAATATTGGCCAATCTAGCTTCTAGTATAGTTATTTAACAGAGCAAAGGTTGCTACTGTGGTCGTGGGATTGTACCCTCTGTAACTACCATTAGGAAGCTTCTTAGTTTTAAGGGGCTTTTTTTGTTACCTGCTATAAGTAGGAATCTAATTTTTGTCTCCTATCTAGTACAGGATGGATATGTAATTAGTTCCTTTAAGGATCACTTTATTATTTTTTATAAAAGAAATAAAATTGAAAGTGGTTTCTTAATCAACGGTCTCTATTAGTTACATGTAGATGTACCCGTTAATTATGTCGAGCAAAATATGAATGCCATAGGATCTAAACAGTCTAGAGATTGTGTAAATAAAAAGTACTTATGACACCTTAGGCTAGGTCATATAGTAGAAGACAAGATTAACAAATTAGAGAAATTTGGATTAATGGATCCATTGACTTTCAAGACATATCCAATTTGTAAGTCATGTCTTCAAGGCAAAATAACCAAGCTACCCTTTGTGGGATATGGGAAAAGGAGCATAGAGTTATTTGCTCTGGTGCATACAGATGTCTGCTACCCATTCGATATGCCGGCTAGAAATATTTTTATCTACTTCATTACCTTTATCGATGATTTTTCTTGGTACGAATATGTGTACCAGATGTGTCACAAGTCTGAGGCTTTTAAAAAGTTTAAGAAATTTAGACATAAAGTAAAAAAATAGATCAAAAATCCCATTATGGTTCTTCAATCAGATCGAGGAGGCAAATACCTTAGTAGAAAATTTCTAGACTATCTTAAGGAGTATAGCATAGTCTCGCAGTAGACTCTACCTAGAATGCAATAACTCAATGGAGTTTCAAAAAGAAGAAGTTGGACTATATTAGATATGATCTAATCCATGATGAGTTTCATAGACCTTCTCGAGTTTCTTTAGAGATATAGTCTTATGATAGCTATTTATGTACTGAATAGAGTTTTTTTTAAAATCGTTCCTACCATAAAATATGAGATGTGGCATGGTAAGAAATCGACTCTGAGTCATCCAAAGATTTGGGGCTATCTAGCCCATGTCAAGAGATAGCAGATGGATAATTTAGAATCTAGGTCCCTTAGAGCTTGATTTATTGGATATCTTAAGAAGTTATTGGGATATTATTTCTATCTTCCAGAGGACCATAATATGATTATGAGTCAGTATGCAATCTTTCCTGAAAAATAGTTTATTCAAGATGGTAGCATGGAAAGATAGATTAGCCTTGAGTAGAAAGTCTTTAAAAAGCAACGAGCCAAAGAACTTGAGGAACCTGGTCAGTCTGAGTCGATCCATATACTACCTCTTCCACCTTAAAGAGCTAGGTTAGTGGCAAAAGGGTATAGTCGGTATGAAGACATTGACTATTAGAACACCTTCTCACCAATGGCCATGGTAAAATCAATCCACACACTGCTAGCTATTGCAGCATATTTTGATTACAAAATATGGTAAATGGATGTGAATATGGCATTCCTAAATGGATATCTTGAAAAAAATATTTATATGAAACAGCTACTTGGTTTCATCTCTAGTGATAGTGATCATAAGGTCTACAAGCTGCAAAGATCCATCTATGAACTTAAGAAAATATCTCAGAGCTAGAATGCTCATTTTAATGACATGATCAAATCATTTAGTTTCATCAAGAATGAGAAGGAGTCCTATATATTCAAAAAGATTAGTGGAAGCATTGTTGTCTTCCTCGTATTGTACGATTGAGGAGAATGCTAAGATTATCATAGAAGATGTATATAGAAGAGGTGCTGAAGAGGTTCAGCATGGAGAACTCCAAGAGAGCTCTTGTGCCCTTTAGACATGAAATTCATCTCTCCAAAAAGATGTGCCCAAACATATCGGAAGAGATTGAATGCATGAGCAAGTTCCCTTATACTTTGGTAATAGGGAGCCTTATGCATGCCATGTTATGTATAGGATCTGATATTGCCCTTGTTGTGAGTGTCACAAGCAGGTATCAATCGAATCTAGGTGAAAAGCACTGGACTTCTGTAAAATGTATCTTTAAGTACTTAAGAAGGACTAAGGATATATTTTTGATCTTTGGCAATGGAGAACTCTAAGTGTAAGGATATACAGATTTAGACTTTATGTTTGATATTGATGATCAAAAGTCAACATCAGAAAGTCTATTCTTATATAATGGTGGTGCTGTAAGCTGAAAGAGTTCCAAGTAGAAAGTGATAGTAGACTCCACCATGAAAGTAGAGTATATCGTTGCCTTTGGAAGCTACAAAAAAAGCATTCTGATTCAAGAAGTTTATTGCAGAGCTAAGAGTGATGTCATCTAGTCGTCACTCTATACTACGACAATAATGGTACCATAGCCCTAGCTAAGGAGCTAAGATCTCACCAAAAGTCTAAGCTCATCGAGCGACAATTCCACCTCATCCATGATTATCTTGAGAAAGGATATGTCTTAATGAAGAGAGTTGATACTGCAGACAATACGACTGACCTATTGATGAAGCCTTTGAGCCAGCAAAAGATTGAAGCCTATCTTGATAAGATGAAACTTTGATTTATAGCCAATTGGATTTAGGTCAAGTGGGAGTTTGTTAGATATATGCCCTAGAAGCCAGATTGACTGACACTTGTAATAATTTCTAAGGGCATAATTATAATTTTGACTTATTTTTAATAAAATAGATTATTCTTTCTATCACATTTATGTATCAAGTATCAGTGATACATCCATTGGGTTAACGAGTATGATGATACATATTCTCAAAAATTGAGAATTTAAGATATTTGTTATCATAGATAACACATAAACTACTTCTGATCATAGGATCATCACAAGGATGGTGATTGTTTTCAAAGATTGGTGTATGATCACTTTCTTCAGATAGCTGAGTCTTGAATCTATGATGTAGAGACATCAGAGCAAAAGTATAGATACTTGTTGAGAAGAAGGGTATTGAGCATGACCAACTTCGAGTAGTCATAAGAGAGTCTACCTTCTCATCGATGACTTACTCAATGCTATAGTTATGTGTCTGATTCTTTGACTTGAGGTGCATCGACAGTTCACCTTAAGGATGTTATAGTTTAACTATACCATACCTCGATCTCCTAACCATTTAGAATTCTGAGGTATATGTTGGCTATAGCATGTTCATTATAGAAATTGGATCACACCAAGATGGGATCTATCAACCTCAGTAGAGGAGTAGTTCTAATATGATCAAGAGATTGAGTCCTAAAGCCCATGGCCATGGTAGTGTGAAATTATAGAAAGAAGTTTCTACTAGAATTTCACATCAGACTCAAATCAAATATTCAATCGTATGATAGGATTTGGATTTGATGAGTCAACCTTAACCTAATCCTATCGAGACTCACGATGGAAGAACCCAATCACGTGTTAGTTACATCGAGAGATTCATATTCAGTTTTGATGGATTGCCATCATATACTGCTAGGTATCACTGATGGATTATGGGATCAATTAGAATTATCTCGATGATCGATAATTCTAATTAGATGAATCAAAAAGAGTTTTGATCCATCGAAAGATATTTCGATGATATCGATGATGGAGATCACGATATATTCTATTACCATATAGAATTGAACCTATTAGATCATATAAATAAAGGTTTGGATCTGGATGTCATTAATTGGACTCAAGTAGTTAGATTGATTTGGATTAGATCTAATTAGATTTAAGAAAATCATGCTAGCACATGATTGGACCTAACATTCTCCTTCATTGGATTTCTTGATTAGTCTGGACTCTATCAAATTAGATTTGGCTCATTCAAGAATCTTGTATGGGTTTGTCTGAATTGACTGGACCTTTTTCTGGTCAGATCAGATCTTGTCTTGGTCTCAGATGAAAAGAATTAGGGCAAGGGGGCACCAAGAGTTGGCACCTCCCCCCTTGACTTGGTCTTGAGAGTAGGAAAGAAAGGAGAGGGGTGTGTGCCCCCATTTTTTCTCTTGGGGTGCATGCCTCTAGATGGTTTCCTAGAGAGAGAAGGGTGCACACCCATCCTTGGCATGTGCCCCTTGGTGATTGAGATAAGGGAGAGGTTGTTTGAGTTTGTTTTAGTTTAAATTCTATTTGAACAGGTCAAATGAATTCAAACCTATTCAAACTTTAAAAGAGATTTGTTTCATGTGCCAACTACCTTTATCATGATAAGGTGGCATAATATTTTAGGCCATTCTGTGCAATAAAAAGGCCGTAAAAGTTAGATGGGGCATGGGGCTTAGTTAAGAGTCCTTTTGCTTTAAGCAAATAGATCCGGTCAATTGCTTAAAGCCCTAAGACTCTTGGTCTCCCTAATTTTCTATAAATAGGGAACTAGGCTAAAAGGTTTGGCCATTCCACCAGCCCATGCCCAAGCTCTACTTATTTTCTCCATGTCTACTCTCCCTCCTCTTGATCCTCTCTCCCATGCCCAAGTGTTGGGTAGATTGCATCGTCGAGCGTCGAGGTGCAAGCCATGCAAGTACAAGTCGAAGAAGATCCCGATTGTGTGTCGATCAGATTGCTATCGAAGATTGGATCAAAGGCATGCAAAGAAGATTCAGATCTAATTTTTTAGAATCAAATCAAGAAGGAGAAGATCTCAAGATCTGATCTAAATGGATACTGGTAGAGGCCGAGCATGTGCGTGGCTCAAGTCAAACCTTGGGACAGCTTCAGATTGTTATTGCGAGTAAAGCATTTACTTAAAAGGTGGTATTTAGAATACTCTTATTTGATGCATTTTTGTTTTAGATTAATGCAATTAGATTTGAGAACTTTCAAATTTGATCGGATCATTGAAAAATTTTTAAATTATGCTGCTTTAATTTTGATATTATCAGATAGATCCATCAGAACCTTCACTTTGGGCATGGGAGAGAGAGGAAGTGGGGAGGAGGGGAAGGAGGCAAGGAGGAAGAGAGGCAGGGCTTCATAGTTTCTAAAACTATGATTGTTAAACTCTTTAGCAGGTTTTTTATTTATAAAAATAGGGAATAAAGACTTCTAGGGCTTTAAGTTATTAACCAGGTCAAAAACTTAAAGCAGAAGGACTCTCCTCAATAAATCTAGCACTCCTCTTTTCTATGAGCATTTTGTTGAACAAAAAGCATTTGGGGCATGCACCATCTTATCCAGATAAGGTGGTTTGGTGCCCCATCTAAATCCTCTCCCAATTTGAATTAAATCAAACTTCTTTAACTTATTCAAGCTAAGTTTAAACCAAAACAAACTCCCTTATCCATATGCATAAGGGCACATGCCAAGAAGAACTAAGAGGGCATGAACCCTATATTATTCTCTCCCTCAAAAGTGCACACCCCTAGAGAAATTATAGGGGACGTGCGCCCCTCTCCTCTTGCATAGAAGACTTGGTCAAAAATGCAGGGCATCCCACACTTAGCACCCCCTTATCTTAATCCAATTAGGAGAGCTAGGGCACACCAACTCTTGGTATCGTTGCGAGCCAAATCCAATTTGGCTAAAACCAATCCAATAGAAAATCCAATACCGGAGAAATTGGGTTCAATCATGTGTTAGCATGATTACTTTGAATATAATTGAATCAAATCCAAATCAATCAGATTGTATGAGTCCAATTAAAAATATTCAGAGCCAAAAACTCTTGATTGTGTGACCCCATAGGTTCAATTCTATATGGTAATAGAACATGCCATGATCTCCACCATCGACATCATCGAAACTTCTTTTGATAGATCGAAACTCTTTTTGATTCATCCAATTAGAATTATCGATCATCAAGATAATTCTAATTAATTTCATAATCCATTAGTGACACCTAGCGGTATGTAGTGGCAACTCATCAAAACTAAATAAGAACCTCTCAGTGTAGTTATCGTATGATTCGATTCTTCTATTAGGAGTTCTGATAGGATGAGGTTAAAGTTGACTCATCAAACCTCATACCTATCTTATGATAGAATCAATCGATTTAAGTCTAAGGTAAAATCCTAATAGAAATTCCTTTGTATTATTTCACAGTGCTATGTGTTAGATATATGTGCCCTAGAAGCCAGAATTGGCTGACACTTGTAATACACTTCTAGGGGCAAAATTATAATTTTGACTAATATCAATAAAATGGGTTATTTTCTATCACATATGTGTATTTAGTGTCTGTGATCCATCCTTTGAGTTAATGGTAATGATAATTCATATTTTCAAGAGTTGAAAATTTAAGACATGAATAATCATTTTTAACTCATAAATTGCTCCCGACCATAGGATCATCACGAGGATGGTGAATAATCTGGAAGGTTGGTGTACAATCGCTTCTCTTTAGTAGATGAGTCTTGAGTCTATGGTGTGGAGACACCAGAGTGAGAGTACAGGTACTCGTTAGAGAACGAGGGCACTGAGCGTGACCACCTTGAGTAGTCATTAGAGAGTCTACCTTCTCGTCAATGACTGACTCGATGCTGCAGTAGTGTGTCTGGTTCTTTGACCTGAGGTGCATCGGCAGTTCACCTTGAGGGTGTTATAGTTTGACTACACCATTACTCGGTCTCCTAGTCATATAGAACCCTGAGGTGTATATTGGTTATAGCATGTTCATTGTAGGAACTGGATGGCATCAAGATGGATATCTATCTACCTCGGTGTAGAGGAGCAGCCCTATGATGATCATGAGAATCAAGTCCTAAAATCCATGGCCATGGTAGAGTGAAATAATAGAAAGAGTTTCTATTTAGATTTTCACATTGGACTCGAATCGAATGATTACATCATATGATAGAGACTAGGGTTTGACGAGTTTAGCTTAACCCAATCTGATCGGGCTCAAGATAAGAAGAACTTAATCACACAGATAGCTGCACAAGAGGTTCACATTCAGCTCTGATGGGTTGCCACCATATACTGCTAGGTGTCACTGATGGATTTTGGGAGCAATTAGAATGATTTAGATGATCGATCATTCTAGCTGTTCGAATCAGAAGAGTTCTGATCCATCAAAAGGAGTTTTGATGATGTCGACGATAGAGATCATGACATATCCTATTATCATATAGAACTAAACCTAACTGGGTCACACAAACAAGGGTTTGAATCTGATGATCATCAATTGAACTGATCTAGTTCAATTGATCTGAATGAGATTCAATTAGGTTCAAAAAAATCGTGCTAGCACTCGATTGAACCTAACGTTCTTCTTTTACTATCATGAATAAGTTGTCCTGTCTGAGCCAAAGGAGTTTGTACTCAATTAGAGGCCTTCATATGGTCTGACTGGAGGTTATCCAAGTCAGAAAAGGTTGTCTTATTTTGTAAGACATTACCTGCCATTTTTGGTCACCTACCAATTTCTTGTTCTTTGACTTTGGTCAAAAGTCTACCTTTGACTGGTCAAACATTGACCATTGACACTTTGACTTTTGACCACATGTCACGCACCTATTGGAGAGCTGGTGGGGGCCTATCCCCCTATCAGAACCTAGAAAGGAGGAGGGCACATGCCACCCTAGGCGTGTGCCCAAGTTGGAGGCGCCCTGGAGTCCTTGTTGGACAAGGACTCCACCTCCCTTTTGGATTTCAATTAGAGTTCTTCTAAGAACCAACTTTGATTGGTCTTAGGCATCCTCTAACGAGGAATCCAGGGGACTCTATTCCACAATCAGATTTAGATCTGATCTCAAAAGGTTGTGATTGGTTGGAAAAGAGGAGTTGGATCACAGTTAGTCTATAATAAGACCCTCGCCACTCAGATTTATGATGAGATGATTGAAATAAGAATTCCCCACGCCAAGGCTTTTTCTCCTCTCCTTCTCCATGGCCTAAAGCTTCTTCTCCTCTCCTTTCACGTGCCAAAATAAGTTTGGGGAGCTGGTTTGGTGGCGATCTAGATCAAAGAAAAGGCGATCAAAAGCAAGAAGGCTGCACTGGCTGCAAAGGACGACTGCTGATCTTCAAAAAGGATTTTTGAAGATCCTCGCCAGATCAGATCCAGATCTAATTTTTGGAGATCGTGATAAGAGAAGAAAGGAATCTCTAGATCTAGTTCGAGTGGATACCGGTAGAGGCTAGGGCTTGTGGCTAGATCCAGAACCTTCCGCTGCAAACAGGATCATCATGGGATAATTGGGTTACCAAATCAGGTAAATTAAATTTGATTTATTTATCTTTATTTTATTTTATTTATTAAAATAATAAGAATCAGATTTAAAATATACAGATCTGATTGAGATCAAGAAAAAGTTTTTGAAATATATCTCTTGATCTGATCAGTTTGAAGAACCTGGACGAGAATCTGGGGAGGATTTTCCTTCAACTGGTATCAGAGCCATGTTCTAAAAATATTTAGATCTGATTTTAAATATATATTATTAAAACACTACAACAAAAATTAACTTAATTATAGAATGTAAACACATAGACGTGATCAAGAGACACATACGACAAAGAAATTATAACATATAAATGATTATGGAATCCATAAGAATTACAGAAGATATGCACATGACCTATATCATACGCAATAAGAATAAAACACATATTTATAGAAATAACGTCTAATGACCAATGTTATTTGATTTAACTAAATCACTCACTTAAATCATATTAGATCCATAATTAATTCATAACTATTTTTCAATATAAGATAACATCACATATAAATATAAATAAAAATAAGTAAATAAAAAATATACATTATTATCAACACACATCCATAATAGCAGAATATATTGAAGTGCATGTCATAGAACATGATCTAGACATAGAATATCTATCATATTATATCATAGATTAGAATTTATTGACTTAGATCTATTTACCATCATAGATTAAGACTATTTCAGATATCAATTCTATAGATACCGATAAATCTTAGATCTGAACCAATAGCACATATCCGCACCTACATGACTCAGATGATCCATGGCAAAATATGCCATGTGATATAGATCTACTTTGTATAATACTGAGATAATAAGTCATAGATATAAATAGATCTCGAATAGCCCACTTTCTTGTCAAAGTCCATTAGAATGTATCTAACAAAGAAATATAAGGCCATATACACTCTGGACTACAGCAAAGACCCACCCATTCCGCTCTATTAACCGAATAGAAGAAAAGTTACAACAGGCAATCATCATAACTTACCATTCAAAAATGGCGCGAATGTTCTTATGACGAAGCATGTGCCTTTCACTTACTAGACATGAACAACTACTTCTAAACTGAGTTCACCTAAACACCATATTCTTTTTGCACACCCTAGCTTATTAAATATTCTAAATAGATAATTGGTCACACAATACAATTCAGATCATACAGACATCACAAAATAAAACAGTCTAGCTTGTCCACCAATTAATCTACTAAACACTATCTCACAACAGATCAAAGGCATAGCACGTGACACAATCTTATAATGCCAGCCAATAGATAATGTTGATCAAGCCACATCGATCCACGTCAAACTAAACCACAATTAGCTTCACGATAATAATACTATTGCATATAAGCAGCCCACAACTCTCATATGATAATTCCCATTTCGACTCCATACATACAATTCTCCACACGGCATTCATAAGCGTAAGCTCTGCAAAGCAGCAAACTACGCACGACATTACACAAACCGGTTATTATAATGAGCACGCAACACCTCTCGACTGCACAGAGACCATTGCAGTAAAGCAGGATTGTAAGGATTTACCTCCATCTCCACTACTAGCTTACTGTTGACAATTCCATCATGAGACCTGTCAAGAATGTCGAGCAACTAACCATGGAATAGGTTACATAAAGTCTGGTCAAGTGAATCCATCACAAGACCAATTAGGCTATTAGGTCGGATGACTACGAACTCATTCGTTCTAAGAAAAGATTAAGTCTGAGTCTTACATGTAGATGTGCAGGCCCTTCCCGGGGTTGATTGTTCTCGACGGATATAGATGGGCTCAGTTGATATCCGAAACGAATGGCAACCATGTTCTATTAGGCATTGCGATGCTATGGGCTAGAGGAAGAGTTTGGACTCAATATTCTAGATACGGTGAGAGACTCAATTAGGAACGCCAGTCTTAGCAAATGGTGGTTCTGTCTAAACAAGGAGTGGATCAATATTTCGGATACGGTGAGATTCATGAATTAAGACGCGCAAGTTTGGGTGCAACCATGATTAGAGAATCATTGAACAAGAGTTGTTCACCATTGGCTAACCCATACACCAATAACTGTTAGGTGAGATGGAATTCAGTTGGTGGAGACCGGCACGCACCCACCTAGAAATCATTAATCGGGAGATTTTCGCATCTCTACAGAGGGAGTGTAGGGATCCGAGAAAAAGTGGGAGCTAATTTATTAAAATTAAAATTCTAAATAAATGGTTAGTCAAAATTACAGTATCTAACTAGAATCTTTGACTCTCTAAAGGAAAATGTCATGCATCCAACACATTGGCACGTATCCTGGACACACATAGACATGACTCAACCTAAACTATAAGATTGGCTCAGGAACTACAAAATAGTTTTGGGTTGCTGAGAAGTTACCCATGTTTTAGAGCAGGATCCTTCCACCTTACCAACCCGTCCATCTATTGAAAGGGCAGAGAGCATCTCTGAAAAAAATGGATAGACGAGAAAATAGCCAGATATTACATGTTGGGGCTCGATGTCGTGTGAAGGAAATCCTGATTTCCCGTCCAGGTTCATTCAGATCTGATCAGATCAGAGATATATTTCAAAAATTTTTTCTCTTGATTCCAATCAGATCTTGATATGTTTTAGATCTGATTCTTATATTTTAATAAAAAAATAATTAAAAAGATAAATTAAATCAATTTAATTTACCTGATCTGGGTAATTCCTAATTACCCTGTTGATGATTCCTGTTTACAGCGAAGGTTCTGGAATCTTAGCCACGGCAAGCGCCTGGCTCTACCGTATCCACTCGGGTTGGATCTGGAGATCCTCTTCTTCTCTATCACACTCCAAAAATTAGATCTGGAATCTGATCTGGAGGATCTTCAAAACTCTTTTGAAGATGAGCATCGTCCTTTGCAGCGCAGCCTTCTTATTTTGATCTCCTTTCTTTGATCTGAATCGCACCAACCAAGGTCCAAAACTCATTTTGGATGTGGAGAGCAAGGGGAGAAGAGCTATGGCATGGAGAGGAGGAAGAGGCACCTTGGGTGGCATGGGGTTTTCCAATTGAATTGCTTAGAATCTGAGTTGGGCACAGGGTCTCTTTTATAGACTAAGCGTGATCCAACTCCTCTTCCTCCCAACCAATCACAACCCTTTGTGAAATCAGATCTAAATCTGATTGGTGGGAATAGAGACCCCTGGATTCCTCCTTAGAGGGCACCTAAGACCAGTCAAAGTTGGTTCTTAGAAGAACTCTAATTGGAATCCAAAAAGGAGATGGAGTCCTTGTCCAATAAGGACTCCTAGGCGCCTCCAACTTGGGCACACGCCTAGGTGGCGTGCGCCCTTTCCTTGCCAGGTTCTGGCAGGGGAGCAGGCCCCCACCAGCTCTCCAATAGGTGCATGACATGTGGTCAAAAGTCAAAGTATCAACGGTCAATGTTTGACCAGTCAAAGGTAGTCTTTTGACCAAAGTCAAAGAACAAGAAATGGCAGGTGACCAAAAATGGCAGGTAATGTCTTACAAATAAGACACCTTTTCTAACTTGGACAACCTCCTGTCAGACACAATGAAGGCCTCTGTTGAGCACAAACTTCTTTGGCTCAGACAGGACAACTTATTTATGATAGCAAAAGAAGAGCGTTAGGTTCAATCGAGTGCTAGCACGATTTCCTTGAACCTAATTGAATCTCATTCAGATCAATTGAACTAGATCAGTTCAATTGATGATCACCAGATTCAAACCCTTGTTTGTGTGACCCAGTTAGGTTCAGTTCTGTATGGTAATGGGATATGTCATGATCTCTATCATAGACATCATCGAAACTCCTTTCGATGGATCAGAACTCTTCTGATTCGAACAGCTAGAATGATCGATCATCTAAATCATTCTAATTGCTCCCAAAATCCACCAGTGACACCTAGAAGTATATGGTGGCAACCCATCAGAGCTGAATGCGACCTCTTGTGCAGCTACCTGTGTGATTCAGTTCTTCTATCATCGAGCCCGATCAGATTAGGTTAAGGTGAACTCGTCAAACCCTAGTCTCTGTCATATGATGTAATCATTCGATTTGAGTCCAATGTGAAAATCTAAATAGAAACTCTTTCTATTATTTCACTCTACCATGGCCATGGATTTCTGGACTTGATTCTCATGATCATCATAGGGCTACTCTCTACCACCGGAGGTAGATAGATTCCATCTTGATGCAATCCAGTTCCTACAATGAACATGTCATAGCCAACATCACCTCAGGGTTCCATATGGCTAGGAGACCGAGTAATGGTGTAGTCAAACTATAACACCTCAAGGTGAACTGCCGATGCATCTCAGGTCAAAGAACCAGACACACTACTACAGCATCGAGTCAGTCATTGACGAGAAGGTAGACTCCCTAATGACTACTCGAGGTGGTCACGCTCAGTGCCCTCGTTCTTAATGAGTACCTATACTCTCGCTCTGGGTCTCCACACCGGTAGACTCAAGACTCATCTACTAAAGAAAGCGATTGTACACCAACCTTCCAGATCAATCACCATCCTCGTGATGATCCTATGGTCAGGAGCAATTTATGAGTTAATAATGATTATTCATGTCTTAAATTTTCAACTCTTGAAAATATGAATTATCATTACCATTAACTCAAAGGATGTATCACAGACACTAAATACACATATGTGATAGAAAATAACCCATTTATTGATTTTAGTCAAAATTACAATTTTGCCCCTAGAAGTGTATTACAAGTGTCAGCCAATTCTGGCTTCTAGGGCACATATATCTAACAGTCTGATGAGCTCCAGCGCCAACATGAGGATATCGGGACTGCTTGCCAAATATTGGCTCACCTGCAGGAGATGTTTGGTGAACAGAGTCGCGCAGCCAAATATCAAGTCACGAAATGACTTTTTAAGGCTAAGATGCGTGATGGGTAGTCAGTCCAAGATCACTATCTGACAATGATTAAGGACATGGAAGAGCTTAAGAAGCTCGATATGAAGTTAGACTTGGATCTGCAGAACGATATTATTCTGCAATCCTTGACTGATGCATATGGGCAATTCATCATGAATTACCACATGCATAAACTTCAAAATTTCTTGGCCGAATTAATGAATATGCTGGTTACCGCTGAGCTTTCTATGAAAGGTTCTAAAGACTCAGTTCTTGCTATGGAACGGACTTCTTCCAAAAGAAAGTCTTATGAAAAGAAAAAGAAGTCTGTGAAAAAGCAAAAGATAGAAGGAACAAAGAAGAAGAAGGCAGAGCTGAAGATGAAAGCCACTGTCAAAGGAAAGTATTTCCATTACAACAGCGACGGCCAATGGAAGCGGAACTGCCCTACTTACCTGGCCACCCTGAAGAACAAGAAGGAAAGTCCTTCTGGAGGTATGCTCGTTATTGAGTCTAACCTTACGGTTTCTTCTGCATCCAGTTGGGTGCTTGACTCTAGTTCTAGTGCTCATCTGTGCACTTCCATGCAGGGTCTTGAGGATAGTAGGAGGCTGAGGGAAGGAGACATGATCCTACGCATTGGTAATAGAGCAAGAGTTGCTGCAGTAGCCGTGGGAACATACCCTCTTCGATTACCATCTGATTTAGACTTAGTTTTGAAAGACTGTTATTTTGTGCCTGTAGCTAGCAGGAATTTGATTTCTGTTTCATGCTTAGCACAAGAAGGTTATGTGATCACCTTCTTTAAGGACCATTGTAACATTCTTTATGAAAGAAATAAAATTGCAAATGGTTTTCTTATTAATGTCTTTATCAGCTATATATTGATGTACCTATTCTAACTATCGAGCAAAACGTGAATGCCAAACGACCTAGGGATAGTCCAAATGATAGATATCTATGGCACTTGAGATTAGGTCATATAGCAGAAGATAGGATCAACAAATTGGAAAAAAATGGGCTATTGAGTTCATTGACTTCCGAGTCATATCCAACTTATGAATCTTGTCTTCAAGGCAAAATGACTAAACTCCCTTTTGTTGGATATGGGGAGAGGGCCACAGATCTCCTTGCCCTAATACATACTGATGTGTGCGGCCCATTTGATGTGCCGACTAGAGGCAATTTTGTCTACTTCATTACCTTTATCGATGATCTGTCTAGGTATGGGATGTGTATCTTATGAGACACAAGTCTGAAGCTTTTGAAAAGTTCAAAGAATTCAGACATGAAGTAGAAAAGCAAACTGAAAAACCCATTAAGGTTCTTCGATCAGATCGAGAAGGTGAATACCTTAGCCTAAAATTTCTAGACTATCTCAAGAAAAATGGTATAGTCTCTCAATGGACTCCACCAAGAATACCTCAACTCAACGGAGTTTCAGAACGGAGAAATTGGACCCTATTGGATATGGTTCGATCCATGATGAGCTTCATAGACCTCTCTGATTTTCTTTATGGACACTCATTGTTAACTTCAATTTATCTACTGAATAGGGTTCCCTCTAAAATCGTTCCTACCACACCGTATGAGATATGGCATGGTAAGAAACCAAGTCTGAGTCATCTCAGAATTTGGGGTTGTCCAACTCATGTCAAAAGACAATAAGCGGACAAGTTAGAGTTTAGGTCCTTTAGAGCTCGATTCATAGGATATCCTAAAGAGTCATTAGGATACTATTTCTACATTCCAGAAGACCACAATGTGATTGTGAGTCGACATGCCATATTTCTTGAAAAATAGTTTATTCAAGACAGTGGCATTGGAAAACAGATCAAGCTTGATGAGAAAGTCTCACAAGTGGAACGAGCTAAGGACCAATTGGAACCAAATCAGGTTGAGCCAATAAGAACACTACCTCCTCCACCTCGTAGATCGGAAAGAGTTTCCCATCCCCTGAGAAGATACTTAGGTATTATTTCAGAGGAAGTAGAGGAAATGTTCCTCGTAGGTAATGGTGCTCATGGTGATGATCCCAAAACCTACAATGAGGCGATATCAGATATCGACTCTGAGAAATGGCTAGAGGCAATGCAGTCAGAAATTGACTCGATGCACTCAAACCAAGTCTGGACCTTGGTAAATCCACCAGAAGGTATAGTACCTATTGGGTGTAAATGGATCTTCAAGAGAAAGATTGGTGCAGATGGGAATGTGGAGACATTCAAGGCTAGACTAGTGGCAAAAGGTTATAGTCAATGCGAAGGCATTGACTATCAGGATACCTTTTTCCCAGTGGCTATGCTAAAATCCATCCGCACATTGCTTGCCATTGCAGCCTATTTCGATTATGAAATATGGCAAATGGACGTGAAAATGGCATTCTTAAATGGATATCTTGAGGAAGATATCTATATGGAACAGCCGCTAGGTTTCACATCCAGTGATACTGATCACAAGGTTTGCAAGCTGCAAAGGTCCATATATGGACTTAAGCAAGCATCTCAAGAGCTGGAACATTCGTTTCAATGATGTGATCAAAATATTTGGTTTCATCAAAAATGAAGAGGAACCGTGTGTTTTCAAAAAGGTCAGTGGGAGCGCTATTATCTTCCTCGTATTGTACGTGGATGACATCCTCCTTATTGGGAATGATATTCCCATGTTGACGACAATCAAAATGTGGTTGTCCAAGGAATTCTCCATGAAAGACCTAGGTGAAGCATCCTTTATTCTAGAAATTAAGGTCTATAGGGATAGACCGAATAGGATGCTAGGACTATCACAGAAGATGTACATAGAGAAAGTACTAAAGAGATTTAGTATTGAAAACTCTAAGAGGAGATTAATACCCTTCAGATATGGTATTCATCTTTCCAAGAAGATGTGCCCTAGCACACCTGAGGAAATAGAACGCATGAGCAAGATCCCTTATGCTTCTGCAATAGGGAGCCTCATGTATGCCATGCTATGTACACGACCTGATATAGCCCATGCTGTGAGTGTCACAAGCAGATATCAGTCAAATCCAGGTGAAGAACACTGGACTTCTATGAAATGTATCCTTAAGTACTTGAGAAGAACTAAGGATATGATGTTGGTCTTTGGTAACGGAGAACTCCAAGTCCAGGGATACATAGACTCAGATTTTATGTCTGATATAGATGATCGAAAGTCGACATCTGGCAGTCTGTTTATGTGCAATGGTGGTGCCATCAGCTAGAAGAGTTCCAAGCAAACGGCGATACCATCTCATCCACGATTACCTCGAGAAGGGTTATGTCGAGGTCAAGAGAGTCAACTCCACAGATAATGTGGCAGACCCACTTACAAAGTCGTTGGGCCAGCAGAAGATCGAAGCCCACCTTGAGAAGATGGGACTTAGACTTGTAGCCAATTGGCTTTAGGACAAGTGGGAGATTGTTAGATATATGTGCCCTAGAAGCCAGAATTGGCTGACACTTGTAATACACTTCTAGGGGCAAAATTATAATTTTGACTAAAATCAATAAAATGGGTTATTTTCTATCACATATGTGTATTTAGTGTCTGTGATACATCCTTTGAGTTAATGGTAATGATAATTCATATTTTCAAGAGTTGAAAATTTAAGACATGAATAATCATTGTTAACTCATAAATTGCTCCCGACCATAGGATCATCATGAGGATGGTGATTGATCCGAAAGGTTGGTGTACAATCGCTTCTCTTTAGTAGATGAGTCTTGAGTCTATGGTGTGGAGACACCAGAGCAAGAGTATAGGTACTCGTTAGAGAATGAGGGCACTGAGCGTGACCACCTCGAGTAGTCATTAGGGAGTCTACCTTCTCGTCAATGACTGACTCGATGCTGCAATATTGTGTCTGGTTCTTTGACCTAAGGTGCATCGGCAGTTCACCTTGAGGGTGTTATAGTTTGACTACACCATTACTCGATCTCCTAGCCATATGGAACCCTGAGGTGTATGTTGGCTATAGCATGTTCATTATAGGAACTGGATGGCATCAAGATGGAATCTATCTACCTCGGTGGTAGAGGAGCAGTCCTATGATGATCATGAGAATCAAGTCCGAAAATCCATGGCCATGGTAGAGTGAAATAATAGAAAGAGTTTCTATTTAGATTTTCACATCGAACTCGAATCGAATGATTACATCATATGACAGAGACTAGGGTTTGACGAGTTTACCTTAACCCTAATCTGATCGGGGCTCAAGATAGAAGAACTTAATCACATAGATAGCTGCACCAAGAGGTTCGCATTCAGCTCTGATGGGTTGCCACCATATACTGCTAGGTGTCACTGGTGGATTTTGGGAGCAATTAGAATGATTTAGATGATCGATCATTCTAGCTGTTCGAATCAGAAGAGTTCTGATCCATCGAAAGGAGTTTTGATGATGTCGATGATAGAGATCATGACATATCCCATTACCATACAGAACTGAACCTAATTGGGTCACACAAATAAGGGTTTGAATCTGGTGATCATCAATTGAACTGATCCAGTTTAATTGATCTGAATGAGATTCAATTAGGTTCAAGGGAATCGTGCTAGCACTCGATTGAACCTAACGTTCTTCTTTTACTATCATGAATAAGTTATCCTGTCTGAGCCAAAGAAGTTTCTGCTCAATTAGAGGCCTTCATATGGTCTGACTGGAGGTTGTCCAAGTCATAAAAGGTTGTCTTATTTTGTAAGATATTATCTACCATTTTTGGTCACCTGCCATTTCTTGTTCTTTGACTTTGATCAAAAGTCTACCTTTGACTGGTCAAATGTTGACCATTGACACTTTAACTTTTGACCACATGTCACCACCTATTGGAGAGCTGGTGGGGGCTTGTCCCTATCAGAACCTAGCAAGGAGGAGGGCACATGCCACCCTAGGCGTGTGCCTAAGTTGGAGGCGCCCTGGAGTCCTTGTTGGACAAGGACTCCACCTCCCTTTTGGATTTCAATTCGAGTTCTTCTAAGAACCAACTTTGACTGATCTTAGGCACCCTCTAAGGAGGAATCTTGGGGACTCTATTCCCACCAATCAGATTTAGATCTGATTTCATAAAGGGTTGTGATTGGTTGGGAAGAAGAGGAGTTGGATCACAGTTAGTCTATAAATAAGACCCTATGCCCAACTCAGATTCTGATGAGATGATTGAATAAGAATTCCCCACACCCAAGGCTTTTTCTCCTCTCCTCCTCCACGCCAAAGCTTCTTCTCCCTCTCATTTCCACGTCTAAAATAGTTTTGGAGCTTGGTTGGTGCGATCCAGATCAAAGAAAGGCGATCAAAAGCAAGAAGGCTGCACTGCTGCAAAGGACGACTGCTGATCTTCAAAAGGATTTTTGAAGATCCTCCAGATCAGATCCTGATCTAATTTTTGAAGACGTGATAGAGAAGAAGAGGATCTCTAGATCCAGTCTGAGTGGATACCGATAAAGGCAAGGTGCTTGCATGGCTAGATCCAGAATCTTTCGCTGCAAACAGGATCATCAACGGATAATTGGATTACCCAAATCAAGTAAATTAAATTTGATTTAATTTATCCTTATTTTATTTTATTTAATAAAATAATAAGAATCAGATCTGAAATATATCAAGATCCGATTGGGATCAAAAGAAAAATTTTTGAAATATATCTCTTGATCTGATTAGATCTGAACGAACCTGGACCAAAAAATCAGGATTTCCCTTCACTATGGCCATGGGCTTTAGGACTCAATCTCATAATCACCATAGGACTACTCCTTATCTATCGAGATAGATAGATCCTATCTTGATATGATCCAATTCCTACAATGAATATGTTATAGCCAATATATACCTCAGGATTCCAAATGATTAGAGATCGAGTTATGGTGTAGTCAAATTATAATACCTTCATGGTGAACTACCGACGCATCTTAGGTCAGAGAATCAGAGACATAATTGTAGCAATGAGCAAGTCACTGATGAGAAGGTAGACTTTCTTATGACTGCTCGAAGTTGATCATGCTCAATGTCCTTATTCTTAACAAGCAACTGTACTTTCACTTTGGTGTCTCTACACCGTAGATTTAAAACTCATCTACCTAAGAAAGTGATCGTACATCAATTTTTTGGATCGATTATCGTCCTCATGATGATTCTATGATCGGAAGCAGTTTATGAGTTATTTATGATGACACATGTCTCAAATTCTCAACTCTTGAAAATATATATTATCATATCCATTAACCCAACGGATGATTCATTAACACAAAACAACACAGATGTGAATGATAAAATAACCTAGATTTAATTTATAAATAAAAAAATATAAATTATGCCCATAGAAATTATTATGTGTCAGCCAATCTGGCTTCTAGGGCATACATCTAACAAAGTTGGAAGAGAACTCATGGCATAAAAGAGGAAGAAATAACCAAAGCACTTTTTATGGGGCACAGGAAGTTGATATGGCAAGGATATCAAATCCCTCTCCTAACCAACGAGAGCTTGACTACTGGTAGAATTTGATATGCCCGAAGGAATGTTAGGTAGGTCATTCAATTTAAGGCATGCTAAAAGATGAGATTTCTTTTCGTAATGATTGTAGTAAGGTGCCTACCCATTTTTATCAAAAAGGGGCACCGTTTCAGCTGATTGATTGGCACCGTGTACCTTCAGCAAGTCCAAACTTGAATATTTCCTTTACTCGAACCCTATTTGGTCCAAACTCAAGAGTAGGAGGCATATGTTGGGGATAAAATCATCTCTGCCGAAGACAACAATTTTGATCCAAATGTCTACTTCAACTACCAAACCCTGCTGGTGAGTTTAGCAGAATCCGATCCCGGTTCTTTTAGATAACCATCAATTCTACTGCTGAGTTCAATGGCCACTGATCCCGGCTTGATGAGAGTGTGGTCCGGCAAACCCCACTCCAATTCCATCCAAGTCCAGCTCTCTCCAAGTTTAGCAACACCCCGGGTTCAACGATAACATTCCTCACTACCTATGATTTTTCTTCTCTTGGATTCAAATCCATCCGATCCCATAGCCCGCCAAACTCTACTCTAGTTCCCCTTCGGTTTGATGCAGTCTAAGTTCAAAGTTCAATGTCTAGTTTCTTCAGGTTCAGCTCCATCCAATCTTGTGGTCCCCTGATCTCTAGCGATGACTTCCAATGCAATTTAAGTTCGAAAAAACCCTATGTAACTATTATGGCTTCCCAGCCCACCTAAATTTGGCAACTACCGATCCCCTCCCTCGACCTTGCAGATAACCAGACTCAACTCCCTACCATCCTAGACTCGACTCAACCCAATCTGCTCTTGAATTTTCGCATTCTATTTTCAAATTTGTATGATTGTCTTGTGACAGCTAGCCACAATTCAGATAAGGCAACTCTAACCACCCAATCCTATAAATTTTGGTCACAAACATCGCACGTCACGCCTGATCCGGTTGGGACCATCCATAGATAGTGCCCTTACGAACGGCTCTGACTCTTATCTATAAATAGAAGTCTTTATGGGACTCTTAGATATGAGAATTCTTTCTTCTCATGTGTTTCATTTTTGTTGAGTAGAGTTCTGACTTGAGCGTCGGAGGATCCCTACTAAAGCCACTTCTAGTTAGGATTTTTTTGTGGATCTTGGACATTCAACGCCATTCACTCCAGCCACTTCGGCAGAGGCTGAAATTCTACAGCAACATTAATGAAGTAAACATCGACCTTTCTATATATTTTGGTTAACCTTGCCTTGTTATTCTCGTCTTCCAATCTAAAGAAATGTCACTTAATGTTTTATTATGAATAAATTGTATGACCAGATACAATTTGATGAGTGTAGATGTTGAGACTACGTTAGAACAGTACTCTACAGCAAGGCATGTCAGATTAGCAGCCTCACTTAGTCCTTTAAAAGCTTAATTTTCACAAGGGAAGATGAGAATTTCCTAAAAAAATAGAAAAATAGGGAGTTTTACAACAAATGCTTGATGTATTACAGTGGCATTGTTCTTACTGACTACTGTACGGTCGTTAACCTTATGATGGTTTTGAGTTAAATGGTTGCTTTCATTTCAAACAGGCACATTTTACTCCATTGTAACTTCTTTAAGTAGACAAGTTTATTTAATTGTAAAATTTTTCCCTGACAATAAAGCCAGCTGCTAGTTCTTTTGTACCGATCACGCTGACATACTGGTGAAAAGTCGGCAACCAGATTAATAACCACTGAGTGTAACATTGCTAACGTAGACTTGTTAAGGCTATGGTTCAGTTTTATCCCATCCCATTTTTGTGGCAGCAATCACTCTCCCAGTCCACATGCTTGCCACGATTCTAGACAAATGACTGGAGAGGGCCCTGCTTCTGTGTCCCATTCTAGGCCTCACATACTTGATTGGCAGGACAATTCCCCATCTCGACCGCAGGTCCCAAGTTACTGCTATTTGATCAATGTCCCAATCCAGTCTTGCCTTCTAATTTTGTATGGCTACAATTCATTCTGAAATCAAGAACTCCTGTTATACTGACCATTCTAGACAAACATCTTCATGGTCTCTGAAATATATTAGCCAGACCCCTCCCACTCCACTGTTCCAGTTCTGCATGCAACCTACCTAACTTGCAGTCTCCTTCCGGGCATTCATAGTCATAGTGTTAGAGGAGAAGAGATCATGGAGCTCTTATCCATGCCAACTGCTCGGTTGCCTACTGGGAGGCGGCACGTTGGTGTTCGCAATTGCTCGATTATTTGTGCAGGGATAGCGGAGCCATCGGGAGTTCCAGCACCAATGGGACAAAAGACAGAATACAGGGACGGCTTGTTTGAGAAGGCCTTCATGTCATTGTTTGCTCGTAAGATGGAGAAGTTTGCAGAGGGTGGCGGTGAGGGGAAGAGCAAGAGGAGCATGTGGGGGTGGGACTATGAGAGCTTTGTGGATGTTTCTAAGAGGGTGATGATAGGGAGGTCGAGGAAGCAGCAGCAGGAGGTGGTCAGGGAGGTGCTCCTCTCCATGCTGCCCCCTGGTGCTCCAGCTCAGGTACTGAACTCAATCATATATGCATGGCAGAACAAAGTTAAATTCTTGGCGCTACTGAACATTGGTTGAAGTTATTTCCTTTATGCATGGATATGTAAATAGAAAAGAATAAAGTGTGTGGCACTTGGATAAAAAATAGACATTCCTATAAAATCTGCCATCATTATTTGTTCTTTTGTTTGTGTTGATGCAGTTTCGGAAATTGTTTCCACCAACCAAATGGGCAGCTGAGTTTAATGCTGCGTTAACAGTGCCTTTCTTCCACTGGTTAGTTGGACCATCTGAGGTACTTACTGATTTGCTTGTCTTATTTTTTCCTGAGCAATCACCGATTTGTTTGTTAAGAAATTTAACTTCAGTATTTTATTAGAGGCTCTGGCACTCCCATATAAAATAAGCTTGCAGTTGAATATTGTTTTAGAACCATACCATCTCTAAGCCAGAACTATTAGTACCCAATTATGGATACCGTAGTCTAATAAATGCTTAATGTGTTAGCCCATACTTTAAGCCCTATAACAAATAGTAGGATTGCTGCCTATCAGCGAATGCTGCTTCAAGGAATCAATGCTTTACCCTTGCTGATGATACTTATTGGCGCAAAATTTGGTTAACGCCGGATTTGAGGCTGGAGTTGGAGAAGATAAGGCCACCGCCAGTGACCTGCAAAACAAGTCTCATCTGGAGTCAGAGGTGGTGGCTCCGGCAAGATCCTCTGATGATCAAGTCGGCTCTTTCGGCCAACAAAAATGGAATGCTCAGAAAAACAAGTGGCAGAGTATCGAGAGGAAGAAGAGTGCCCCCGGAAAAACATATCTGGAGAGTCCCTTTTATAGACGGAGGCTATAACAAACTGATAGTGACAACCATAACTGCTCAGTAGTGGGCCATTCGGGGCCATGTGAAGTTTGTTACAGAGGGTAGTGTCTGTTGTCATGACGTGCCAGTCTGTTGGGATTAAATAGTTGAAGCTCGGAGGAGGTAGACACTGGCAACGAAGTGCTTTAAGTTTCATCAATTTCAGAGGAGTTCGGACTTCTTCAGGATCATCTGTGTGTAAGTGGGTTCATACTGTGCAGATTGCTGGATCCACGTAGGCGTGGAGGCCCTTCCAGGCGACTGCATGAAGTTCAGCCGGAAGGGGTTTGAAAGTCTACTAGAGAAATCCTGAAGGAAGTCCATTGGAGGAATTCGGAAGGAGGTCTACTAGAAGAATTCAGAAGGAGTTCGACTGACGGAGAAGTCCAATTGAGGATGAAGTCTGGAAGGAGTTTGACTGATGGAGTCCAGCTGAAGGAGAAGTTCGGAAGACTCGCGATCGAGGAAGGTTGGTTAGAGGAATGTCAAAAGGAGCCTGTCTGGGATGGAGAAGTCTCGTGAGCGAAAAAGGTCGGCTGAAGGAATGTCGAAAGGAGCCTACCTAGGATGGAGAAGTCCGGTTGAAGGAGAAGTCACGATTGAAGCTCTTCTATGATTACAAGCTACATTTGGCTAAACATCAAGTCGAACTTCGACGGGAGCGGGATTTACGCCCAACAATAGTCCCCCTACTCTCGAGTTCAAAATTTGAAGGAAGGGAGTAAAAAGGTGATTGCCAAAGTTCTTTCCTGGGTTTTGCACTAATTGGTCAAGGCATTTTATCATTTTTCACACCGACACAAAGTTTCTTTAATGTGACTTGACTTGAAGAAACAAATTTTTGAAATTTCCACTGAAGCACTGCTCGAGACATGATGCCATAAAGGCACTGCCCATCGCCATTCTTCGATCATGATGATTTGGACACGCATCGCATAAAGAATGACCAAGGGAGATTTGCAATCATGACAGTTTTGGGCCTCTCCTTACTATTTAAGTCCTCCTTCCCTTTTTGGTTCTCACCTTCCTTCCATCTGAGACTTCTGGTTTCTTCCTACTCTGGTTCTTGCCTTCCTTTCTAGTTATAGGCATTCTCTCGCTTGGTCTTTATCGTGCTTATCGTCTCTTTGCCCTTCTCGATTGACCTAGGTCAGTTTTGCCATCCTTCTTTTTGATTACTCCTGCATCCTTTGCTTCTCATTTTTTCAGTTTTCTTTAAGAAGTTTCCACACCATATTTTTCTTGATTTTCGATGACTTTTCTTGGGTTTAGTTCGATCCAGATGTCCACTAGAACTTCTCAATCCATTGGTTCTTGGAGTTCATCTGGTCTAACCTTCCTAGTGAAGGAAAATCTTGATTTCCCAGTCCAGGTTCGTTCAGATCTGATCAGATCAAGAGATGTATTTCAAAAAATTTTCTTTTTGATCTGTATCAGATCTGGGATGTTTCAGATCTGATTCTTATTATTTTAATAAAATAAAATAAGGATAAATTAAATCAAATTTAATTTATCTGATTTGGATAATCCTATTATCCGTTGATGATCCTGTTTGCAGCGGAAGATTCTGGATCTAGCCACGCAAGCGCCTGGCCTCTATCGGTATCCACTCGGACTGGATCTAGAGATCCTCTTCTTCTCTATCATGCCTCCAATAATCAGATCTGGATCTGATCTGAAGGATCTTCAAAACTCCTTTTGAAGATTAGCAGTCGTCCTTTGCAGCAGTGCAGCCTTCTAGCTTTCAGTCACCTTTCTTTGATCTGGATTGCACCAACCAAGGTCCAAAACTCCTTTTGGATGTGGAGAGCAAGGGGAGAAGGTGGGTTTGGCATTGAGGAAGAGGGGAGAGGCAGCCTTGGGGCATGGGGAATTATGATTCAATCATCTCATGTGAATCTGAGTTGGGCATAGGGTCTTATTTATAGACTGACTGTGATCCAACTTCTCTTCTTCCCAACCAATCACAACCCTTTGTGAAATCAGATCTAAATCTGATTGGTGGGAATAGAGTCCCCTGGATTCCTCCTTAGAGGATGCCTAAGACCAATCAAAGTTGGTTCTTAGAAGAACTCTAATTGGAATCCAAAAAGGAGATGGAGTCCTTGTCCAACAAGGACTCCTAGGCGCCTCCAACTTGGGCACACGCCTAGGGTGGCATGCGCCCTTCTTCCTTGCCAGGTTCTGGCAGGGGGACAGGCCCCCACCAGCTCTCCAATAGGTGCATGACATGTGGTCAAAAGTCAAAGTATCAATGGTCAACATTTGACCAGTCAAAGGTAGACTTTTGACCAAAGTCAAAGAACAAGAAATGGCAGGTGACCAAAAATGGCAGATAATGTCTTACAAAATAAGACAACCTTTTCTAACTTGGACAACCTCCAGTCAGACCATATGAAGGCCTCTGATTGAGCACAAACTCCTTTGGCTCAGACAGGATAACTTATTTATGATAGCAAAAGAAGAACGTTAGGTTCAATCGAGTGCTAGCACGATTTTCTTGAACCTAATTGAATCTCATTCAGATCAATTGAACTAGATCAGTTCAATTGATGATCACCAGATTCAAACCCTTGTTTGTGTGACCCAGTTAGGTTCAGTTCTGTATGGTAATGGGATATGTCATGATCTCTATCATCGACATCATCGAAACTCCTTTCGATGGATCAGAACTCTTCTGATTCGAACAGCTAGAATGATCGATCATCTAAATCATTCTAATTGCTCCCAAAATCCACCAGTGACACCTAGCAGTATATGGTGGCAACCCATCAGAGCTGAATGCGAACCTCTTGGTGCAGCTACCTGTGTGATTAAGTTCTTCTATCTTGAGCCCCGATCAGATTAGGGTTAAGGTAAACTCGTCAAACCCTAGTCTCTGTCATATGATGTAATCATTCGATTCGAGTCCGATGTGAAAATCTAAATAGAAACTCTTTCTATTATTTCACTCTGCCATGGCCATGGACTTCTGAACTTGATTCTCATGATTATCATAGGGCTGCTCCTCTACCACCGAGGTAGATAGATTCCATCTTGATGCCATCCAGTTCCTACAATGAACATGCTATAGCCAACATACACCTCAGGGTTCCATATGGCTAGGAGACCGAGTAATGGTGTAGTCAAACTATAACACCCTCAAGGTGAACTGTCGATGCACCTCAGGTCAAAGAATCCAGACACACTACTGCAGCATCGAGTCAGTCATTGACGAGAAGGTAGACTCCCTAATGACTACTCGAGGTGGTCACGCTCAGTGCCCTCGTTCTCTAACGAGTACCTGTACTCTCACTCCGATGTCTCCACACCGTAGACTCAAGACTCATCTACTAAAGAGAAGCGATTGTACACCAACCTTCCGGATCAATCACCATCCTCGTGATGATCCTATGGTCGGGAGCATTTTATGAGTTAACAATGATTATTCATGTCTTAAATTTTCAACTCTTGAAAATATGAATTATCATTACCATTAACTCAAAGGATGTATCACAGACACTAAATACACATATGTGATAGAAAATAATCCATTTTATTCATTATAGTCAAAATTATAATTTTGCCCCTAGAAGTGTATTACAAGTGTCAGCCAATTCTGGCTTCTAGGGCACATATATCTAACAATCTTCCACTTATCCTAAAGCCAATTGGCTACAAGTCTAAGTCCCATCTTCTCAAGGTGGGCTTCGATCTTCTATGGGCCCAACGGCTTTGTAAGTGGGTCTACCACATTATCTATGGAGTTGACTCTCTTGACCTCGACATAACCCTTCTCGAGGTAATCGCAGATGAGGTGGTATCGCCGCTCAATATGCTTGGATTTCTGATGAGACCTCGGCTCCTTAGCAAGGGCTATGGCGCCATTGTTGTCGCAGTATAGAGGAATGGCATCTGATGGCATTACTCCAATTTCTGCAGCAAACTTCTTGTACCAGAATGCTTCCTTCACAGCTTCTGATGCAGCGATATATTCTGCTTCCATGGTGGAATCTGCTATCACCGTTTGCTTGGAACTCTTCCAGCTGACAGCACCACCATTGCACACAAACAGACTCCCAGATGTCGACTTTCGATCATCTATATCGAACATGAAATCCGAGTCTGTGTATCCCTGGACTTGGAGTTCTCCGTTACCAAAGACCAACATCATATCCTTAGTTCTTCTTAAGTACTTAAGGATACATTTCACAGAAGTCCAGTGTTCTTCATCTGGATTTGACTGATATCTGCTTGTGACACTCACAGCATGGGCTATATCAGGTCGTGTACATAGCATGGCATACATGAGGCTCCCTATTGCAGAAGCATAAGGGATCTTGCTCATGCATTCTATTTCCTCAGGTGTGCTAGGGCACATCTTCTTGGAAAGATGAATACCATGTCTGAAGGGTATTAATCCCCTCTTAGAGTTTTCCATACTAAACCTCTTTAGTACTTTCTCTATGTACATCTTCTGTGAAAGTCCTAGCATCCTATTCGGTCTATCCCTATAGACCTTAATTCCTAGAATAAAGGATGCTTCGCCTAGGTCTTTCATGGAGAATTCCTTGGACAACCATAATTTGACTGTTGTCATCATGGGAATACATCATTCCCAATAAGGAGGATGTCATCCACGTACAATACGAGGAAGACAACAGCGCTCCCACTGACCCTTTTGAAAACACATGGTTCCTCTTCATTTTTGATGAAACCAAACTTTTTGATCACATCATTGAAATGAGTGTTCCAGCTCCGAGATGCTTGCTTAAGTCCATATATGGACCTTTGCAGCTTGCAAACCTTGTGATCAGTATCACTGGATGTGAAACCTAGCGGCTGTTCCATATAGATATCTTCCTCAAGATATCCATTTAAGAATGCCATTTTTCACGTCCATTTGCCATATTTCATAATCGAAATAGGCTGCAATGGCAAGCAATGTGCGGATGGATTTTAGCATAGCCACTGGGGAAAAGGTATCCTGATAGTCAATGCCTTCACGTTGACTATAACCTTTTGCCACTAGTCTAGCCTTGAATGTCTCCACATTCCCATCTGCACCAATCTTTCTCTTGAAGATCCATTTACACCCAATAGGTACTATACCTTCTGGTGGATCTACCAAGGTCCAGACTTGGTTTGAGTGCATCGAGTCAATTTCTGACTGCATTGCCTCTAGCCATTTCTCGGAGTCGATATCTGATATCGCCTCATTGTAGGTTTTTGGGATCATCACCATGAGCACCATTACCTACGAGGAACATTTTCTCTACTTCCTCTGAAATAATACCTAAGTATCTTTCAGGGGATGGGAAAACTCTTTTCCGATCTACGAGGTGGAGGAGGTAGTGTTCTTATTGGCTCAACCTGATTTGGTTCCAATTGGTCCTTAGCTCGTTGTACTTGTGAGACTTTCTCATCAAGCTTAATCTGCTTTCCAATGCCGCTATCTTGAATAAACTATTTTTCAAGAAAGATGGCATGTCGACTCACAATCACATTGTGGTCTTCTGAAATGTAGAAATAGTATCCTAATGACTCTTTAGGATATCCTATGAATCGAGCTCTGAAAGGACCTAAACTCTAACTTGTCCGCTTGTTGTCTTTTGACATGAGCCGGACAACCCCAAATTCTGAGATGACTCAGACTTGGTTTCTTACCGTGCCATATCTCATACGGTGTGGTAGGAACGATTTTAGAGGGAACCCTATTCAGTAGATAAATTGAAGTTAACAATGAGTGTCCCCAAAGGAAATCAGGGAGGTCTGTGAAGCTCATCATGGATCGAACCATATCCAATAGGGTCCGATTTCTCCATTCTGAAACTTCCCGTTGAGTTGAGGTGTTCCTGGTGGAGTCCATTGAGAGACTATGCCATTTTCCTTTAGATAGTCTAGGAATTCCTGGCTAAGGTATTCACCTCCTCGATCTGATCGAAGAACCTTAATGGGTTTTTCAGTTTGTTTTTCTACTTCATGTCTGAATTCTTTGAACTTTTCAAAAGCTTCAGACTTGTGTCTCATAAGATACACATACCCATACCTAGACAGATCATCGATAAAGGTAATGAAGTAGACAAAATTGCCTCTAGCCGGCACATCAAATGGGCCGCACACATCTGTATGTACTAGGGCAAGGAGATCTGTGGCCCTCTCCCCATGTCCAACAAAAGGGAGTTTAGTCATTTTGCCTTGAAGACAAGATTCACAAGTTGGATATGACTCGGAAGTCAATGGACTCAATAGCCCATTTTTCTCCAATTTGTTGATCCTATCTTCTGCTATATGACCTAATCTCAGGTGCCATAGATATCTGTCGTTTGGACTATCCCTAGGTCATTTGGCATTCACGTTTTGCTCGATAGTTAGAACAGGTACATCAATATGTAGCTGATAAAGACCATTAATAAGGAAACCATTTGCAATTTTATTTCTTTCATAAAGAATGTTACAATGGTCCTTAAAGAAGGTAATCACATAGCCTTCTTGTGCTAAGCATGAAACAGAAATCAAATTCCTGCTAGCTGCAGGCACATAATAACAGTCTTTCAAAACTAAGTCTAAACCAGATGGTAATCGAAGAGGGTATGTTCCCACGGCTACTGCAGCAACTCTTGCTCCATTACCGATGCGTAGGATCATGTCTCCATCCCTCAGCCTCCTGCTATCCTCAAGACCCTGCATGGAAGTGCACAGATGAGCACTAGAACCAGAGTCAAGCACCCAACTGGATGCAGAAGAAACCGTAAGGTTAGACTCAATAACGAGCATACCTCCAGAAGGACCTTCCTTCTTGTTCTTCAGGGTGGCCAGGTAAGTAGGGCAGTTCCGCTTCCAATGGCCGTCGCTGTTGCAATGGAAACACTTTCCTTTGCCATCGGCCTTTTTCTTCGGTTCTGCCTTCTTCTTCTTTGATCCTTCCACCTTTTGCTTTTTCACAGACTTCTTTTTCTTTCCATAAGACTTTCTTTTGGAAGAAGTCCATTCCATAGCAAGAACTGAGCCTTTAGAACCTTTCATAGAAAGCTCAGCGGTAACCAGCATATTCATTAATTCGGCCAAGGAATTTTGAAGTTTATGCATGTGGTAATTCATGATGAATTGCCCATATGCATCAGTCAAGGATTGCAGAATAATATCATTCTGCAGGTCCAAGTCTAACTTCACATCGAGCTTCTCAAGCTCTTCCATGTCCTTGATCATTGTCAGACAGTGATCTTGGACTGACTGCCCATCACGCATCTTAGCCTTAAAAAGTCATTTTGTGACTTGATATTTGGCTGCGCGACTCTGTTCACCAAACATCTCCTGCAGGTGAGCCAACATTTGGCGAGCAGTCCCGATATCTTCATGTTGGCGCTGGAGCTCATCAGACATCGAGCCCAACATGTAATATCTGGCCTTATTATCTTCGTCTATCCATTTTTCCAGAGACGCTCTCTGTTCAATGGATGGACGGGCTGGTAAGGTGGGAGGGTCCTGGTCCAATACATGGGTTAACTTCTCGAAACCCAAAACTATTTTGTAGTTCCTGAGCCAATCTTTATAATTGGGTCCAGTCAGTCTATGTGTGTCTAGGATACGTGCCAATGGGTTGGACGCAGACATTTTTCTATAGAGAGTCAAAGATTCTAGTTAGATACTGTAATTTTATGACTTGACCAATTTGTTTAGGGATTTTATTTTTAAACAAATTAGCTCCCACTATTTTCTCGGATCCCTACACTCCCTCTGTAGAGATGCGAAAATCTCCATGATTAATGATTTCTAGTGGGTGGTGCGGTCTCACCAACTGACTCATCACCTCACCTAACAGTTATTGGTGATGGGTTAGCCAATGAGTGAACAACTCTTGTTCAATGATTCTCTAATCATGGTGCACCCAAACTTGGTCTCTAATTCATGAATCTCACCGTATCCGAAATATTGATCCACTCCTTAGTTAAGTCAGACCCACCATTTGCATAGACTGGGTTCCTAATTGAGTCTCTCACCGTATCCGAAAATATTGAGCCCAACTCATCCTCCAGCCCATAGCATCCAATGCCTAATAGACATGGTTGCATCTTCCCGGTGCAACTGAGCCACTGTATCCAGCCGAGAACAATCAACCCCGGGAAGGGCCCGCACATCTACAATGGTGGAAGACCTCAGACTTAATCTTTTCTTAGGGAGAATTGATTCAGGTCTCATTAAACTAGACTTGTCATAGTCATAACAATTATGACTAACCTAGTGGCATGGGTTAGCTCGGATTATTGACCACCTCAGATCAGAACTGTGTCAACAGATATGGCCAGGTAAGTGAGACCGGTGGAAGGAATATGCCATTAACTCATACAAGAATGCATTCAGGTCGAGTAGCTTCCAATTAAAAATCAGTCGGTCGTATGTGCCAAACTTACCTTAGACACCAAATTGTTGAGTCAGAACCAATTGGGTTAGCCTACAATCCAGACTCTAACCTCTGAGCCTAATTAGGTCTTGCTTGATCGTGACTCGATCTTGACCCAGACTTAATCCTATTAGGCTGGTCAATTTAAGCATTGTTGATCCCATCTAACCAACTCTTGATTCGGTTTGATCAACCGCTTAGACCTAATTGAGCTACCCAAGCCCGAACCCAGTATTATGAATATGTCTTAGATCTAAAATTCTCAATTTTAGACCTAATTGATATTTCCATAATCTTAATTTTTAATTAAGTAGGGTTCATAAATAAAAATATGCACAATAAATCCTAGGGTTTCAGGATCTAGGGTTTTGCAGAAAGTAAGTTTTGGGTTTCTGATTAAGGACGAACACGCAGCACCCCTACACATCATAAGAACACCCCATCGAATGGGAAGAGAGGGCCTTTAAACCCTTCTTCATTCTTATGATCGGACGGCCAAGAGGAACGCCTTAATCAGGAACATGCAATACTACAAAACAGTTTTAGATCTATATCATATATATCTCATATACAAATTAGATCTAATCATGGCATATTTTGCATACATCTCATGTATCGAATCATGCATATTTTCAGATCTAAATTATCTCATAATAATCTAAAAAATTAGATTTAAATTGATCTAATCAAAATAAATTCTAATCTAGACAATTATGTAGAACTATTCTACAACTAGTCTAGACATGCATCAATCATATCTCATATGATGTTTAAAATTAAATAATTTTTATTTGCTATTTTTTAGATGTTATTATAACACTTATAATATCAAAAAATAGTAAATAAAATAGATCTAAAATATGATTTAATCAGAATTAAATCAAAAACATGCAAGACTATTCTATAGAACTATTCTATTTTAGAACTAGTCATGCATATTTTCTAATCTTAGATCCAAATCATTTAATTTTAATTTTTTCTGATTTCAGATCTGATCACATCTCATGTGACATCTGAAATCATTTATTTTCTAATTAAAATAAATTTAAAATCAGATCTAAATAATTTTAGAACCTTGGCTCTGATACCAGTTGAAGGAAAATCCTGATTTTTCGGTCCAGGTTCGTTCAGATCTGATCAGATCAAGAGATATATTTCAAAAATTTTTCTCTTTGATCTATATCAGATCTAGAGATATTTTAGATCTGATTCTTATTATTTTAAAATAAAATAAAATAAGGATAAATTAAATCAAATTTAATTTACCTGATTTGGGTAATCCTATTACCCGTTGATGATCCTATTTGCAGCGGAAGGTTCTGGATCTAGCCACGCAAGCGCCTGGCCTCTACCGGTATCCACTCAGGCTTGGATCTAGGAGATCCTCTTATTCTCTATCATGCCTCCAAAAATTAGATCTAGATCTGATCTGAAGGATCTTCAAAACTCCTTTTGAAGATCAGCAGTCGTCCTTTGCAGCAGCGCAGCCTTCTAGCTTTCAGTCATCCTTTCTTTGATCTGGATTACACCAACCAAGGTCCAAAACTCCCTTTTGGACGTGGAGAGGAGAGGGAGAAGGTGGGTTTGGCATGGAGGAAGAGGGGAGAGGCAGCCTTGGGGCGTGGGGAATTGTGATTCAATCATCTCATGTGAATCTGAGTTGGGCACAGGGTCTTATTTATAGACTGACTGTGATCCAACTTCTCTTCTTCCCAACCAATCACAACCCTTTGTGAAATCAGATCTAAATCTGATTGGTGGGAATAGAGTCCCCTGGATTCCTCCTTAGAGGGTGCCTAAGACCAGTCAAAGTTGGTTCTTAGGAGAACTCTAATTGGAATCCAAAAAGGAGATGGAGTCCTTGTCCAACAAGGACTCCTAGGCGCCTCCAACTTGGGCACACGCCAAGGGTGGCGTGCGCCCTCTCCTTGCCAGGTTCTGGTAGGGGGACAAGCCCCCACCAGCTCTCCAATAGGTGCATGACATGTGGTCAAAAGTCAAAGTGTCAATGGTCAACATTTGACCAGTCAAAGGTAGACTTTTGACCAAAGTCAAAGAACAAGAAATGGCAGGTGACCAAAAATGGCAGGTAATGTCTTACAAAATAAGACAACCTTTTCTGACTTGGACAACCTCCAGTCAGACCATATGAAGGCCTCTGATTGAGCACAAACTCCTTTGGCTCAGATCAGGACAACTTATTTATGATAGCAAAAGAAGAACGTTAGGTTCAATCGAGTGCTAGCACGATTTCCTTGAACCTAATTGAATCTCATTCAGATCAATTGAACTAGATCAGTTCAATTGATGATCACCAGATTCAAACCCTTATTTGTGTGACCCAGTTAGGTTCAGTTCTGTATGGTAATGGGATATGTCATGATCTCTATCATCGACATCATCGAAACTCCTTTCGATGGATCAGAACTCTTCTGATTCGAACAGCTAGAATGATCGATCATCTAAATCATTCTAATTGCTCCCAAAATCCACCAGTGACACCTAGCAGTATATGGTGGCAACCCATCAGAGCTGAATGTGAACCTCTTGGTGCAGCTACCTGTGTGATTAAGTTCTTCTATCTTGAGCCCCGATCAGATTAGGGTTAAGGTAAACTCGTCAAACCCTAGTCTCTGTCATATGATGTAATCATTCGATTCGAGTCCGAATGTGAAAATCTAAATAGAAACTCTTTCTATTATTTCACTCTGCCATGGCCATGGACTTCTGGACTTGATTCTCATGATTATCATAGGGCTGCTCCTCTACCACCGAGGTAGATAGATTCCATCTTGATGCCATCCAGTTCCTACAATGAACATGCTATAGCCAACATACACCTCAGGGTTCCATATGGCTAGGAGACCGAGTAATGGTGTAGTCAAACTATAACACCCTCAAGGTGAACTGCCGATGCACCTCAGGTCAAAGAACCAGACACACTACTGCAGCATCGAGTCAGTCATTGACGAGAAGGTAGACTCCCTAATGACTACTCGAGGTGGTCACGCTCAGTGCCCTCATTCTCTAACGAGTATCTGTACTCTCACTCCGGTGTCTCCACACCATAGACTCAAGACTCATCTACTAAAGAGAAGCGATTGTACACCAACCTTTCGGATCAATCACCATCCTCGTGATGATCCTATGGTCGGGAGCATTTTATGAGTTAACAATGATTATTCATGTCTTAAATTTTCAACTCTTGAAAATATGAATTATCATTACCATTAACTCAAAGGATGTATCACAGACACTAAATACACATATGTGATAGAAAATAACCCATTTTATTCATTATAGTCAAAATTATAATTTTGCCCCTAGAAGTGTATTGCAAGTGTCAGCCAATTCTGGCTTCTAGGGCACATATATCTAACACCTAGACCCCATCCCCATAGTAAAGGTTGGTCCTGAAAGTATGTCTGATCAACCCTTTGCACCAGATACCATTCCTTGTGCCTTGACCCCAAACGACCTTTCCTTAATTAGGATTCAGTATGGGATCCCCCTGAAGTATGACCTTGAACTTTCCAAATCGGGTGACTGTGTGAGTTTCCCTTCAGCCGGCCAATTTTGTTTATATTTAGAAGCTCTGCATGCTGAACTTCGACTTCCACTCCCCCCTTTCGTGGTTACTCTTTTTCACTTTCTGAACATTTTTTTTTTGCCTCCGTAGCACCAAATTCTTTTAGGGTCATGGTAGGATTTCTTTCTCTTTGCCGTCTAGTCGAGGTCCATCCGACCATCTCACTCTTTAAAAATTTCTACACCTTCAAACATCATTCTTCTATAAAGGACTGGTGGTACTTCTCCCCTCAGTTTGGTAAGAAGGGATTACTGAAATGTGTCCCTTCTTCCATTCACAACTAGAAGAAAAGGTATTTTTATCATACACTGTTCGACCTTGCTATTAGATCTTCCTCCTTGGGGTTACATTAGGGAGTCGGTTTGTCGAGCTCCTAGCTTAGACAGAGCTGATCTTGATTCCTCCAATAAACTTAAAACATACCAAGCTCCTCTTCTTTTCGACCTTCCGAAAGAATAGACCTTGTTCAACCTGGATTTGAGTATCCTTGATCCTGCTGGTATATTTTTCTACTTTTTGAATTCTTCATGTGGTTTCACATGTATGTACTATCACTGATCGTGATTCTTTTTCTATTGTAGAAATCAATACTGAAGCTGCTGAAATGCTCACCGAGGGGCTTCATGCCCAGAAGAGGAAAGAAAAAGCGCCAGGTGGTAGCTTGAAGAGGACAAAGGTTGGCGCTCCAAGCTCCGCGGCCCCTACCACCACTGCTGCTACTTTCGAGGTTGCCGCCAGCATCGAGGTTGCCCCAACTACTATGGCCAACATTGTTGGTATGGGTTTCATTCCTCCTGTACCCTCGGGCCCTTCCAGTGGAAGAGATGGGGGAATGAAAGAAGAAAAAGAAAGTTGTCGCAAAGACGCTCCACAAGGCTTATCCTAGTGAGCCAAGCAATGACCGCGGTGAATTAGAAGAAGACCCTTTCGATGACCCGAGGATCATCTAGGATTTAACTGACAAATTCATCATGCTGGAGGTGGTGGACCGCATGGCCGACCTTGACCCCCGGTAGCTCATTTGGGGTTCTCTTGGGACCATCCTCAAGGTGACCACTATGTTGCTCCACTTTTTCTCTCCTCTTCTGCTCTTTTCTTCTCTTCTTTTTTTAACATCAACTATTTATTGCAGTTGGGTCACCAAATGCTCACTCTTATCAAGAGGGCATGCTGCTAGGAGGTGAAAGTATGGAAGGTTTAGGAGGATCTTTGAGCTGAGGTCGATCATCTTCAGGAAAAGGCCACCGAGGTTGAACACCTTATAAAGGAGAAGGCAGTGAAAATCGGGAGTCTCCATGGCATACTTTGGAAAGAGGAGTTCATCTCTACCAGACTTAAGGCTGCACTGGCCCTAGAGGAGGAGTGGAAGAAGGAAGCTAAGATTAAAGTCATCGAATTGGAAGTCCGAATGGTGGAGTCGATCTCGATGGTGATGACCCTAGCCATAGAAGAGTTCAAAGCCTCTTCCAAAATGAGAAACCTGAACGTCAAATTCGGCCAGCATGCATTCATCAAGGGCTTTGAGCTCTATGAAGGCAGGGTGGCCCGGAGGTTCTCCAAGCTCAACCTCAATTTTTTGAATGAGGATAATGCAAAAGTGGGACCCTCTGATGCCATAGTCGATCCTTCCTCCGTCGAGCCTGCTTTTGGTCTATCTGAACAAGTCGTGGAGGCGCTTGAGCTAGTTCAGGAACCCGAGGTAGCTGAGAGCGCTCTAGCTTTGTCTACCGCCGTTCCTTCCAAGGTTGAAGTACTCGAATAGTTGTACATTTTTCTTCTCCATTTTTTTTTACTTTATACTCAAAATTTTTTATTAAATTAAAGTGAATTTTTTTTTATCTATACCCTTAAGCATTTTTCATACATCAAATGCAGTCTTCCATCAACGCTGATCCATTACCTCAGGGGGTTCCCCTGAAATGTTTAATAAAAGGCCTGAGGAAGGAAGTCTATCATCTGAAGAAGTTGAAGAAGATGGAGGACAATCTTCAATCTTCATAGAAGAATGCTTTGGAGGCGACCAAAGAGGTCACTCACCTCTAAAACTTGCATATAAAGGACTCCACAAGTTTTAGCATTCGGAAGGAGAGCTTTGTGAGAGAGCCGGCCGAACTCTAGAAGAATGCAAGCGATAAATCCTAGGTGCTAACAGTGAAGATCGGCCCCTTTGAGACATAACTCAAGACGGCGAAGGAGAAGATTCAACTTCTGGAGGGGAGCTTGCCGTGGTCCTTCGATAAGGCGCAATTCGAGTGGGACTGGTCGACGAGGTTCTCTACACTTTAGAAGCAGCTGCATGATGCTAAGCTCACATATGAGACATATCGATTAAGTTGGAGTGATAGGATATCCAAGCTAGAACAAAAACTTCATGCCTCCAATGATGAAGTAGCCCGACTCCAGTGGTGACTTGATGAGGGCTTTCAGACTAGTACAAACAGGGAGGCTGAGGAGACCACCTCCTTGAAGAGGACTATTGGCGAACTCTTAGAGTCGATTGATGCGGAAAAGGCTAAGGTGCAGCAGGCAGCTGAAGCTCGAGCTAACTTGTGAGTGTCAGGCCACCAAGGATGCAGAGGCCAAAACTGAGGTCCTTTGGAGGAGGCTGTGAGAGTCAGAGGGAAAATATCATCGAGCCGATAAGATATTCCATGATAACATGATGAGACGGAGGGAGCTCGTTAAGGAGGTCGATCGTCTAAAGGGATCTTTGGTAATGGCCACCAATCCGAAGTCTAAGGAGTCTGGCTCTTCCTAGGATTTTGGCGACCTTTCTCTTTTCCCCTTTTTTTTAGTGTAATCGATCTTATCGACCTATGTTTTGATTGTAATAAATTTATTTTTGTAATGAAATGGTACCTTTTTTGTTATTTTTGTTTCGCATGAATTCGAAGCTTACGCGTGGCTCTACTTTCTTCACTTTGTTTCTCTTTGCATTATCTTCTAATGAAGTGGTTGTTGTGGATGTCTATTCGAGGTCCTTTTTGTGGATCCAGGAGCAATTTTTCTTCTTGCACCTCATACGATCAGGTAATTGTAGGAGAAATACGTGTAAGGATCGTTGAGAGGGTTTTTTCCTTCTCTTTGCTTTAGGTTGAAGGTTCGTTTGGGACTATTGGATGGGCCCCCCTCTCCCCCTTTTTTCCTGCGCTTAGGTTAGCAAGGCCTTTGACTTTGCTCATGTTAGGAAGGGCTATAGAGGCACAAAAAGGATGTTGAAGGGGCCTTTCCCTGCATCTCGACTTAAGTAACTGAGGTTTTCGCTTTAGCTCAATGTTAGGACGAGATTCTTCTCCTTTTTCTAACAGGACTATAGAGACACAAAAGGGTCATTGAAGGAGCCTCTCCCTGCATCTCGATTTAAGTAATCGAGATCTTCGCTTTAGCTCAATGTCAGGATGAGATTCTCCTCTTGTTCCTAATAGGGCTATAGGGACACAAAGGGGCCATTGAAAGGGCCTCTCCCCACATCCCAGCTTAAGTAATCAAGGTCTTCACTTTAGCTTAATGTTAGGATGAGGTTCTCCTTCTATTTCTAACATGGCTATAGGAGCACAAAAGGGTCATTGAAAGGATCTCTTTCTGTATCCCGACTTAAGTAATCGAGGTCTTTGCTTTAGCTCAATATTAGGATGTGGTTCCCCTCCTATTCCTAATAGGGCTATAGAGGCATAAAAGAGCCGTTAAAAGGGCCTCTTCTTGCATCCTAGCTTAAGTAACCGAGGACTTCGCTTTAGCTCAATGTTAGGATGAGGTTTTCCTTCTGTTCCTAATAGGACTATAGGAGCGTAAAAGGACTGTTGTAGGAGCTTCTCCCCGCATCCTGACTTAAATAATCGAGGTCTTCACTTTAGCTAAATGTTAGGATAAGATTTTTCTCCTATTCCTAATAGGTCTACAGGGGCACAAAAGGGCCATTGAAGAGGTCTCTCCTCGCATCCTAGCTTAAGTAACCGAGGTCTTCACTTTAGCTCAATATTAGAACGAGGTTCCCCTCCTATTCCTAACAAAGCTATAGGGGCACAAAAGAGCCATTGAAGGGGCCTCTCCCCGCATTCTGACTTAAGTAATCGTGGTCTTCACTTTAGCTCAATGTCAGGATGAGGTTCTCTTTCTGTTCCTAATAGGGCTATAGGAGCACAAAAGAGCCATTGAATGAGCCTCTCCCCACATTTCGGCTAAAGTAACCGAGGTTTTCACTTTAGCTCAATGTTAGGATGAGATTCTCCTTCTATTCCTAACAAGGCTAACTTCATCTAATGATAAAGTTCGAGAGGCTATTTTTTATCATTATAGTTTTACACCAAGATTGAAGATATTAAAATAAGAAATTTTATTGAAATAAGATTATTGATAGTACATGCATAAGTTCTCCGAGCTCCATGGGCATGGGAGATCGGTGCCTCCGAGCTCCTTCAAGTAGTAAGTTTCAAGTCGGACGACCTCTTTTACTTTGTAAGAACCTTCCCAATTTGGGGCAAGCTTTTCTTGATTTTGAGGTTGTGAAATGATTGCTCATCGAAGTATCAAGTCTCCCACTTTGAATATTTTGTCTTTGACTCTGGTGTTATAGTAGCGGGCCATCTTTTGTCTATAAGCATTCATCCAAACTTCGACTTCTTCTCATTTTTTTTCTAGCAGATCGAGGTTTGCTCTAAGGTCCTGCAAATTGCATTGTTCTCTAAAGGCTACAACCCATGCCGACGGTAGCTTGAGCTCTATCGGGATGACTGCTTCCATTCCAAAAGTCAGAATGAATGGCGTTTCTCTAGTTGGTAGCTTCTGGGTAGTTTGATATGCCAATAGGACATAGTAAAGCTCATCTGGCCAAGTTCCCCTTGCTCTTTCAAGCCTTGTCTTGAAGCCTTACAATAAGGTTCTATTTGTCACTTCTGCTTCATCGTTTGCTTGCAGATGAGCTACTGACGTGAAGTTATGGAAGATGTTAAACCTTCATAGAACTCAGCAAACTTCTATTCAGCAAATTATCATCCATTGTCTATAATAAGGGTTCGGAGAAGGCCAAATTTACAAACAATCGACTTTCAGATGAAGTCTTGCACTTTGGCTTCAGTAATCTTTGCCAAGGGTTCAACCTCGATCCATTTGGTGAAGTAGTCGATCGCAACTAAGAAAAACTTTCATTGTCCAAGTGCCATCGGGAAGGGGCCAAGTATATCCATTCTCCATTGTGCTAATGGCCAACGGGCGCTTCATGGGATAATCTTAGAGGCCGGCTGTCTTTGTATATTTGTATTTATTTGACAGAGATCGCACTTTCTAACATATTCAATGCAATCATGATGCATAGTCTGCCAATAATAACTTTATCGAAGTAGCTTGTGAGACAGGGATTTGGCACCCAAATGATTTCCACAGATTTCTTCATGCACATTCCATAATGCAAAGTCAGCCTCAGAAGGTCGAAGACATCTTAAAAGTGGCAAAGAATATGATCTCTTATATAGTTTGTTCTTGTAAAGTACATACCGAGAGGCCTGGATCCTCAACTTTCCAGCTTTCTTGGGATCATGAGGGAGAGTTCCACCTCTGAGATAAGCAGCCAATGGATCAATCCAATAGGGATCGTGGTCAATCTGCATGGCAGTCAGCGGTCCTTTCGAACTGGAGTATTTTAGTACTTCAAAGTATACTTTCTTCGGAAGTTCATTGGGGGCAAGTGTGGCCAATTTGGATAGAAGGTTGGCTCTGACATTTTCCACCCTTGGGATCCACTGGATATTGAAACTATTGAATGCTGGGGTTAAGCTCTTCACTTTCTTAAGATATCTTCTCATATTTTTCTCATGAGCCTCATAATCACCACTGACCTGTCCCACTATCAACTATGAATCACTATAAGCTCGGAACCGATCTGCTTCTAGTTCTTTTGCTATCTTCAGCCCCACTATTAGAGCTTCATATTCTATTCCATTGCTTATTATAGAAAACTCAAAATGTAGTGCATACTCAACAATAACCTCTTTCGGGTTGACCAAGATCAGTCCAGCTCCTGTACCGAAAGCATTGGAAGAGCCATCCACATACAGGGCCCAGAAACCTTTGAAAAGGTTTGCTCTTTCTTTGGAGAAGCTCGGTTGCAGCCACTAAATGCTGGCCTCATTCTGCTCAGGTTTGACATCATCTGAGATCGTGCATTCAACTATAAAATCGACTAGTATCTGAGTTTTAATCGATGGCCGAGGTTGATAGTTGATGTCGAACTCTGTGAGCTCAATTGCCTACTTTATGATTCTCCCAGAGGCATCTATTCGGTGAAGAACTGTCTTGATTGGCTGTGGCCCTAAAAGTAGGGCCGAAGTTTTTTGGCTATAATCAAAAGAGTGTAAGTTAAATTTTCTAATTTAGTATACTTGATCTCTACATCCCTCAGGATCCAACTTATATAGTAGACCGACCGCTGCATTTTTGCCTCTTCTTTGACTAAAACCATCATAAGGGCTTTTGGGAAGACTCCCAAGTATAGAAATAATTCTTCTCTAAATTTGGGCTTAGCTAGTAGAGGAGGCAAGTCGAGGTAGCTTTTGAGGTCTTCGAATGCTTGCTGGCATTCCATAGTCTAGCAGAAGTTCTTCAGTTTGTTTAAGAGCCTAAAAAAAAGGTATGCACCGCTCAGCCAACTTTGAGATAAAGCGATTCAAAGATGCCATTTTTTTGGTTAGACGCTGAACTTCTTTTATTGATTTTGGTGCAGTCATATTTTGGATGGCTCGGATCTTCTCTAGGTTGGTCTCGATTCCCCACCTCGAGGCCATGAATCCCAAGAATTTTCTCGAGATTACTCCGAAGGCGCACTTGGTTGGATTCAACTTCATCTTATATCTTTGAAGAGCATTGAAGATTTCTTTAAGGTCGGCTACGTGACTAATCAAAGTTTGGCTCTTGACAAGCATGTCGTCTACGTAAACCTCCATGTTGTGGCTGATCTGCTCTTTGAAAATCTTATTGACCAGATGCTGATATGTCGTGCCTGTATTTTTGAGCCCAAAGGGCATGATCCTATAACAATAAAGACCATGATCAATAATAAAAGTAATTTCTTCTCATCCTCTGGTGCCATCCAAATTTGATTATAGCCAGAGAAGGCATCCATGAAGGTGAGAAGCTCATGGCCCGAAGTTGCATCCACCACTTAATCAATTCTGGACAGGGGATAACTATCTTTTGGACAGGCCTTGTTCAACTTTTTGAAATCTATGCACATTCTTCATTGGCCATTGGCCTTCTTGACTAGGACCACATTAGAGATCCAACTTAGATAGTTGACTTTCTAAATGAACCCAGCTTTAAGGAGTTTGTCCACTTCATTTGCTATCGCCTTCTGTCTTTCTGATGCATGACTTCAAACTTTTCTTTTACTGGTCTGCATTTGGGGTCAATAGCCAGTCGATGCTCCATGACCTTGACATCAATTACTGGCATGTCTATGGGACCAAGGCAAAGGCATCAGCATTCTTCCGCAAGAAGGTAACGAGCTCCTTTCGAACTTCTCTATTCAAGCTAGAGTTGATCTGCACCGTGTGTTCTATGTTTCCATCATCTAGAGAGACAGCCACCAGGTCCTCCATGGGTTTGCCCTGCTCTTCAGTAAGATCATCGCGAACATCTAGCCTGTTGACTGGGCAAAGATCGGATTGGCCACTTTTTTGCAAGGCGATGGAGTAGCAATACCTTGCCAAAGCTTGATCTCCTCTGACCTCCCCAATCCCATGACCTATTGGAAACTTCATCTTTAGGTAATGAGTGGATACTACTACCCAAAGTGCATTCAGACTAGGTTGGTCGAGGATTGCGTTGTAAGCAGAGGGATCTTTTACTACCAAAAAATTGACCTACGCTCTAATCCATTTAGGGTATTGTTCTGTAGCCATAATTAGTGTTATTATTTCCTCAACTGGCATAGCCTTGCTAATGAAATACACTAATAGAAACTCATAGGTCCTAGGTGGTTATTTGATATAGATATTTTAGAGAAAGCATCATAAAATAGGACATCGATAGAGCTTCCATTATCTATTAGAGCATTGCGTATATCATAGTTAGCAATGTTTAGAGAGATTACAACCATGTCGTTATGTGGGAACTAAACTCCTTGAGCATCTTCATTAGTGAAAGTTATTTGTTCTTCAGTCCTCTGCTTCTTTGCTTTCCTTGTCGATTCACCAGCCTCTCCTCATCGAAGTCTCTCAGAAATGGTGTTGATGATGCCGAGGGGTGGCCGATCTTTTTGCTACTCTTCTCTCCTTGATGGTTCGGGCTGGGGCAGCATCCTTGGTTGATCTTTCCTTACTTCAGGCCGACGTCGTAGGAATTGATCAAGCTGGCCTTGGCTGATGAGCTCCTCAATCTCATCGTGGAGCTGGATGCATTCCTCAGTATCGTGACCATGGTCACGATGGTAGAGGCAGTATTTGTTAGGGATTTGCTTATCGAGATGAGACCGCATTCTCTCCGACCTCGGCAGCTGCTCGATATCCATCAAGACTTGAGTCTTCAGAGCATTAAGGGGAGCATAGGTGTGGAGCCTTCTTAGAGGAGAGTTCCGTCATGCCCTTTGATCAGAGCTTTTCTGACGACGAGCTCGAGGAGTAGTTTGGGCTCGTCTGCACTTGGGAGGATTTCTAGAGCACGGTCGAGCTTCGCTCGGCTTTTCTTCAACTACGAGCTTGCTTGAATCATCCGCCTACCACTCTCTCATGGCTTCTTCATCCTTCATCTTGAAGGTCTCTTTCGTTTGGGTGTAACCATCACCCCGGATCAAAATATCAGCAAAATTTTTGGGATACTTCTTCAGGAAGAATAGAAGATCATTCTTTTGGAGGCCGTCCTTTAGTGTGGCCATTGTAACAAACTGGTCCAAGTTTCGGACCTCCAAAGCAGTAGCATTGAAGTGGTTGACATAGGTCCGAATAGACTCCCCTTCCTTCTGCTTGATATGGATGAGGGAATCTGAGCATCATCGAGGATGTCGGTTGTTGACTAAGTGAGCCATGAATTGGTAGCTCATCTGATCAAAAGAGAAGATCATACTTGACTTTAGTGTGGAGTACCAATTTCCTATTGTTTTCTTCAGAGTAGATAGGAAAGCTCGGTATAAGATGATGTCTGATGCACCATGGAGCAGCATCATAGTTTGGAAGGCTTTCAGATGGTCGACTAGATCCATGGTCCCATCATAGCTCTTGAACTATAGGAGCCTGAAATTCGATGGGATTGGTTCCTTCATGATTTGATGAGATAAAGGAGGGTCGATGGAGATATCATTATTGTGAGAGAAGGGAGCATGGTGGAGTTTCTTAATCCATCAATTCATTTCTTGTAGCTTTCAGTCCAGGAGATCTTCACGGTCATTGATCTCTAAAGTTTTTTGGTTGAATAGGGGTAGAGCCCCTCCAGGTGTAGAGTCATGGTCAGAGCAGGGGCTCCTTGCCCTCTGCTTCCCTTTCTTGAAGGTGACTGGTCTACTAGCCCAAGTCGATCATTCCCAAACTAGATCCTAAGGTTCTAAAGAAGCCTGCTTCGATCGAACTAGCATCGGAGGTTGCTGCTGCTGCATGATCTGCATTGCTTCAGTGAGGTCCCTAACCTACTGAACTAGCAGGTTAAATTGCTCTGCATCCACCATTACCGTCGATGGAATTGGAGATGCCGAGGATGAGATGGGGGCGGGTAGATTTGGATGAGATCTGACCATGGAGGTGGTCGATCATCAGGTGGGGGTCTTTCTGGGAGGCATCCTCATGAGATCGACTAGGAAAGAGAAACTCTAAAGGGAAGGAGAGAGATCTCTACTGAGTACTTCTTTAAGACAAAAGCACCTCAAGAGAAAGAGGTTTCTTCCTCCAGCGTAAATTCTATTGGTGTAAAATCTGGTTGACGCCAGATTCTAGGCTGGAGTTGAAGAAGATGAGGCCGCCATCGGTGATCTGCAAAATAAGTCTCATCCAGAGTTGAGGGTGGTGGCTCCAGTAAGATCCTCTGATGATCAAATCAGCTTTTTTGGCCAATAAAAATGGAGTGCTTAGAAAAAAAAATGGCAGAGTATCGAGAGGGAGAAGAATGCCTCCGAAAAAACGTATCTGAAGGATCCCTTTTATAGATAGAGCCTACAACAAATTGATAGTGACAGCCGTAACCACTCGATAGTGGGCCATTCAAAGCCACGGGGAGTTTGTTATGGAGGATGCTATCTATTGTCATGACATGCCAATCCATTGGGATTAAATAGTTGAAGTTTGGAGGAGGTAGGTGTTGGCGATAAAGAGCTTCAAGTTTCATCAATTTCAGAGAAGTTAAAACTCTTTTAGGGTCGTTTGTGTGTAAGTAGGTTCATGCTGTGTAGATTACTGAATCTGCGTAGGCGTGGAGGTCCTTTAAGGTGACTGCATGGAGTTTGATCGAAAGGGGTTCAAAAGTCCATTGGAGAAATCCTGAAGGAAGTCCGCTGGAGAAATTTGGAAGGAGGTCTGCTAGAAGGATTTGGAAGGAGTTTGACTGACGAAGAAGTTCGATTGAAAATGAAGTTCAAAAGGAATCTGACTGATAGAGAAATTTGGCTGAAGGAAAAGTTTGGAAGACTTGTGATCGAGGAAGGTCGGCTGGAGGAATGTCGAAAGGAGCCTGCCTAGGATGGAGAAGTCTGGCTGAAGGAGAAGTTTGGAAGACTTGTAATTGGGGAAGGTTGGCTGGAGGAATGTTGAAAGGAGCCTGCTTAGGATGGAGAATTCCAATTGAAGGAGAAGTCGCGATAGAAGCTCTTCTGTGATTACAAGCTATATTTAGCTGAATATCATATCGAACTTCGGTGGGAGCATGGTTTACCCCCAATAGTACTGATATTAGGAACTTATGTTCTATTCTTAGGGATTTTGGCTGCTTGAGATTTCTTAAGATATTCTCCTTTTCATAAAACTAACATTTTCTTATCTTATGCTTATAATTTGGTTCAAATTTATAAAGATTTATGTAAATTGATTTCTTGTGCACAATTCCTCCTTTCCTGGAAAGTTTGCAACTGTCTCATATTATATGTTGGTGCAAAATCTGGTTGTCGCCAGAGAAGTGCTAGAGTCAGAGAAGATGAGGTTGCCGTTGGTAACCTGCAAAATAAGTCACGTTCAGAGCCTGGGGTGGTGGCTCTGGCAAGGCCCTCCAACGATCAGTCAGCTCTTTCAGCAAACAAAAATAGAGTGCTCAGTCAAGAAAGTTGTAGAGTTTCAGAAAGAAGAAGAGAGTCCGGAGAAAACATATCTGGAGGATGCCTTTTATAGCACTGGAACCTGTAACAAACTGATAGTGACCACCGCAATTATTTTGTAGTGGGCCATTCGGGGCCACGTGGGATTTGTTATGGAGGGTGGTGTCCATTATCATGACGTGCTAGTCTGTTATAGACCTAACAACTAGAGTTCGGATGGGATGGTTACAAGCAATTAAGGGCTCTTGAACATTGTTGTTCTAGAGGAGTTTGGAGATTCTCAAGATTGACCGTGCATTGGCTTTTATTCGCTATGTTGAAGGTGTACGCCGTGGTCCTTTCAGGCGATTAGAAGGAATTCGATCGGAAGAGAAGTTTGGTAAGGGTTCAACTGGTGAAGAGGCCCGGAAGACGTCCAACCGAAAGGAGTCCGACCGTGAGAGATCTGCTTGGATCAAGTATTGATTGATGGCCGCAACAAGCAAGCATGACTGAAACATTAGCGCCTCTATTGTTTCTTTGAGGTTCGACCATTCCCAGGGTTGCTCACCAATGAATAATGATAAAGCATTGAAGTTCGTCTTGGGGCAGTTCGGAAAAAGTTCAACTATTGGAGAAGTTCCATGGAAGGAGATCGGCCAAATGGGATGTGCAGGAGCTGGGGATTTAGCCGGTTCTATGGGATAGAAGCATTAACTACTCGAGTTCGTTGGGAGGAAAAATTTGCAACACCCCACTGAATCCAAAATTGGTCTTCCTAGCCAATCGGATTATCTGACTATAGTGTCGAAGGTCAGTCATCTCAGAATAATTTAGAGTTCGAATACCCCCACTGGTTGAGGTTCAGTTATCATAGTTGCAATCGGATGGAACTGATCAAGAGTCGGAGTCTTAGCCGAACTTTGACAAGCACGGATTTATCCTCTACACTAGCCTCCCTACTCCCAAGTTTGAAATTCAAAGGATGGGAGTAAAATGAAGACTGGTGAAGTTTAAAGGATTTTTCAATCCCGTGGAATTTCCTGCATCTCAGTTGGATGAAAAATTTTGGCTTTTACTGGGCCGGCGTTGAAGCTTTGTAAATGCAGGGTGACCCGAATAGATGTTTTTCAAATTTCTTGCTAGAAGTCATCTTGAAGTATGGCGCTATTAAGGATCTGCCCATTGGAAGCTTTCTGCCATAATGAGTGGAACACACATCGATCAGAGATCGACTGAGGGAAATCTGCAATCATAACCACGTTTAAATTTCAGAGGTTATTTAAACCCATCCTCCTCCTCCGAGTCTTTTACTTCTTCTGAAATCTTCATCTCCTTCCTCTAGTTCCCATCTCCATCCCGAGCGAGGGTCCAAGCTTCTTCCTCCATTTTTCTTGGTTCTAGACGCACCCCCATTCGATTTTCGTTACATTCATCATCTCCTTATTCTTCCCAACCAATGTAGATCAGCCCTCCGACACTTCTTTTTGATTATTTTTGTACTCTTTGCTTTCTCGCTCTTTTTGTTTTTGGTAAAGTTTGTACACCTTTTTTTTTTCTGATTTTTGAGCAATTCCTCGATTTCACTTTGATCCAAATGTCTAGTGAGGAATCTCGGTCAACTTGTTCTGGGAGCTCGGCCCCTTTAACCTTGGTGAACCCACCTCTTGAGGAGGCCGAATCCTTGGAGTTGGCCCATCCTTTTGTTCCTGCAATCATTTCCTATAGACTTTGGTCCAACGATCTTTTCTTAGCTAGGATTCAGTTCGAAATTCCTTCTGAATACGAGCTCAAACTTCCTGGGCCCGACGACTGAGTTTGCTCACCTCCTCCAGGTCGAACCTGTCTGTATGTTGAAACCCATCAAGTTGGGCTTAGATTATCCTTACCTTCTTTTGTAGTTAATCTATTTAGGTTTCTCAATATTTTTTTTACTGCTATGGTGCTAAATTTCTTTAGATTAATCATAGAATTTTTCTCTCTTTGCACCATGGTGGGCGTTCGACCTATCGTTTCTTTATTCTACAATTTCTTCACCTTCAAATGCCATCCAACCGCCAAGGACTGGTGGTATGTATCTCCATGGTTTGGAAAGAAAGGACTACTTAAAGATGCTCCTTCCTCCGTTCATGGCTGGAAGGAAAAAATTTTTTTCGTCTACCATCCCTCCTTAAGGTTAGGGCTTCCTCTATGGGGTGAGATAAGAGAATCGATCCATCGAGCCCTCGGGCTGGAAAGCAAGGATCGGAGTTCAATCGATAAGCTAAAGTTCTTTAATGCTCCATCAATCCTCAAACTTTTGGACGAGCAGACCTTGTTCAATTTTGATCTTAGTTCTCTTAACCCAATAGGTAGTTCTTCATATTCAATCGGTTGGATGGTATTCTCTCTTTTGATCTTCTAACTTTATCTTCTTTGCAGAAATGACTCCAGAGGAATGGAACTGCCTGACGAAGGAAATCAAAAACCGCAAGAGGAAGGGAGGTCCTTTCGGTGAACCGTAGAAGAAGGCTCAGACTGGAGAGTCGAGCCAGGCCATGTCGAATCAGGTTGTGCCGGCCCTTGAGCCCGTCGTTACCACACCGAGCCTGATCATGTCTGATGAGGCCACCCCTTCTGCCCTGTTCAGCAAGAGAAAGTTGTGGAGAGGAGGAAGAAGAAGGTCATCAGTAAGAAAGTCGAACGAAAGGTTAAGAGCTCTGAGGCAGAGAATCTTAGCCAAGAGTAGGGTTCCCTGGATGACTGAGAGGTCATCCAGGTGCTGATGGAGGGGAGCATCCTTCCCCACATTATAGAGAGGATGTGCCAGAAGGATGATGTTGAGAGGTTCGATGAGTCCTTCACTGCCTTCCTAGAGGTAAGTGGCTTCTTTTGATTTTGACTTCATGCCCTTCAGGCTTTAAGGTTAGGATCTTCTAGAATGCTGACTCACTTTTTATTTTGCAGCTGGGACACTATCTTTTTGCTCACTCCGAGGTGGCAAACCAGAGATGGGCTGAAACTTTCAAGGCCCTTGAGGAAGCTCGTGCAGAAGCTAAGAAGGCCCAAGCTGAGGCTAACGCTCTGAAGGTAGCCTCAAAAATCCACTCATCTGAAGTCGAACACCTTTAGAAGGAGATGAGGAAGGAGCGCGAAGAGATGGGGAAGCTGAGAGCCGAGTTAGCTTTAGAGAAGGAGGAAAGAAGGAAGGCACAGGAGGAGGTTAACGCTGCTATGGAGAGGGCCGTGCAAGACTTCAAGTCCTTCAAAGATATGGAGGACATCAAAATAAACTTCGCTCAAGAATCATTCTCGGAAGGGTTTTAGATCTGCCTTGGGTGGGTTGTCGAGAACTTTTTCGACATCGATCTGGACCTCCTAATAAAGGAGCTAGAGAATAGAGCCAGTCCTTCGTACACTGATGCCGAGGTTGGCCCCGCTGTCCATGCTGTCAAAGCCACTTCGAAGGTTCCAAAACCTATGAGTGCAGCATCGGGGCCTACTCGAGAGCCGAAGGTGGCTGAGAGTATCCCGACCTCTCCAGTGGGTGAGCCACCCGAGGTCTGAACTTTTGATGTTTATGTACTTTTCTTCTTCTTCTTTTTCTTTTGATGTATCAAAAATATTTGAAGCAATGATAGCAAATCTCTCTTTTTATTTACACTCTATGCTGCATGTGATTCAGAACGCCTCCGACAACTAGGGCCATGACCCCGTTTCTCCGGTTGACACCAATCCCTTACCTTAGGGAGTTTCATTCAAGCCTTTGATAAAGGGTTTGAAGGAGGTCCACTATTTAAGAAAAAAGTTGAAGAAGGTTGAGACCGACCTTTAGGCCTCTCAGAAGAATTCTTCGGAGGCGACTAAAGAAGTTACTTATCTTCAAAGCTTACACATGAAGGATTCCACGAGCTTCAGTATCCAGAAAGAAAATTTCAAGAAGAAGTTTGCTAAATTCCAAAAGAATGCGAGCGACAAGTCTTGGGCAATGATAGCGAAGATCGACTCTCTTGAAGTTGATCTTAAGAAGGCAAAAGAAAAGATCTGTCTCTTAGGAGGGAGCTCGCAGTGGTCTACTGATGAAGCCTGATATAATTGGGATTGATCAAAAAATTCTCTCAGCTTTAGAAGTAGCTGTAGGATATTGAGGATCGGCACAATAGTTACCGGATGACCTAGGCAGGGAAGATGTCCAAGCTTGAGGGCGAGCTGAAGGCTACCAGGGATGAGACAATCTATTTTCAAAGGAAGTTTTATAGCATCCAATAGGCTGGATCAGACGGTGAATCTGAGGAGCTCGCCTTCCTAAGGAGGACCATCGGTGAGCTCTTGGAGGTTGTTGGGGTGGAGAAAATTGAAGTTCAACAGCTGAAGCTCTAGTTGACCTACGAGCGTCGAGCCATCAAAGATGTTGAAGCTGAATCCAAAGTCTTGAGGAAGCAGTGGCGAGAGCTCGAGGCTAAATTTGAGTACACCAACAAGATGTACATCGAAGGTCTATATAAGAAGAAAGAGCTCAAGGAGGAAATCTTAAGATTGAAGGAAGCTTTGGTGATGGCCGAAGCTGATAGCTAGAAGTCTGAAGAGTTCAGACTGCCTTAGGACTTCATCTTCGTTCCTTTTTTTTTTATGTAATCGATTTCATCGATCTTCATTCCATTTTTAATGCATTTATTTTTTTGCACAGTTGGTCCTTGCTGACCTTCATTTTGCTTGTAGTGTGCCCACATTTTGTGTAATCGATCTTATTGACTTTTATTTGTATTGAACATAACTCCATAACAAAATGGTACCTCCTTTTTTTTTCTTTTTTCTTTTTGTTGTCATCTCTTATGGACGCAATTCTGGGTGCCTCATTTTTCTTTACTTTGTTTCTAATGAGATGCTTGTCGTGGACGTTGGGCTAGAGGTCTGTTCCATGGATCAAGATGGGGTTTTACCTTTGGCATTTGGCATGGCCGTAGCGGGATGTGTACGATGGTTATTAGTAGGGTCTTGGCCTTTTCCTTATTTTAGATTAGCAAGGCCTCGGCCTTCCACCCTTTGCATGATCGTATAGGTTCATCAGGTTCGTTGACGGGATCTCTTCCATCATCTCGTCTTGATTTAACGAGGCCTTCAACTTTGCTCACGTTAGGATGAGGTTCTCCTCCTATTCCTAATGAGCCATAGGGGCACATTAGGACTGTTGGCAGGACCTCTCCCCTCATCTCATCTTAGTTCAATGAGGCCTTCGACTTTGCTCATATTAGAACAAGGTTCTCCTCCTACTCCTAACAGGCTGTAGGGGCACATTACGATCGTTGGTAGGGCCTCTCCCCTCATATCATCTTAGTTCAATGAGACCTTCGACTTTGCTCATGTTAGGATGAGGTTCTCTTCCTATTCTCAACGTGCTATAGGGGCATATTAGGACTGCTAGTAGGGCCTCTCCCCTCATCTTGTTTTAGTTCAATGAGCTCTTCGACTTTGCTAAAGTTAGGATGAGGCTCTCCTCCTATTCCTAACGGGCTTCTTTAGATTACTCCGGAGAGTTATTTATCATCACGCAATTTTTGCGCCAAGAAGTAATGATGTTAAAATAGAAAAGTTTTATTGAAGAAAAGTTACTAATAGTACATTCTTAGGTTTTTTGAATTCCAAGGATGTAGAAGTGTTGCTCCTTCGAGCTCCTTCAAGTGATAAGTTTCTAACCGGACGACCTCCTCTATTTTATACGGACCTTCCCAATTCAGGGTGAGATTTTTTTGATTCTGAGGTTATGAAATGGATGCTCGTCGGAGCACCAAGTCCCCCACCTTGAATGCTTTATTTTTTACTTTAGAGTTATAGTATCTGGCTACTCTTCGTCTGTAGGCTGTCATTCGAACTTGGGCTTTTTCTCTTTTTTCTTTAGTAGATCGAGATTGACTCTAAGATCTTGTGAGTTACGCTGCTCATTGAAAGCCACGACTCATGCTGATGGAAGTTTAAGCTCGATTGGAATGACTGTCTCTGCTCCAAAGGCCAAGGCGAACAGTATTTTCCTAGTCGATAGCCTTTGAGTAGTTCAGTACGTCCAAAGGATGTGGTAGAGTTCATCCGCCTAAGTTTTTCTTGCTCTTTTAAGTCTTATCTTGATGTCCTACAGTAAAATTCTATTAGTCACCTCTACTTCACCATTTGCCTGCGGATGGGCTACTGACATGAAGTGATGGAAGATGTTTAGATCTTTGTAGAACTCAGCAAACCTCATCTCAGCGAACTGCTGTCCATTATCCGTTATGAGAGTTTGGGATGACCAAACCGATAGACGATTGACTTTCAGACAAAATCTTGTACCTTGACCTCAGTAATTTTTGCTAATGGTTCAGCCTCGACCTATTTGGTAAAGTAGTCGATCATAACCAGAAGGAACTTTCATTATCCAGATGTCATTGGAAAGGGGCTAAGTATATCCATTCTCCACTGTGTGAATGGCTAAGGTGCTCTTAGTGAAGTAAGCTCGGAGGTTGGTTGTCTTTGTATGTTTGTATTTCTCTGACAGTGGTCATATTTCTTAAAATACTCTATAGAGTCATGGTACAAGGTTGGCTAATAGTATGCCTGCCGAAGTAGTCTTTATGATAGAAATCTGGCTCCTACATGACTTTTGCAAATTTCCTCATGCACTTTTCATAATGCAAAGTTGGCCTTTGAAGATTGGAGACATCTCAAGAGCAGTAGAGAATATGACCTTTTATACAGCTTGTCTTCATATAAAATACATCGAAAAGCTTAATTTCTGAGTTTTCGAGCTTCTTCTGGATCATGAGGAAAAACTTCATCCTTAAGATAGGCAACTAGTGGATCAATCCAACTCGGCTCGTGCTCAACCCGCATAATGAGCTGCAACTCCTCTAAGCTTGGGTACTTTAGAATTTCAAAAAATACTTCTTTGGGCAGTTCCGCTGGGGCTAAAGTGGCCCATTTAGAGAGAAGGTCGGCTCTTCAATTTTCTGCCCTCGAAATTTATTGAATGCTAAAACTATTGAAGGCCGAAGTCAAGTTCTTTACTTTTTCAAGATATTTCATTATGCTTTCCTCTCGAGCTTCATAGTTGCCGCTAACCTGTCTGACCACCAGCTGAAAATCACTAAAAACTTGGAGTCGGTCTACTTCTAACTTTTTTGCTATTTTCAACCCAACAATCAGAGCTTCATATTCGGCCTCACTTTTAGTTGTAGAAAATTCGAAGCATAGCGCATATTTGATGACGACTCCCTCGGGGTTAATCAGGATCAATCCTGTGCCTGCTCCAGCAGCGTTGGATGAACCATCTATGTACAGTGTCCAAAAACTTTTGGAAAGATTGATACTCTCTTCAGGGGGGCTCGGTTGCAACCATGGGATGCTGGTTTCATTCTGTTCAAGCTCGGCTTCATCTGGAATGGTGCATTCCACTATAAAATATGATAATATTTGGACTTTGATCGATGGCCGAGATTGGTAGTTGATGTCAAATTCTGTAAGCTTGATTGTCCATTTTACGATTCTTTCAGAGGTATCCATTCGATGAAGAACTGCTTTAATTGGTTGATCCATGAGGACAGTTATGGTGTACCTCTAAAAGTAAGGTCGGAGTCTCTTGGTAGCAATTAGAAGAGAGTAAGTCAATTTTTCTAACTTAGAGTACCTGATCTCTGCATCCCTCAGGACTCGGCTTATGTAGTAGACCGACTGCTACACTTTCGTTTCCTCCTTGACCAAGTCTACTACCAGGGTTGCTGGGAAGACTGCTAGATACAAGAATAACTCTTTTCTAGGCTTAAACTTTGCCAGTAGTGGGGGTGAGCCGAGGTAGTTTTTAAGCTCCTCGAATGCGTATTGGTATTCTGCCATCCAGCAAAAGCTCTTTGACTGCTTGAGAATTTGAAAGAAGGGCATGCATCGCTCGACCAATCTTGAGATGAGCAATTTAGGGATGCCACTTTTTTAGTTAGGTGCTAAACTTATTTAATCATTTTTGGAGTGATCATCTCCTAAATAGCCTAGATTTTCTTCGGATTCATCTTAATCCCATGCTTCGACACCATAAATCTCAAAAACTTCCTCGAGGTCACATCGAAGGCGCACTTGGTCGGGTTCAGCTTCATCTTGTACCTTTTAAGTGCACTGAAGGTCTGTTCGAGGTTGGTAATGTGATTTATTGAAGCTCAGCTCTTGATGAGCATGTCATCCACATACACCTCTATTTTTCAATCGATCTGCTTTCTGAAGATTTTGTTGATCAGATGCTGGTATGTTGCCCCTGCATTCTTGAGTTCGAAAGGTATAATCCTGTAATAGTAAAGACCATGGTCAGTAATAAAAGTAATTTTTTCTTCATCCTCTGGCGCCATCCAAATTTGGTTATAGCCAGAAAGGCATCCATGAAGGTGAGGAGATTGTGGCCCGAGGTTGCATCCACCAGTTGATCAATCCTAGGCAGATGGTAGCTATCTTTTGGGCAAGCTTTGTTCAACTTTTTGAGTTCTATACACATCCTCCACTTGCCATTCATCTTTTTGACAAGCACCACGTTTGAGATCCAGCTCAGGTAGTTAACTTTCTGGATGAATTCGATCTTGAGAAGCTTGTTAACTTCTTCTGCAATTGCTTTCTGCCTCTCCGGAGCATGGCTATGCATCTTCTCTTTTACTAACCGACACTTGGGATCATTAACCAGCCTATGTTTCATGACCTCGGCATCAATCCCTAGCATATCCGTTCGGACCCAAGTGAAGACGTCCGCATTTCTCTGAAGGAAGGTAATGAGTTGCTCTCGAACCTTATTCCCCAAGTTGAAGCTGATCTGCATAGTGTGCTCCACATTTCCATCATTTAATGGGATGAAAATGAGATCTTCTATAGGCTATCCCCACTCCTCCATAAGGTTGTCGCGGACATCCAATTCATCAACAAAGCAAAGGTCGAGCTGGGTGTTTTTTTGTAGGGCCATAGAGTAACAGTGCCTTGCTAAGATCTGGTCTCCTCTGATCTCTCTAATCCCATAGCTTGTTGGAAACTTCACCTTTAAATAATATGTTGACACTACTGCTTGAAGTGCATTTAGACCAAGTTGATCGAGGATCGTGTTATAAGTCGATGGGGCTTTCACTACCAGGAAGTCCACCTGTGCCCTAGACTGTCTTGGATATTGTCCTGTAGCCACAACCAAAGTTATGCCCTCAATTGGTACCGCATCATCGATAAAGCCCACTAATAGGAAGTTTATTGACTCCAGCCGACCATCAGGTATAGACATTTTAGAGAAAGTATCATAAAATAAGACATCTATCAAACTTTCATTATCAACAAGGATGCGGCATACATCATAGTCTACGATATTTAAAGTAATTACAACTACGTTGTTATGCAAGAACTGAACCCCTCGGGCATCCTCGTTGGTGAAAGTGATGGGCTCCTTAGTTCTCCACCACTTTTTAGGCTCTGCTAGTTCGCTAGCCTCCCTTCATCGAGGTCCCCCAGAGATGGTATTGATGATGTCGAGGGGTGGCCGATCTGCTTGCCGCTCCTCCCCCTCGGTGGCTCAGGTTGTGGTAGTGCCCTTGGTCGATTCTCTCTTGCTTCGAACCAACGTCGTAGGAATCGATCGAGCCTGACTCATCTGATGAGCTCCTCGATCTCATCTTGGAGCTAGATACATTCTTCTATATCATGATCATGGTCACGATGATAGAGGCAGTACTTGTTGGGATTGCACTTGCCGGGGTGAGAGCGCATCCTCTCCAATCTAGGCAATTGCTCTTTGATCTCCATCAGTACTTATATTTTTGTAGCATTGAGAGGTGCAAGTTGTGGGACCTTCGAAGGAGGGAGCCCCGCCACGCCCTTCTATCAGGACTTCCCTACTTCTGAGCTCGAGAAGGGATTCGGGCTTGCTTGCACTCAAGGAGAGTTCGAGAGTGCGGTCGAACCTCGTTCGGCTTCTCTTTAGATGTGGACCTATTTGGCTCACCCATTCATCGTTCTTCTATGGATTCATTATCCTTGGCCTTGAAGGCTTCTTCTACTCAGGCATAGCCTTCGGTCCGAGCTAACATATTAGCAAAATTTTTAGGATACTTCTTCTCTAGAGAGAACAACAGGTCGTTCTTCTGAAAGCCACCTTTTAGTATAGCCATAGCGACAGATTGATCCAGATTCCAGACTTCTAGGGCAACTGCATTGAAGCGGTTGACATAAGCTCAGATGGATTCTTCCTCTTACTGCTTGATGTTCACGAGGGAGTCAGAACCTCAGCTAGGGCGTCGGCTGCTGATGAAATGAGCCATGAACTGGTGGCTCATTTGATCAAAGAAAAAGATGGTATCCGACTTAAGGTTGAATACCAATTTTTGGCTACTTCCTTCAAAGTAGATGGAAAGGCTCGACGGAGAATGGCATCTGGTGCGCCATGGAGTAGCATCATCATCTGAAAGGCTTTTAAGTAGTCGACTGGATCGACAGTCCCATCGTAGCTCTTGAATTGAGGAAGCTTGAAGTTTGGTGGGATAGGTTCCTGCATGATGCAGTGAGAGAAAGGAGGATCAGTACAGATATCATTACCGTGGGAGGGGGAGCACGATGGAGTTTCTCGATCTATCGATTCATCTCTTATAGTTTCTGGTCTAAGAGATCCTCTCGACCATGGGTCTCCAAAGTCTTCTGACTGAACGAAGGCAAAGTCCCCCCCAGAGGTAGAGTCATGATCAGAGCAGGGACTCTTAGCCCTCTGCTTTCCTTTTTCGGAGGTCATCAACCATCTCCAGATTGGATCATGGGTCTCCGGAGAAGCCTGCTCCGACTGAATTGGCGTCGGAGGCTACTACTGTCGCATGGCCTGTACTGCTTCCATGAGGCTGCGAACCTGCTGGACTAGTAGATTGAATTGCTCCGCATCCATCATTGCTACAGGTGGAGCTTGAGTTGTTGGGGATGAAATAGGGGTGGGCAAATCTGGATGAGATCTGGCCGCAGAGAACATTGATCGTCGGATTGAAGCTTTCTTAGGAGGCATCTTTTCCGAAAAGGAGGACTCTAGAGGAGAAGAAGTAGAGATCTCTGCTGAGCACTCCTTTAAGAACAAGAAAACCTCAGAAGATAGAGAAACCCTTCCTCTAGCACCAATCTTATTGGTGCGCAATTTGATTGTCATTGGAGAAGTACTAGAGTCAGAGAAGATGAGGTCGATGTCCGTGACCTACAAAATAAGTCTCGTCCAGAGCTTGGGGTGGTGGTTCTGACAAGATCCTCCAACGATCAAGTCAGATCTTTTGACCAATAGAAATGGAGTGCTCAGTCAAGAAAGTTGCAGAGTTTCAGAAAGAAGAAGAGAGTCTGTAGAAAACGTATCTGGAGGGTCCCTTTTATAGCACCAAAGCCTGTAACAAATTGATAGTGACCACCACAATTACTTGGTAGTGAGCCGTTTGGAGCCACATGGGGTTTGTTATGGAGGATGGTATCCGTTATCGTGACGTGCTAGTCTATTATAGATCTAACAACTAGAGTTCGGATAGGATAGTTGTAGGTGATGAAGGGCTCTTGGACATTATTGTTTCGGAGGAGTTCAGAGGTTCTCAAGATTGATCGTGCATTGGCTTTTATTCGCTATGTTGAAGATCTACGCCGTGGTCCTTTCAAGCGGCTGGAATGAATTCGATCGAAAGAGAAGTCCGACAGAGGTTCGATCGGTGAAGAGGCCTGAAAGACGTCCAACCGAAAGGAGTCTGGCTGAGAGGGATCCACCTGGATTAAGTATTGACCGATGGCCGCAATAAGCAAGCGTGACTGAAACATTGGCGTCTCTGTTGTTCCTTTGAGGTTTGGCCATTCCTAGGATTGTCCATTGACGAATAATGATAAAGCGCTGAAGTTTGTCTGGGGGCAGTTCTGAACAAGTTCAACTGCTGGAGAAGTTCCGCGGAAGAAGATTGGCCGAACAGGATGTGCAGGAGCTGGAGATTTAGCCGGTTCGATGGGGTAGAAGCATTAACTGCTCGAGTTTGTCTGGAGGAGAAATCTGCAACACCTCGCTGAATTCGAAATCGGTCTTCCCAGGCAATCTGATTATCTGACTGCAGTGTCGAAGGTCAGCCATCTCAGAATGATTCCGAGTCCGAATACTCCCGTGGGTTGAGATTCAGTTGTCATAGTTGCAACCGGATGGAACTGATCAACAGTCAAAGTCTTAGCCAAACTTCGGCAGGCACGGATTTATCCCTAGCATTATAGTTTTTGTTTTTTTTTCAAAAAATTTATCTTAAATAATAATGAGTAATTACAAGCATGGCGATGATCTGATCCTTGCTAAATTCTTGAAGAAAGTTAGTCGACTCTTAACGGACCATTTTTTTCTTGAGTCAACTTTTACTCAATATATAACTTATTAATTAGATATTGTTTCTTTGTGCTGCTGCTCTGATCATAATTACTTGCTGATTGCATATTTGCGTGCTTGTTAATATGCTTATCAAATTATCTATTTTTTCTAAGAATAGTGGTATCACTGAGAAAAGAAAGAACAACAATGTACTCCAGCACATTCATGTACTTGATTACAGATACCATAGATTGCATCGACGAATATTATTATTTCCGGATCCACAATTTATGTGCATTATGCAATTTTTGTGCTGCCGTTAGAGCCTGCGCCCTGTAACTTAGATGTGTATATGTCATCCATCATGGTCTGGATGCCACCTGATTACTTATCACAAATATTCTTAACAAACATTTAGGCTGCCCATGACATTTATCTATTTTACCATCTGCTATTGTGATGCAACTAAAGATATAAAATATGGCTCATGTGGATGAACAAGAAAACTTTTTGCTACACTGATATATGTTTTGCTGAGGTCTACACTGATATATGTGCTGAGGTCTGAGCATTTATTAGGTTGTTGAGGTGGAAGTTAATGGGATGAAACAGAGAAGCGGTGTGCATATAAAGAAATGCAGGTGTGTCCCTCCCCTTCAGTTATTTCAAAAATTATTTATGCAAGAATTAGCCTACATGTAGAATTGTTCTTTTCACGAGGAACATCAGACAGATTGAATAAATATTTGATGTTCAGACATTTTATCTAATTGAATTTGATAAGCGCCAAGCAGATGTTCTGATTTTCTGTTTATTGAATCTTTATAGGTACTTGGAGAACAGTGGATGCGTTGGAATGTGTGTGAATATGTGCAAGATTCCAACCCAAGATTTCTTTACCAATGAATTTGGACTTCCATTAACCATGAATCCAAGTATGCAAGCCATCTCCTTGACTTTTTCTATGTCCATGAAATACATGTTTTCTTCTGCAAAAATATACATTTAAGGAGAATTTGGATCATCGGTTTATCATTCAAATGAAAAATATGTTGATGGAAAGGAATTCTCATTTATGTTTTAAATTCACTTCTTGTTAACAAATAACCTGATATATTTGAACGAAACGACATGCTTGTGTTATGACAATTTTGATCAAATTTAACCTCGAGGAAGCCATCAAAGGAGATAAGGGTCAGTCTCCTCATTATCCTATATTTGAGTCAATCCTCTGCAACAATAACATTTGTCCAATTAACTTACCCTGGAGAGAGAGAGAGAGAGGATTATGATAGCAATCAGTGAAAGCAATCAGTCATCCCAAAATTTTATTCTTACGACCCATCTGCCTTGATATCATCAGCTCCAGTAAAAGGTAGTTTTATGAGATATGTTGACAGACTGACTAATCCACAAGTGAAGGTCAAGCACCTGAAATCAAGTATAGGCAATAAGAGAGAATCATGTTAGTCAGTGGCATATAATTGTCCTAATTCACCTTTCCAGTATACTTGTATCTCTCCTATGCCTAATTCCCCTCCCCTCGTACTGGCCCTCCTGAAACAGCATTCTAGCAACTTTATTTCACTGGGTTCGCCATGTAGTCTTGTTCCAGCAGCTCGGAGCTGCGGGGAGCTGGGAAGGCATGCTTAAAATCACAACTAGCGAGATAAGAAAGGCAAGGAGATATCTGTAACAGAGATGCCATGATTTGAGGAAATTACAGTAACACGGAGAGTATGTGGCTAATCCAACTCACTCTCCTTCCGATTTTCACCTACAATATGCATCTTAAACTGCTCCTATGAAAATTTTATGTTTGAGGAAAACCTTAACATCATTTTTGGTCCTAAAATTACTCGCCAGACCTCACCACATTAATAATATAAAACCTTTATCATCTCGAATTAACTTTTATTTCTATAATGATTCGTTAGTTTGAATTCTTATGCAGTCATATTCTGTAAACTCAAAAATTCTGCATCACTATTTTGGTGATCCCTTTACTTAACAAATATTTGATATTTCATCAGATTTTGAGGATATGAGCTGCGACATGGTGTATGGTCAAGTACCTCCTCCTTTTGAAAGGGATCCTGTTTCAACGCAGCCTTGCTATGCTGACATGTGTATGTTGAAGATATTGTGGTAAGTTAAGCAATTAATATGGTTCTTCTGTACTTCCTAACCATGAGATTTCCACAGGTTCTATGTTCAATCCCAGCTCCAAAGTTTGTCCGAAACTTCAAAATTGAAAAACATCAGGTAACCACTCAAACTTCTGAGGCAACTGAAAGCATCACACCATGATTTCTTTTTTTCTTTTTCTCCGGGGTTGTTGACGGTGGCTTTTGTTTTCTGTCATAGCTCGTAATTGGTCCTGCATCATTCAGTTGCTCGGAAAAGCTCCCATCTGGTGGGAATTGTTAGCTCCTGAGTATATTGCAGCATAAAGTACATATGTCCATATGTACTTTGTTCAAAAGCTTAGCGTTACTCATTGCTTATCTATTGACGCTTCTAATTATGATGTGCCGTGAGCACAGAAGTGTTGCGAGATGAACAGTATCAATGGAACACACAGTAGATGATACTGATGTGAGGTCCACGAACAAGTTAATTCTCAACCTTCGAGATTGTCATAAAGCGAATTTTATGGAGATAGCCAGTTAACAAGCATTGTTACTGTAAATTTCTTTACGCTGGTAATCTAAATGCATGACTTTACCATGCGTAGATCCAGTCTTAAGAACAAAATACATTGGTTTGTGATTTTAATTTTAGGTTATATTGTACAAATAAAACATGAGTAACTTAGAAATATCTGCAAGAAGTTTATACAAATTAGTTTGCTCTGACCTTGCAATGTGATTCAACCTATTGGTATGGACAATCCCTGCTAGCCACGTGGCATTATCAGAAGGATCATCATCCCAGATGAATGCTAAAAATGATAAGTGTCAGTCCTAGATCGGTAAAAGCCCGACCTGGAGTCCATATTGATACTTTAGCCAAATGGCCAGATTAACTAAATGATCAAGTCCACGTCAGCAAAAAACCTACCACCATAAAGTTCAGATTGGTGAATTACCATCCTCCATAATACTCAAACCAAATATGGTCCGAGATCCGTACTTAACCGACCTCATGATGGCCACACAAAATTAGATTAGTATTTTGCCAACTTGAAGACCAGCAACTGCTGAGTTTCATAGAGATCGGGTTTGTACCAACCTCAATAACAGTAATTTGCCTGAGCTCGAGATCAGTCTCTCTACGATCTTGGTATCTAAGATCGGTAAAGCACCGATGTCGTCAACCCTACGGATGAGCGCTACCCCAATTGACATCAAGATTGGTAAAACACCGATCTCGTCAGACCAACCAGATTGGTGATGTTGGGGATAAACCCACTCCTACCGAAGTTCGGCTGGATGCTTGATCTCGGAAGGATCCTGTTCGGTAGCAGCCTTCATGGTTAAACCTTGGACTCCTTCAACGGTTGAACTCCTTTCGGGCTTCTCCTTCAGCCGGACTCCTTCAACAATTGAACTCCTTCCAGGCTTCTCCTTTAGCCGGATTCCACTAATGGTTGAACTCCTTCCAGACTTCTCCTTCAACCAGACTCCTCCAACAGTTGAACTCCTTTCGGACTTCTTATGTTAGACGAGATGAGGGGAGAGGCCCTGACAACGGTTCTAATATGCTCTTACAGCCCATTAAGAATAGGAGGAGAACCTCATCCTAACATGAGCAAAGTCGAAGACCTCATTCATTTTAGACAAGATGAGGGAAGAGGCCCTGACAACGGCCTTAATATACTCCTACAGTTCATTAGGAACAGGAGCAGAACCTCATCCTAATGTGAGCAAAGTCAAAGGTCTCGTTCATTTTAGATGAGATGAGGGGAGAGGTCCTGACAACGGCCCTAATATGCCTCTACAGCTTGTTAGAAATAGGAGGAGAACCTCATCCTAATAGCTCTAATGTGCCTCTACAGTCCATTAGGAATAGGAGAAGAACCTCATCCTAACGTGAGCAAAGTCGAAGGCCTTATTCATTTTAGACGAGATGAGGGGAGAGGCCTTGACAATGGCCCTAATGTGCCCTTACAGCCTATTAAGAATAGGAGGAGAACCTCGTCCTAACGTGATCAAAGTTGAAGGCCTCGTTCATTTTAGATGAAAAGAGGGGAAAGGCTCTGACACCGGCCTTAATATGCTCCTATGGCCTCGTTAGGAAAAGGAAGAGAACCTCGTCCTAACAAGAGTAAAGAAAAGAAAAGAGAGAGAAGGCTTGAAGGCAAGCATTGCATCCACATGAGGCAATGATGGACAAGATATTATTTTATTACAAGTTTAAATTTATTATAAGTAGGATGAAGGTCGGCCAAACTGACTACATATTACAAGAAAGCCAATGCGGTTGGGATCGGCAAGATCGATTACCAAAAAAAGGAGAGAAGAGTCGGAGGCGAGCATTGCATTCACATGAGGCAATGACGAACAAGATATTATTTTATTATAAGTTTAAATTTATTACAAGTAGGATGAAGGTCAGCCAAATCGACTGCATATTACAAGAAAGCCAACGTGGCAGGGATCGGCAAGGTCGATTACAAAAAAAAATATATATAAAAGGAGGTGAAGCCTTAAGATGGACTGGACTCCTCAGGCTTTGGATCGTCGACGCCGGCTATCACCAAGGCCTGCTTCAACCTAACGATTTTCTCCTTAAGTTCTTTCTTTCTATATAAATTATCTATGTACACTCTATTGATATGCCCGAACCGGCCCTCGAGCTCCCATCGCCTTCTCCTTAGGACCTCAGCCTCAGCCTCCACGTCCTGGATGGCTTGATGCTGACAGATCAATTGGAGCTTCAACCACTGAACTTTAGCTTTCTCTGCCACGACAGTCTCTGAAAGCTCGTCGATAGTCTTCTTTAAGGAGGCAATCTCCTCTGACTCTTCACTAGAGATAGCCCACCGACCATCAGCCAGTTGTTGCTGGAGACGGCTCACCTCTCTATTAGCTGTCCGAAGCTCATGCTCGAGCCTGGTCACCTTCTTCGACCAAGTTAGCTTATACTCATTATGCCAGGCTTCGATGTCGTAAAGCTGCTTCTGAAGTTTGGAGAACCTCTTGGACCAGTTTCAATCATACTGGGCCCTATCGGTAGACCATGATGAAGTTTCCTCCAATAGTTGAACTCTTCTTAAACTTCTCCTTCAGTCAGACTCTTCTAACAGTTGAACTCCTTCCGAGCTTCTCCTTCAGTCGGACTCCTCTAACATCAAACTCCTTTCAGACTTCTCCTTCAATCGGACTCCTCTAGTAGTTGAACTCCTTCTAGACTTCTTCTTCAGCAAGACTCCTCCAATAGTTAAACTCCTTCTGGACTTCTCCTTCAGTCAGACTCCTCCAACGATCGAACTTTTTCTAGACTTCTCCATCAGTCGAACTCCTTCAGTAGTTGAACTCCTTCCGAACTTCTTCTTCAATTAGACATCTCCTTCAGCTGGACTCCTCCAGCAGTTGAACTCCTTCTGAACTTCTCCTTCAACCAGACTCCTCCCTCAGTCAGACTCCTCCAACAATCAAACTTCTTTCGAATTTCTTCTTTAGATGGACTCCTTCAAATAGCTAAACTCCCTTCAAACTCTATCCAGCAACCCCAGAGGACCTCGGCACTCATCCTCGATATAGCCAAAAGAACCATCAATCTCTCCCATCCAAGCTTCGAACATTGGATCCCGATGGGCTCGCACATCGCAATAACAGACATTATCCTCCATAACAAACTTCAAGTGGCTTTGAATGGCCCACTACTAGATAGTTATGGCTATTTCTATCAGTTTGTTATAGACTCCGTCTATATAAGAGACCCTCCAAATATGCTTTCTCCCATAAGCTCTCCTTCTCTTCCTAAAAACTCTAGTAGAATCTCTCTACGTATTCTATTTCTATTGGTCGAAAGAGCTGACTTGATCGTCAAAGAGTCTTATCGGAGCCACCATCCAGACTCTGGATGAGACTTATTTTGCAGATCCTGATGGCACCCTCATCCTCTCCAAATCCATCTTCGACTCCAACGAGGGTCAGATTTTGCACCAACAAGAATGGCACTAGAAGGAGGGCCTCAAGTTATTAAGGTTCCCTTGTTCTTGAAGGAATACGCGGTGGAGATCCCTCTTCATCCCAGACAAAGTCCTACTTTTCCTTTCGACCTCTTGACGATGCCCCCTAGAAAGGCTTCAACTCGGTAGTCAACCACCTCTACGACTAGATCTCATCTAGATCTTTCCATTCTTATTTTGTCTCCTGCATCTCAAGCCCCACCGCCTGTGATGGTGGACATGGTGCAGTTCGACCTACTGGTCCAATAGATCCACGGCCTCACTGAAGCAGTGCAGGCCATGCAGCAGCAGCAGCCATCATCGGTGCCATCTCGATCGGAGCATGTTCCTCGGGAGCCAAAGAACCCAGTTTGCGGGTGTCCGACTTGGGTCAGTCGGCCAATGACCCCAAAAAAAAGGGAAGCAGAGGGTGGAGATGAAGGAAAAATCCTAATTTTTTGGATCAGATTCATTTAGATCTGATCGGATCAATAGAGATATTTCAAAAATTCTCTCAAGCATCCATATCAGATCTAAGATATTTTAGATCTAATTTTATAGATCTAATGAATAAAAATAAAAATAAATTAAATTTAATTTAATTTATACCTTGATGTTGGGTAATCTGATTATCCTTTGATGACTGATTACCTAAGGTTCTAGATCTAGCCATGTAAGTGCCTGGCCTCTACCGATATCCACTCGGATTGGATTTGGAGATCTTCTTCTTTTTTATCACTTCTCCAAAAATCAAATCTAGATTTAATTTGAAGAATCTTCAAAACTCCTTTTAAAGATCAGCAGTCGTCATTGCAGCAATGCTGCCTTCTTTCTTTCTCGTTAGCTTTTTCTTGCCTGGATCGCACCAAACTAGAGCCCAACTTTCCTTAGGCGTGGAGAGGAGAGAGGATTAGAAGATGACATGGAGGAGGGAGAGGGACAGCCTTAAGGTGTAGCTAAGAGAAACTCTCTAAAAGTTAGGTGCAGATAGGGTTTATTTATAAACCTTGCTGCGCCATGCAGTGCCACATCATCCCTGAGTGAGCACAAACTAATTTGGCTCAGTTGAGACAACTTTTAATGATAATAAAAAGAAGAATGTTAGGTTCAATTGTGTGCTAGCACGATTTTCTTGAACCTAATTAAATCAAATTCAAATCAATTGAACTAGGTTAGTCCAATTGATAATATTTAGATCCAAACTCTTATTTATGTGATCCAGTTAGGTTCAATTCTATATGGTAATGGGATATATCATGATCTCCATCATCGACATCATCGAAACTCCTTTCGATGGATCAGAACTCTTCTGATTCAGACAACTAGAATGATCGATCATCTAAATCATTCTAATTGCTACCAAAATCCACCAGTGACACCTAGCAGTATATGATGGCAATCCATCAAAACTGAAAATGAACCTCTCAGTGTAGCTACTTATGTGATTAAGTTCTTCTATCTTGAGCCCCAATCAGACTAGGGTTAAGGTGAACTTATCAAACCCTAATTTTTATTATATGATTTAATCATTCGATTCAAGTTTGATGTGAAAATCTTAATAGAAACTCTTTCTATTATTTCACTCTACCATGACCATGGGCTTATGGACTTGATTCTCATGATCATCATAGGGCTGCTCCTCATCCACTAAGGTAGATAGATTCTCTCTTGGTGCAATCCAATTCCTATAATGAACGTGCTATAGACAACATACACCTCAGAATTCTGAATGGCTAGGAGATCGAGCTATGGTGTAGTCAAACTATAACACCCTCAAGGTAAACTGCCGATGCACCTCAGGTCAAAGAACCAGACACACCACTACAGCTTCGAGTCAGTCATCGACGAGAAGGTAGACTTTCTTATGACTGCTCGAGGTGGTCATGCTCAGTGCCCTCGTTCTCTAACGAGTACCTGTACTCTCGCTCTAGTATCTTTACACCATAGACTCAAGACTCATCTACTATGAAGAAATGATTGTACACCAACCTTCTAGGTCAATCACCATCCTCATGATGATCTTACGGTCAAAAGCATTTTATGAGTTAATAAATAAAAATTCATGTCTTAAATTTTTCAACTCTTAAAAATTTGAATTATCATTATCATTAACTCAAGGGATGTATCACAGACACTAAATATACATTTATGATAGAAAATAACCCATTTTATTATTTATAGTCAAAATTATAATTTTGCCCCTAGAAGTGTATTATAAGTGTCAGCCAATTTTGATTTCTAGGACACACATATCTAACAAACTTTCACTTGCCTTAAAGCCAATTGGCTATAAATCTAAGTCCCATCTTCTCAAGATGGGCTTCGATCTTTTGTTGGCCCAACAATTTTATAAGCAGGTCCGCCGCATTGTCTGCGGAGTCGACTCTCTTGACCTCAACGTAACCCTTCTCGAGGTAATCGCGAATGAGGTGGTATCGCCGCTCGATGTGCTTAGATTTCTGGTGAGACCTCGGCTCCTTAGCAAGGACTATGGTGCCATTGTTGTTGTAGTAAAGAGGAATGGAATCTAATGGCATCACTCTGATCTCTACGGCAAACTTTTTGTACCAGAATGCCTCCTTTGCAGCTTTTGATGCAGCGATGTATTCTGCTTCCATGGTGGTATCTGCTATCACTGTCTGCTTGAAACTTTTCCAACTGACAACTCCACTATTGCACACAAACAAACTTTCAAATGTCGACTTTCGATCATCTATATCGGACATAAAATTCGAGTCTATATACCCCTGGACTTGGAGTTCTCCATTACCAAAGACCAACAACATATCCTTAGTTCTTCTCAAGTACTTAAGGATACATTTCACAAAAGTCCAGTATTCTTCATCTGGATTCGACTGATATCTGCTCGTGATACTTACATGGGCTATATCAGATCGTGTACATAACATGGCATACATGAGGCTCTCTATTGCTGAAGCATAAGGGATTTTGCTCATGCATTATATTTCCTCAGGTGTGCTAGGGCACATCTTCTTGGAAAAATGAATGTCTTATCTGAAGGATACCAAACCCTTCTTAGAGTTTTCCATGCTAAACCTTTTTAGCACTTCCTCTATGTATATCTTCTGTGAAAGTCCTAGCATCCTATTCGGTTTATCTCTATAGACCTTAATTCCTAGAATAAAGGATGCTTATCTTAGATCTTTCATTGAGAATTCTTTAGATAACCATATTTTTACTGTGGTCAACATGGAAATATCATTCCTGATAAGAAGGATGTCATCCACATATAATATGAGGAAGACAACAGTGCTCTCATTGACCTTTTTGAAGACACATGGCTCCTCCTCGTTCTTGATGAAATCAAACAATTTGATTACATCATTAAAATGAGTGTTCTAGCTCTGAGATGCTTGCTTAAGTCCATATATGAACCTTTGCAGCTTGCATACCTTATGATCATCATCACTGGATGTGAAACCTAGCAATTGTTCCATATAGATATCTTCCACAAGATATTCATTTAAGAATGCCGTATTCACATCCATTTGCCATATTTTGTAATCAAAATAGGCTACAACAGCAAGTAATATGCGGATCAATTTAAGCATAGCTATTGGCGAAAAGGTATCCTGATAGTCAATGCCTTCATGTTGACTATAACCTTTTGCCACTAATATAGCTTTGAATGTCTCTACATTTCCATCTGCACCAATCTTTCTCTTATAGATCCATTTGCATCCAATAGGTACTATACCTTCTGGTGGATCAACCAAGGTCCAGACTTGGTTTGAGTGCATCGAGTCAATTTTTGACTTCATTACCTACGAGGAACATTTTCTCTACTTCCTCTGAAATAGTACCTAAGTACCTCTCAGAAGGACGAAAAATTCTATACGATCTACGAGGTGGAGGAGATAGTGATTGGATTAGCTTAACCTGATTTGATTCCATTTGGTCCTTAGCTCGTTGCTCTTGTGAGACTTTCTCCTTGAGCTTGATCTACTTTCCAATGCTGCTATCTTGAATAAACTATTTTTCAAGAAAGATGGCATGTTGACTCACAATCACATTGTGATCTTTTGGAATATAGAAATAATATCCTAATGACTCTTTAGGATATCCTATAAATCAAGCTCTGAAGGATCTAAAGTCTAACTTGTCTGTTTGTTGTCTTTTGACATGAGCCGGACAATCCCAAATTCTGAGATGACTCAGACTTGATTTCTTACCATGCCATATCTCATACGGTGTGGTAGGAATGGTTTTAGAAGGAACCCTATTCAGTAAGTATGTTGTAGTTAATAAACAGTATCCCCCAAAAAAATCAAGGAGGCCTGTGAAGCCCATCATGGATCAGATCATGTCCAATAGAATTCGATTCCTCTATTTTGAAATTTCGTTGAGTTGAGGTATTGCAGGTGGAGTCCATTGAGAGACTATTCCATTTTTCTTGAGATAGTCCAAGAATTTCAGACTAAGGTATTCACCTCCGCGATCTGATCGAAGAACCTTAATAGATTTTTCTATTTGCTTTTCTACTTCATCTCTGAATTTTTTGAACTTTTCAAAAGCTTCAGACTTGTGTCTCATAAGATACACATATCCATACCTAGATAAATCATAGATAAAGGTTATGAAGTAAACAAAATTGCCTCTAGCCGGGACATCAAATGGGCCGCACACATCAGTATGTACTAAGACAAGAAGATCCGTGGGCCTTTTCCCATGTTCTACAAAAGGGAGCTTAGTCATTTTGCCATGAAGATAAGATTCACAAATTGGATATGACTCAAAAATCAATGGACTCAATAGCCCAATTTTTTTTAATTTGTTAATCCTATCTTTTGCTATATGATCTAGTCTTAGATGCCATAGATACCTATCATTTGGACTATCCCTAGGTCATTTCATGGTATTCATATTTTACTCGATATTAAAAATAGATACATCAACATGTAACTGATAAAGACCGTTAATAAGGAAACTACTTGCAATTTTATTTCTTCATAAAGAATGTTACAATGGTCCTTAAGAAAACTAATTACACAGCCTTCTAATGCTAGGCAAGAAATAGAAATCAAATTCCTACTTACTGTAGGCACATAATAACAGTCTTTTAAAACTAAGTCTAAACCAGATGGTAGTCAAAGAGGGTATGTTCCTACGGCCATGGTAGCAATTCTTGCTCCATTTTTGATGCATAGGATCATCTCACCATCCCTCAGCCTCCTACTATCCTCAAGATACTATATGGAAGTACACAAATGAGTACTAGAACCAGAGTCAAGCATCCAACTGGATGTAGAAGAAACTATAAGGCTAGACTCAATAACGAGCATACCTCCAAAAGGACCTACCTCCTTCTTATTCTTCAAGGTGGCTAGGTATGTAGGGCAGTGAAGGAAAATTTACCTACCTCCTTCTGATTTCTCGAACCAGGTTTGTTCAGATCTGATCGAATCAAGAGATATATTTCAAAATTTTTTTTCTTTGATCCTAATCAAATATGAGATGTCTCAGATATGATCCTTATTATTCTAATAATAAAAATTAAATCTAAATAAATTAAATCAAATTTAATTTACCTTGATGTAGGATAATTCTATTACCCATTGATGATCCTGTAAGCAGTGGAAGGTTCTGGATCTAGCCACGCAAGTGCTTGGCCTCTACCGATATCCACTCGGGCTAGATCTGAAGATCCTCTTCTTCTCTATCATGTCTCCAAAAATTAGATCTAGATCTGATCTGACGGATCTTCAAAACACCTTTTGAAGATTAGTAGTTATCCTTTGCAGCAGTGCAGCCTTCTAGCATTTTATCGCCTCTCTCACCTGGATCGCACCAACTAAGGTCCAAATTTCTTTTGCATGTGGAGAGTAGAGGGAGAAGTAGAACTTGGCATGGAGGAGGAAGAGGGAGGAAGCCTTGGGGTATGGAGAACTCTTTTCTCAAATTTTAGATGCTCCTTAAGTTGGGCACAGGGTCTTATTTATAGACTAAGTGTGATCCAACTCCTCTTCTTCCCAACCAATCACAATCCTTTATGAAATCAGATCTAAATCTGATTAGTGAAAATAGAGTCCCTTGGATTCTTTCTTAGATGGTGCCTAAGATCAGTCAAACTTGGTTCTTAGGAGAAGTCTAATCAGAATCCAAAAGGGAGATGGAGTCCTTGTCCAATAGGGACTCCTAAGCGCCTCCAGCTTGGGCACACGCCAAGGGTGGCGTGCATCCTCCTCCTTGCCAGGTTCTAGTAGGGGGACAGGCCCTCACTAGCTCTCCAATAGGTGTGTGACACATGGACAGAAGCTAAAGTATCAATGGTCAACATTTGACTAGTCAAAGGTCAACTTTTGACCAAAGTCAAAGGATGAGAAATGGTAGGTGACCAAAAATGGTAGGTATTGTCTTAAAATAAGACAACCCTTTTTTGACCTAGACAGGCTCCAGTCAAACCAAGTGAAGGCATCTGATTGAGCACAAACTCCTTTGGCTCAGTCAGGACAACTATTTATGATAGTAAAAGAAGAATGTCAGGTTCAATCGAGTGCTAGCATGATTTTCTTGAAACTAATTGAATCTTATTCAGATCAATTGAACTAGATTAGTTCAATTGATGATCACCAGATTCAAATCCTTATTTGTATGACCCAGTTAGGTTCAATTCTATATGGTAATGGGATATGTCATGGTCTTCATCATTGACATCATCGAAACTCCTTTCGATGGATCAGAACTCTTCTGATTCGAACAGCTAGAATGATCGATCATCTAAATCATTCTAATTACTCTCAAAATCCATCAGTGACACCTAGCAGTATATGGTGGCAACCCATCAGAGTTGAATGCGAACCTCTTGGTGCAGCTACCTATGTGATTAATTTCTTCTATCTTGAGCCCCGATCAGATTAGGGTTTAGGTGAACTCGTCAAACCCTAGTCTCTGTCATATGATGTAATCATTCGATTCAAGTCCAATGTGAAAACCTAAATAGAAACTCTTTCTATTATTTCACTCTGCCATGGCCATGGTCTTCTGGACTTGATTCTCATGATCATCATAGGGCTGCTCCTCTACCACCGAGGTAGACAGATTACATCTTGATGCGATCCATTCCTACAATGAACATGCTATGGCCAGCATACACCTCAGGGTTCCATATGACTAGGAGACCGAGTTATGGTGTAGTCAAACTATAACATCCTCAAGGTGAACTGTCGATGCACCTCAGATCAAAGAACCAGACACACCACTACAGCATCGAGTCAGTCATTGATGAGAAGGTAGACTTTCTAATGACTACTCGAGGTGGTCACAATTAGTGCCCTCGTTCTCTAATGAGTACCTATACTCTCGCTCTGATGTCTCCACACCATAGACTGAAGACTCATCTATTAAAGAGAAGCGATTGTACACCAACCTTCTGGATCAATCACCATCCTCGTGATGATCCTATGGTCGGGAGCATTTTATGAGTTAATAATGATTATTTATGTCTTAAATTTTCAACTCTTGAAAATATGAATTATCATTATCATTAACTCAAAGGATGTATCACAAACACTAAATACACATATGTGCTAGAAAATAATCTATTTTATTGATTTTAGTAAAAAATTATAATTTTTCCCTTAGAAGTGTATTACAAGTGTCAGCCAATTCTGGCTTTTAGGGCACACATATCTAACAATCTTTCACTTGTCCTAAAGCCAATTAGCTACAAGTCTAAGTCCCATCTTCTCAAGGTGGGCTTTGATCTTCTGCTAGCCCAATGGCTTTGTAAGCGGGTCTGCCACATTGTCTATGGAGTCAACTCTCTTGACCTCGACGTAATCCTTCTCGAGGTAATCGCGGATGAGGTGGTATCACCGCTCAATATGCTTGGATTTTTGGTGAGACCTTGGCTCCTTAGCAATAGCTATGGTGCCATTGTTATCACAGTATAGAGGAATGGCATCTGATGCATTACTCCAATTTCTGCAATAAACTTCTTGTACCAGAATGCTTCCTTCATAGTCTTTGATGCAGCAATATATTCTGCTTCCATGGTAGAATCTGCTATCACGGTTTGCTTGGAACTCTTCCAGCTGACAGTACCACCACTACACACAAACAGACTCCCAGATGTCAACTTTCGATCATCTACATCGGACATGAAATCCGAGTCTGTGTATCCCTGGACTTGGAGTTCTTCATTACCAAAGACCAACATCATATCCTTAGTTCTTCTCAAGTACTTAAGGATACATTTCATAGAAGTCTAGTGTTCTTTACCTGAATTTGACTGATATCTACTTGTGACACTCACAGCATAGGCTATATCAGGTTGTGTACATAGCATGGCATACATGAGGCTCCCTATTGCAGAAGCATAAGGTATCTCGCTCATGCATTCTATTTCCTCAGGTGCGCTAGGACATATCTTCTTGGAAAGATGAATACCATGTCTGAAGGGTATTAATCCCCTCTTAGAGTTTTCCATACTAAACCTCTTTAGTACTTTCTTTATGTACATCATCTATGAAAGTCCTAGCATCTTATTCGGTCTATCCCAATAGACCTTAATTCCTAGAATAAAGGATGCTTCACCTAGGTCTTTCATGGAGAATTCCTTAGATAACGATAATTTGACTGTCGTCATCATGGGAATATTATTCCCAATAAGGAGGATGTCATCCACGTACAGTATGAGGAAGACAACAGCGCTGCCACTGACCTTTTTGAAGACACACAGTTCCTCTTCATTTTTTGATGAAATCAAATTTTTTGATCACATCATTGAAATGAGTGTTCTAGCTCCGAGATGCTTGCTTAAGTCCATATATGGACCTTTGCAGCTTGCAAATCTTGTGATCAGTATCACTGGATGTGAAACCTAGCGGCTGTTCCATATAGATATCTTCTTCAAGGTATCCATTTAAGAATGCCATTTTTACATTCATTTGCCATATTTCATAATCGAAATAGGCTGTAACGACAAGCAATGTATGGATGGATTTTAGCATAGCCACTGGAGAAAAGGTATCCTGATAGTCAATGCCTTCGCATTGACTATAACCTTTTGCCACTAGTCTGGCCTTGAATGTCTCCACATTTTCATCTGCACCAATCTTTCTCTTGAAGATCCATTTACACCCAATAGGTACTATACCTTCTGGTGGATCTACCAAGGTCCAGACTTGGTTTGAGTGCATCGAGTCAATTTCTGACTGTATTGTCTCTAGCCATTTCTCGGAGTCGATATCTGATATCGCCTCATTGTAGGTTTTGGGATCATCAACATGAGCACCATTACCTATGAGGAACATTTTCTCTACTTTCTCTGAAATAATACCTAAGTATCTTTCAGGGGGACGGAAAACTCTTTTCGATCTACGAGGTGGAGGAGGTAGTGTTCTTATTGGCTCAACCTGATTTAGTTCCAATTGGTCCTTAGCTCGTTGTACTTGTGAGACTTTCTCATCAAGCTTAATCTACTTTCCAATGCCGCTATCTTGAATAAACTATTTTTCAAGAAAGATGGCATGTCTGAAGGAAAAACCCTGATTTCCCGGTCCAGGTTCGTCCAGATCTGATTAGATCAAGAGATATATTTCAAAAATTTTCTCTTGACCTTAATCAGATCTTGATATGTTTCAGATCTGATTCTTATTATTTTAATAAATAAAATAAAAGAAGATAAATTAAATCAAATTCAATTTACCTGATTTGGGTAATCCTATTACCCTGTAGATGATCCTGATTGCAGCGGAAGGTTCTGGATCTTAGCCACGCAAGCGCCTGGCCTCTACCGGTATCCACTCGGGTTGGATCTGGAGAACCTCTTCTTCTCTATCATACCTCCAAAAATCAGATCTGGATCTGATCTGGAGGATCTTCAAAACCTTTTTGAAGATCTGCAGTCGTCCTTTTGCAGCAGCGCAGCCTTCTTGCTTTTGATCGCCTTTCCTTGATCTGAATCGCACCAACCAAGTCCAAAACTCTTTTGGACGTGGAGAGCAAGAGGAGAAGAGACTATGGCATGGAGAAGGAGGGGAGAGGCAGCCTTGGGGCGTATCTAATAGCATTTCAAACACTTGGAATTAGGGTTGGGCGCAGGGTCTTATTTATAGACTAAGCGTGATCCAACTCCTCTTCTTTCCCAACCAATCACAACCCTTTGTGAAATCAGATCTAAATCTGATTGGTGGGAATAGAGACCCCTGGATTCCTCCTTAGAGGGTGCCTAAGACCAGTCAAAGTTGGTTCTTAGAAGAACTCTAATTGGAATCCAAAAAGGAGATGGAGTGCTTGTCCAACAAGGACTCCTAGGCGCCTCCAACTTGGGCACACGCCTAGGGTGGCGTGCGCCCTTCTCCTTGCCAGGTTCTGGCAGGGGGACAGGCCCCCACCAGCTCTCCAATAGGTGCATGACATGTGGTCAAAAGTCAAAGTGTCAATGGTCAACGTTTGACCAGTCAAAGGTAGACTTTTGACCAAAGTCAAAGAACAAGAAATGGCAGGTGACCAAAAATGGCAGGTAATGTCTTACAAATAAGACAACCTATTCTGACTTGGACAACCTCCAGTCAGACCATATGAAGGCCTCTGATTGAGCACAAACTCCTTTGGCTCAGTCAGGACAACTTATTTATGATAGTAAAAGAAGAACGTTAGGTTCAATCGAGTGCTAGCACGATTTCCTTGAACCTAATTGAATCTCATTCAGATCAATTGAACTAGATCAGTTCAATTGATGATCACCAGATTCAAACCCTTGTTTGTGTGACCCAGTTAGGTTCAGTTCTGTATGGTAATGGGATATGTCATGATCTCTATCATCGACATCATCGAAACTCCTTTCGATGGATCAGAACTCTTCTGATTCGAACAGCTAGAATGATCGATCATCTAAATCATTCTAATTGCTCCCAAAATCCACCAGTGACACCTAGCAGTATATGGTGGCAACCCATCAGAGCTGAATGCGAACCTCTTGGTGCAGCTACCTGTGTGATTAAGTTCTTCTATCTTGAGCCCCGATCAGATTAGGGTTAAGGTGAACTCGTCAAACCCTAGTCTCTGTCATATGATGTAATCATTCGATTCGAGTCCAATGTGAAAATCTAAATAGAAACTCTTTCTATTATTTCACTCTGCCATGGCCATGGACTTCTGGACTTGATTCTCATGATCATCATAGGGCTGCTCCTCTACCACCGAGGTAGATAGATTCCATCTTGATGCAATCCAGTTCCTACAATGAACATGCTATAGCCAACATACACCTCAGGGTTCCGATATGGCTAGGAGACCGAGTAATGGTGTAGTCAAACTATAACACCCTCAAGGTGAACTGCCGATGCATCCTCAGGTCAAAGAACCAGACACACTACTGCAGCATCGAGTCAGTCATTGACGAGAAGGTAGACTCCCTAATGACTACTCGAGGTGGTCACGCTCAGTGCCCTCGTTCTCTAACGAGTACCTGTACTCTCGCTCCGGTGTCTCCACACCATAGACTCAAGACTCATCTACTAAAGAGAAGCGATCGTACACCAACCTTCCGGATCAATCACCATCCTCGTGATGATCCTATGGTCGGGAGCATTTTATGAGTTAATAATGATTATTCATGTCTTAAATTTTCAACTCTTGAAAATATGAATTATCATTACCATTAACTCAAAGGATGTATCACAGACACTAAATACACATATGTGATAGAAAATAATCCATTTCATTAATTATAGTCAAAATTACAATTTTGCCCCTAGAAGTGTATTACAAGTGTCAGCCAATTCTGGCTTCTAGGGCACATATATCTAACAATGTCGACTCATAATCACATTATGGTCTTCTAGAATGTAGAAATAGTATCCTAATGACTCTTTAGGATATTCTATGAATCGAGCTCTAGAGGACCTAAACTTTAACTTGTCCACTTGTTGTCTTTTGACATGAGCTGGACAACCCCAAATTTTGAGATGACTCAGACTTGGTTTCTTACCATGTCATATCTCATACGGTATGGTAGGAACGGTCTTAGAGGAAACCCTATTCAGTAGATAAATTGAAGTTAACAATGAGTGTCCCCAAAAAAAATCAGGAAGGTCTATGAAGCTCATCATGGATCGGACCATATCTAATAGGATCCGATTTCTCCATTCTGAAATTCCATTGAGTTGAGGTGTTCCTAGTGGAGTCCATTGAGAGACTATGCCATTTTTCTTGAGATAGTCTAGAAATTCCCAGCTAAGGTATTCACCTTCTCGATCTGATCGAAGAACCTTAATGGATTTTTCAGTTTATTTTTCTACTTCATGTCTGAATTCTTTAAACTTTTCAAAAGCTTCAGACTTGTATCTCATAAGATACACATACCCATACCTAGATAGATCATCGATAAAGATAATGAAGTAGACAAAATTACCTCTAACCGGCACATCAAATGGATCGCACACATCAGTATGTACTAGGGCAAGAAGATCTATGGTCCTCTCCCCATGTCCTACAAAAGGGAGTTTGATCATTTTGCCTTGGAGATAAGATTCACAAGTTGGATATGACTCGAAAGTCAATGAACTCAATAGCCCATTTTTCTCCAATTTGTTGATCCTATCTTCTGTTATATGACCTAATCTCAGGTGCCATAGATATCTATCATTTGGACTATCCCTAGGTCGTTTGGCATTCACGTTTTGCTCGATAGTTAGAACAGGTACATCAATATGTAGCTGATAAAGACCGTTAATAAGGAAACCATTTGCAATTTTATTTCTTTCATAAAGAATGTTACAATGGTCCTTAAAAAGATAATCACATAGCCTTCTAGTGCTAAGCATGAAACAGAAATCAAATTTCTGCTAGCTACAGGCACATAATAACAGTCTTTCAAAACTAAGTCTAAACTAGATGGTAATCGAAGAGGGTATGTTTCCACCACCATTGCAGCAACTCTTGCTCCATTACCAACATGTAGGATCATGTCTCCATCCCTCAGCCTCCTTACTATCCTCAAGACCCTGCATGAAAGTGCACAGATGAGCACTAGAACCAGAGTCAAGCACCAACTGGATGCAGAAGAAACCATAAGGTTAGACTCAATAACGAGCATACCTCCAGAAGGACCTTCCTTCTTATTCTTCAGGGTGGCCAGGTAAGTAGGGCAGTTCCGCTTCCAATGGTCGTCGCTGTTGCAATGGAAACACTTTCCTTTGGCAGCGGCTTTCATCCTCGGCTCTGCCTTATTCTTCTTTCCTCCTTCCACTTCTACTTTTTCACAGACTTCTTTTTCTTTTCATAAGACTTTTTTTGGAAGAAGTCCATTCCATAGCAAGAACTGAGCCTTTAGAACCTTTCATAGAAAGCTCAGCGGTGATCAGCATGTTCATTAATTCGGCCAAGAATTTTGAAGTTTATGCATGTGGTAATTCATGATGAATTGCCCATATGCATCAGTCAAGGATTGCAGAATAATATCATTTTATAGATCCAAGTCTAACTTCACACCAAGCTTCTCAAGCTCTTCCATGTCCTTGATCATCATCAGATAGTGATCTTGGACTGATTGCCCATCATGCATCTTAGCCTTAAAAAGTCATTTCGTGACTTGATACTTGGCTGCGCGACTCTGTTCACCAAACATCTCCTGCAGATGAGCCAACATTTGGTGAGCAGTCCCGATATCTTCATGTTGGCACTGGAGCTCATCAGACATCGAGCCCAACATGTAATATCTAGCCTTATTATCTTTGTCTATCCATTTTTTCAGAGACGCTCTCTATTTAGTGGATGGACGGGCTGGTAAGGTGGGAGAGTTCTAGTCCAATACATGGGTTAACTTCTCAAAATCCAAAATGATTTTGTAGTTCTTGAGCCAATCTTTATAATTGAGTCCGATCAGTCTATGTGTGTCTAGAATACATGCTAATGGATTGGACGCAGATATTTTTCTATAGAGAGTCAAAGATTCTAGTTAGATACTGTAATTATGACTTGACCAATTTATTTAGAAATTTTATTTTTAAATAAATTAGCTTCCACTATTTTTTTGGATCCCTACACTCCCTTTGTAGAGATGCAAAAATCTCCATGATTAATGATTTCTAGTGGGTGGTGCGGTCTCACCAACTAACTCATCACCTCACCTAATAGTTATTGGTGATGGGTTAGCCAATGAGTGAACAACTCTTGTTCAATGATTCTCTAATCATGGTGCATTCAAACTTGATCTCTAATTCATGAATCTCACTGTATTCGAAATATTGATCCACTCCTTAGTTAAGTCAGACCCACCATTTGCACAGACTGGATTCCTAATTGAGTCTCTCACCGTATCCAGAATATTGAGCCCAACTCATCCTCCAGCCCATAGCATCCAATGCCTAATAGACATGGTTGCATCTTTTCGGTGCAACTGAGCCACTGTATCCAATCGAGAACAATCAACCTCGGAAAGGGCCCGCACATCTACAATGGTGGAAGACCTCAGACTTAATCTTTTCTTAGGGAGAATTGATTCAGGTCTCATTAAACTAGACTTATCATAGTCATAACAATTATGACTAACCTAGTGGCATGGGTTAGCTCGGATTATTGACCACCTCAAATCAGAACTAGATTAATAGATATGGCCAGGTAAGTGAGACCGATGGAAGGAATATGCCATTAACTCATACAAGAATGTATTCAGGTCGAGTAGCTCCCATTTAAAATCCAATCGATCATATGTGCCAAACTTACCTTAGACACCAAATTGTTAAGCCAGAACCAATTGGGTTAGCCTACAATCCAGACTCTAACCTCTGAGCCTAATTAGGTCTTGCTTGATCGTGACTCGATCTTGACCCAGACTTAATCCTATTAGGTTGGTCAATTTAAGCATCGTTGATCCCATCTAACCAACTCTTGATTCGATTTGATCAACCGCTTAGACCTAATTGAGATATCCAAGCACAAATCCAGTATTATGAATATGTCTTAGATCTAAAATTCTCAATTTTGATCTAATTAATATTTCATAATCTTAATTCTTAATTAAGTAGGATTTATAAATAAAATATGCATAATAAATCCTTGGGTTTAGGATCTAGGATTTTGTAGAAAGTAAGTTTTGGGTTTCTGATTAAGGACGAACGTGCAGCACCCCTACACGTCATAAGAACACCCCATCGGATGGGAGGAGAGGGCCTTTAAATCCTTCTTCATTCTTATGATCGGATGGTCAAGAGGAACGCCTTAATCAAGAACAGGTAATACTATAAAATAATTTTAGATCTATATCATATATCTCATATACAAATTAGATCTAATCATGGCATATTTTACATACATCTCATGTATCGAATCATGCATATTTTCAGATCTGAATTATCTTATAATAATTTAAAAAAATATATTTAAATTGATCTTATCAAAATAAACTCTAATCTAGACAACTATGTAGAACTTATTCTACAATTAGTCTAGACATGCATCAATCATATCTCATATGATTTTTAAAATTAAATAATTTTATTTGCTATTTTTTAGATGTTATTATAAAAATTATAATATCATAAAATAGTAAATAAATAGATCTAAAATATAATTTAATCAAATTAAATTGAAAACATGCAAGACTATTCTATAGAACTATTCTATTTTAGAACTAGTCGTGCATATTTTCTAATCTTAGATCCAAATTATTTAATTTTAATTTTTTTTGATTTCAGATCTGATCACATCTCATGTGACATCTAAAATTACTTATTTTTTAATTATAATAAATTTAAAATCATATCTAAACACTTTTAAAACCTGGGCTTTGATACCAGTTGAAAAAAAATCCTGATTTCTCGGATCAGGTTCGCTCAGATCTGATCGGATCAAGAGATATATTTCAAAAATTTTTCTCTTTGATCCTAATTAGATCTGAGATGTTTTAAACTAATTTCTTATTTATTCTATAATAAAATAAATTAAATAAATTAAATTAAATTTATTTTATCTGATGTAGGGTAATCCTATTATCCATTGATGATCCTGTAAGCAGCAGAAGGTTCTGGATCTAGCCATGCAATTGCCTAGCCTCTACCGGTATCCACTTGGGCTGGATCTAGAGATCCTTTTCTTCTCTATCACCATCTCAAAATTTTGATCTGGATCTTGATCTAGAGGATCTTCAAAAACCTTTTGAAGATCAGCAGTGTCCTTTGCAGCCAGTGCAGCCTTCTCTGCTTTTTGTCGCCTTTCTCTTGCCTGGATTGCACCAACTAAGACCAAATTCCTTTTGACATGGAGGGAGAGGAGAAGTAGAACTTGGCATGGAGGAGGGAAGAGGAGGAAGCCTTGGGGGGGTGTGGAGAATCTTTTCTTCGTTTTCAAATGCTCTTGGAGTTGGGCGTGGGTCTTATTTATAGGATAGCGTGATCCAACTCATCTTCTTCCAACCAATACACAATCCTTTATGAAATCAGATCTAATCTAATTGGGAAATAGAGTCCCTTGGATTCCTCCTTAGATGGTTCCTAAGACCATCAAACTTGTTCTTAGAAGAACGTCTAATCGAATCCAAAAGGTTGAGAGATGGAGCCCCTGTCCAACAGGACTCCTTGAGCGCCTCCAGCTTGGGCCACGCCAAAGGGTGGCGTTGCACCTCTCCTTGCCAGGTTCTAGCAGCGGGACAGGCCCCCACAGCTCTCCAATGGGTTCCATGACATGTGGTCAAAAGTCAAAAGTAAGTCAATGGTCAAGTACTTTTTGACCAATCAAGTGTCAATTTTGGACCAAAATCAAGATGAAAAATGGCAGGTGACCAAAAATTGGCAGGTCATTATTTAAAATAAGACACCTATTTTTAAACCTAGACAGGCTCCAGCCAAACAAGTGAGGGCATCTGATTGAGCACAAAATCCTTTGGCTCGCGTCAGGACAACTTATTTATGATAGTTAAAAGAAGAACATTAGGTTCAATCGCGAGTGCTAGCATGATTTTTTGAACCTAATTGAATTCTATTCAGATCATTGAACTAGATTAGTTTCAATTGATGATCACCAGATTTCAACCCTATTTTGTGTGATCTAGTTTAGGTTCAGTTTTATATTGGTAATGGGATATGTATGATTTCTATCATATTGATATCATCGAAACTTCTTTCGATGATTCAGAAACTCTTCTTATGAGCAGTTAGAAATTTGATCGATCATCTAAAATCATTCTAATTGCTCCCAAAATCCATCAGTGACACCTAGCAAGTATATGGGGGAACCCATCAGAGCTGAATGTGAACCCTCTTTGGTGCAGCTACCCTGTGTGAAGTTCTTTCTATCTTGAGCCCGATCAGATTAGGGTTTGGTGAATTCGTCAAACCCTAGTTCCTCTGTCATATGATGTAATCATTCGATTCAATCCGATGTGAAAACTAAATAGAAACTCTTTCTATTATTTCACTTTGCCATGGCCATGGGCTTCTGAATTGATTCCTATGTCTCATAGGGTACTCCTCTACCACGAGGTAGATAGATTCCATTCTTGATGCGATCCAGTTCGTAACTTGAACATTCTATAGCCAACATACACCTTAGGATTCTGTATGACTAGAGAGATCGAATTATGGTGTGTTCACTATAACACCTCAGGGTGCAACGTAATACACTCCAGATCAAGAACCGACACACTACTGCCAGCATCGAGTCAGTCATTGACGAGAGGTAGACTTCCTAATTGACTACCGAGTGGTCACGCTCAATGCCCTCATTCTCTAACGAGTATCTATACTCTCACTCTGATGTACTCACACCATAGACTCAAGACTCATCTATTTAAATAGAAGTCGATTACACAACCTTTCGGATAATCACCATCCTTGTGATGATCTATTTGGTTCGGGGAGCTTTTTATGAGTAATAATGATTATTCATGTCTTAAATTTTAAACTCTTGAAAATATGACATTATCATTATCATTAACTCAAAGGTGTATCACAGACACTAAATACACATATGTGATAGAAAATAACTCTTTTATTAATTTTAGTCAAAATTTATAATTTTGCCCCTAGAAGTGTTATTACAAATGTTAGCCAATTCTGATTTCTAGGGCACATATATCTAACGACAGTTTCCACTTTCGTGGCCATCATTGTTGTAATGGAAACACTTCCTTGTCAGCGGCTTCTTCTTAGCCTCTATCTTTTTTTTCTTTCTCTTTCACCTTTCTACTTTTTCACAGATTCTTCTTTTTCTTAAAGGACTTTATCTGGAAGAAACCATTCTATAGCAAGCACTGAGCCTTACTAGAACCTTTCCACATAGAAGCCTTCAGCAGGGTAACTTAGATGTTCATAGTTTAGGCAAGAAATTTGAAGTTTATGCATATGATATTCATGATGAACTCCATACGCATCAGTCAAGGATTCATAGAACTTATGTCATTCTGTAGATCAAGTCTAACTACTCCCAAGCTTCTCAAGCTTTCCAATCGCTTGATCATCATAGCAATGATTCTTGAACTAACTGCCCATCATGCATCTTAGCCTTGAATAGCTATTTACGTGACTTATACTTGCTGCGCGACTCTATTCGCAAACATCTCTTTAGGTAGACGACATTTGGTGAGCACAGTCCTGATATCTTCATGTTGGCACTTAAAGCTTCTATTAAACATCGAGCCATCATATAAATCTTGGCCCGTTTGTTATCTTCGTCCGTCCACCTAATCCAAGACGCTCTTATTCATCAAATGACGGCTGATAAGTGGAGGGATCTTGGCCATACATAAGTTAACTTCTCAAAATCCAAAATAATTTTGTAGTTCCTGAGCCAATCTTTATAATTGGGTCCGTCAGTCTATGTGTGTCCAGGATACGTGCTAATGGGTTTGGACGCAGACATTTTTCCTATAGAGAGTCAAAGATTCTAGTTAGATACTGTAATTATGACTTGACCAATTTATTTAGGGATTTTATTTTTAAACAAATTAGCTTCCCACTATTTTTCTGGATCCCTACACTCCCTCTGTAGAGATGCAAAAATCTCCATGATTAATGATTTCTAGTGGGTGGTGCGGTCTCACCAACTGACTCATCACCTCACCTAACAGTTATTGGTGATGGGTTAGCCAATGAGTGAACAACTCTTGTTCAATGATTCTCTAATCATGGTGCACCCAAACTTGGTCTCTAATTCATGAATCTCACCGTATTCCGGAATATTGATCCACTCCTTAGTTAAGTCAGACCCACCATTTGCACAGACTGGGATTCCTAATTGAGTCTCTCACCGTATCTAGAATATTGAGCCCAACTCATCCTCCAGCCCATAGCATCCAATGCCTAATAGACATGGTTGCATCTTTCCCGGTGCAACTGAGCCACTGTATCCAGTCGAGAACAATCAACCCCGGGAAGGGCCCGCACATCTACAATGGTGGAAGACCTCAGACTTAATCTTTTCTTAGGGAGAATTGATTCAGGTCTCATTAAACTAGACTTATCTTAGTCATAACAATTATGACTAACCTAGTGGCATGGGTTAGCTCGGATTATTGACCACCTCAAATCAGAACTGTGTCAACAGATATGGCCAGGTAAGTGAGACCGGTGGAAGGAATATGCCATTAACTCGTACAAGAATGCATTCAGGTCGAGTAGCTTCCAATTAAAAACCAGTCGGTCGTATGTGCCAAACTTACCTTAGACACCAAATTGTTGAGTCAGAACCAATTGGGTTAGCCTACAATCCAGACTCTAACCTCTGAGCCTAATTAGGTCTTGCTTGATCGTGACTCGATCTTGACCCAGACTTAATCCTATTAGGCTGGTCAATTTAAGCATTGTTGATCCCATCTAACCAACTCTTGATTCGGTTTGATCAACCGCTTAGACCTAATTGAGCTACCCAAGCCCGAAACCCAGTATTATGAATATGTCTTAGATCTAAAATTCTCAATTTTAGACCTAATTAATATTTCCATAAACTTAATTCTTAATTAAGTAGGGTTCATAAACAAAATATGCACAATAAATCCTAGGGTTTCAGGATCTAGGGTTTTGCAGAAAGTAAGTTTTGGGTTTCTGATTAAGGACGAACACGCAGCACCCCTACACGTCATAAGAACACCCCATCGAATGGGAAGAGAGGGCCTTTAAACCCTTCTTCATTCTTATGACCGGACGGCCAAGAGGAACGCCTTAATCAGGAACATTCAATACTACAAAATAATTTTAGATCTATATCATATATCTCATATACAAATTAGATCTAATCATGGCATATTTTGCATACATCTCATGTATCGAATCATGCATATTTTCAGATCTAAATTATCTCATAATAATCTAAAAAATTAGATTTAAATTGATCTAATCAAAATAAATTCTAATCTAGACAATTATGTAGAACTATTCTACAACTAGTCTAGACATGCATCAATCATATCTCATATGATATTTAAAATTAAATAATTTTATTTGCTATTTTTTAGATGTTATTATAACACTTATAATATCAAAAAATAGTAAATAAAAGATCTAAAATATGATTTAATCAGATTAAATTCAAAAACATGCAAGACTATTCTATAGAACTATTCTATTTCTAGAACTAGTCATGCATATTCTTCTAATCTTAGATCCAAATTCATTTAATTTTAATTTTTTTTGATTTCAGATCTGATCACATCTCATGTGACATCTAAAATTACTTATTTTTTAATTAAAATAAATTTAAAATCAGATCTAAACACTTTTAGAACCATGGCTCTGATACCAGTTGAAGGAAAATCCTGATTTTCTCGGATCCAGGTTCGTTCAGATCTGATCGGATCAAGAGATATATTTCAAAAATTTTTTCTCTTTGATCCTAATCAGATCTGAGATGTTTTAGATCTAATTCTTATTATTTTAATAATAAAAATAAAATCTAAATAAATTAAATCAAATTTAATTTACCTTGATGTAGGGTAATCCTATTACCCGTTGATGATCCTGTAAGCAGCGGAAGGTTCTGGATCTAGCCACGCAAGTGCCTGGCCTCTACCGGTATCCACTCGGGCTGGATCTAGAGATCCTCTTCTTCTCTATCACATCTCCAAAAATTAGATCTGGATCTGATCTGGAGGATCTTCAAAACACCTTTTGAAGATCAGCAGTTGTCCTTTGCAGCAGTGCAGCCTTCTAGCTTTTTGTCGCCTTTCTCTCGTCTGGATTGCACCAACCTAAGATCCCAAAACTTCCTTTTGGACATGGAGAGGAGAGGGAGAAGAGAACTTGGCATGGAGGAGGAAGAGGAGAGGCAGCCTTGGGGCATGGAGAACTCTTTTCTCAATTTCAGATTACTCCTTGAGTTGGGCGCAGGGTCTTATTTATAGACTATGCGTGATCCAACTCCTCTTCTTCCCAACCAATCACAACCCTTTGTGAAATCAGATCTAAATCTGATTGGTGGGAATAGAGTCCCTTGGATTCCTCCTTAGATGGTGCCTAAGACCAGTCAAAGTTGGTTCTTAGGAGAACTCTAATTCGGAATCCAAAAAGGGAGATGGAGTCCCTTGTCCAACAAGGGACTCCTGGGCGCCTCCAACTTGGGCACACGCCAAGGGTGGCGTGCGCCCTCCTCCTTTGCCAGGTTCTGGCAGGGGGACAGGCCCCCACCAGCTCTCCAATAGGTGCATGACATGTGGTCAAAAGTCAAAGTGTCAATGGTCAATATTTGACCAGTCAAAGGTCAGACTTTTGACCAAAGTCAAAGAACAAGAAATGGCAGGTGACCAAAAATGGCAGGTAATTGTCTTACAAAATAAGACAACCTTTTCTAACCTTGGACAACGGCTCCAGTCAGACCATAGTGAAGGCCTCTGATTGAGCACAAACTCCTTTGGCTCAGTCAGGACAACTTATTTATGATAGTAAAAGAAGAACGTTAGGTTCAATCGAGTGCTAGCACGATTTTCTTGAACCTAATTGAATCTCATTCAGATCAATTGAACTAGATCAGTTCAATTGATGATCACCAGATTCAAACCCTTGTTTGTGTGACCCAGTTAGGTTCAGTTCTGTATGGTAATGGGATATGTCATGATCTCTATCATCGACATCATCGAAACTCCTTTCGATGGATCAGAACTCTTCTGATTCGAACAGCTAGAATGATCGATCATCTAAATCATTCTAATTGCTCCCAAAATCCACCAGTGACACCTAGCAGTATATGGTGGCAACCCATCAGAGCTGAATGCGAACCTCTTGGTGCAGCTACCTGTGTGATTAAGTTCTTCTATCTTGAGCCCCGATCAGATTAGGGTTAAGGTGAACTCGTCAAACCCTAGTCTCTGTCATATGATGTAATCATTCGATTCAAGTCCAATGTGAAAATCTAAATAGAAACTCTTTCTATTATTTCACTCTGCCATGGCCATGGGCTTCTGGACTTGATTCTCATGATCATCATAGGGCTGCTCCTCTACCACCGAGGTAGATAGATTCCATCTTGATGCAATCCAGTTCCTACAATGAACATGCTATAGCCAACATACACCTCAGGGTTCCATATGGCTAGGAGATCGAGTAATGGTGTAGTCAAACTATAACACCCTCAAGGTGAACCGATGCACCTCAGGTCAAAGAACCAGACACACTACTGCAGCATCGAGTCAGTCATTGACGAGAAGGTAGACTTCCTAATGACTACTCGAGGTGGTCACGCTCAGTGCCCTCATTCTCTAACGAGTACCTGTACTCTCGCTCTGGTGTCTCCACACCGTAGACTCAAGACTCATCTACTAAAGAGAAGCGATTGTACACCAACCTTCCGGATCAATCACCATCCTCGTGATGATCCTATGGTCGGGAGCATTTTATGAGTTAATAATGATTATTCATGTCTTAAATTTTCAACTCTTGAAAATATGAATTATCATTATCATTAACTCAAAGGATGTATCACAGACACTAAATACACATATGTGATAGAAAATAACTCATTTTATTAATTTTAGTCAAAATTATAATTTTGCCCCTAGAAGTGTATTACAAATGTTAGCCAATTCTGATTTCTAGGGCACATATATCTAACGGACAGTTCCACTTTCAGTGGCCATCATTGTTGTAATGGAAACACTCTCCTTTGTCAGCGGCCTTCTTCTTCAGCTCTATCTTTTTTTTCTTTCCTCCTTTCACCTTCTACTTTTTCACAGACTTCTTCTTTTTTCTAAAAGACTTTATCTTGGAAGAAATCCATTCTATAGCAAGCACTGAGCCTTTAGAACCTTTCATAGAAAGCTCAGCGGTAACTAGCATGTTCATAAGTTTGGCCAAGGAAATTTGAAGTTTATGCATATGATAGTTCATGATGAACCGCCCATACGCATCAGTCAAAGATTATAGAATTATGTCATTCTGTAGATCCAAGTCTAACTTCACTCCAAGCTTCTCAAGCTTTTCCAAATCCTTGATCATCATCAGACAATGATCTTGAACTAACTGCCCATCATGCATCTTAGCCTTGAATAGCTATTTAGTGACTTAATACTTGGCTGCGCGACTCTATTCGCCAAACATCTCTTGTAGGTGAGCCGACATTTGGCGAGCAGTCCTGATATCTTCATGTTGGCACTAAAGTTCATTAAACATCGAGCCCAACATATAATATCTGGCCTTGTTATCTTCGTCCGTCCACTAATCCAGAGACGCTCTCTATTCAACAAATGGACGGGCTGATAAGGTGGGAGGATCTTGGCCCAATACATAAGTCAACTTCTCCGAACCCAAAATAATTTTGAAGTTTCGGAGCCAATCCTTGTAATTTAGTCCGGTCAGTCTATGGGTGTCCAGGATTTGTGCTAGTGGGTTGGATGCAGACATTTTCCTATAGAGAGTCAAAGTTTCTAGTTAGATTTTGTAATTAAGACTTAACCAATTTATTTAAGAATTTTATTTTTGAACAAATTAGCTTTCACTATTTTCTCGGATCTCTACACTCTCTCTGTAGAGATGCGAAAATCTCCACGATTAATGATTTCTAGTGGGTGGTGCGGTCCCACCAACTGATTCATCATCTCACCTAATAGTTATTGGTGATGGGTTAGCTAACGAGTGAACAACTCTTGTTCAATGATTCTCTAATCATGTTGCACCCAAACTTGATCTCTAATTCATGAATCTCACCATGCCCAAAAAATTGATCTACTTCTTAGTTAAGTCAGACCCACTATTTGCGTAGATTGGATTCCTAATTGAGTCTCTCACCGTATCTGAAATATTGAGCCCAATCCATCCTCCAACCCATAGCATCCAATGCCTAATAGACATGGTTGCATCTTTTTGGTGCAACTGAACCACTGTAACTAGCCGAGAATAATCAATCCTAGAAAGGGCCCGTACATCTACAATGGTGGAAGACCTTAGACTTAATCTTTTCTTAGGGATATTTGATTTAGGTGTCATTAAACTAGACTTGACATAGTCATAACCATTATGACTAACCTAGTGGCATGGGTTAGCTCAGATTATTGACCACCTCAGATCAGAACTAAGCCAACAAATATGGCCAGGTAAGTGAGACCAATGGAAGGGATATGCCATTAACTCGACAAGAACACATTCGAGTCGAGTAGCTCCCAATTAAAAATCAGTCGATCGTATCTGCCAAACTTATCTTAGATACCAAATTGTTGAGCCAAAACCAATCGGATTAGCCTATAATCCAGACTCTAACCATTGAGCCTAATAAGGTCTTAGCTTGATTGATCACTTACGTGACTCGATCTTGACCCAAACTTAATCCTATTAGGCTGGTCAATTTAAGCACTATTGATCCCATCTAACCAACTCTTGATTTGGTTTGATCAACCACTTAGACCTAATTGAGCTACCCAAGCTCGAACCCAATTTTATGAATATGTCTTAGATCTGAAATTATCAATTTTAGATCTAACATATATTTTATAATCTTAATTCTTAATTAAGTTAGGGTTTATAAATAAAATATGTAAATAAAATCCTAGGGTTTCAGGATCTAGGGTTTTGTAGAAAGTAAGTTCTTGATTTCTGATTAAGGACGAACGTGCAGCATCCCTACACATCATAAGAACACCCCATCAAATGGGAGGAGAGGGCATTTAAACCCTACTTTATTTTTATGATCAGACGGCCAAGGGGAATGCCTTAATCAGAAATATAAATCTACAAAACTAGTTAGATCTACATCATATATGTCATATATAAAAATTGATCTAACTTTATACATATTTTGCATACATCTCATGTATCATATCATGCATATTTCTCAGATCTAAATTATCTCATAATTATGTAAAAAATTAGATTTAAATTGATCATATTAAAATAAATTTTAATCTAGATAATTATGTAAAACTATTCTACAACTAGTCTAATCATGCATGTATCATATCTCATATGATATAAAAATTAAATAATTTTATTTTTTATTTTTTAGATCTTATTATAATATTTATAAATATAAAAAAATAGAAAATAAGTAGATCTAAAATTATAATTTAATCAAAATAAATCATGATCATTCAAGACTACATATAGAACTATTCTATTTTACAACTAGTCATGCATATTATAGAACTTAGATCTATATTATTTAATTTTAATTTTTTCTAATTTTAGATCTAATCACATCTCATGTGACATCTAAAATCACCTAATTTTTAGATAAAAAATAAATAAAAATTAGATCTAAATAATTTAGAGAACCTAGCTCTAATACTAGTTGAAGGGAAAATCCTAATTTCTCGGATCAGATTCGTTTAGATCTGATCGAATCAAGAGAGATATTTTAAAAATTTCTCTCAAGCATTAAGATATTTTAGATCTAATTTTATAGATCTAATAAATAAAAATAAAAATAAATTAAATCTAATTTAATTTATATCTTGATGTTGGATAATCTGATTACCCTTTGATGATCCTCCTGATTGCCTGAGGTTCTGGATCTAGCCACGCAAGCCCCTGATCTCTACCAGTATCCACTCAGGCTGGATCTAGAGATCTTCTCCTTCTTTATCACTTCTCCAAAAATTAAATCTGGATCTGATTTGGAGGATCTTCAAAATTTTTTCTGAAGATCAGCAGTCGTCTTTGCAGCAATGCTGCCTTCTTCCTTTCTCATCAGCTATTTCTTGCTTGGATCGCACTAAACTAGAGCCCAAATTTCCTTGGGCATGGATAGGAGAGAGAGGATCAAAAGATGGCATGGAGGAGGGAGAGGGGCAGCCTTGGGGCATGGGCTAAGAGGAACTCTCTAAAAGTTGGGCGTAGACAGGATTTATTTATAGACCTTGCTGTGCCATGAAGTGCCACATCATCCCGACCAATTGCATTGCTTCATGCAAATAAATCTAAATCTGATTGATGGGAAGACATCACCTGATCCAATCTAAGTAGAATCTAAGAAGCAACCTAGAGTCTCATCCGTATAGAACTCTAGGCATCCCTATCCATGGGTGCACGTCTAGGGAGGCGTGCACCCCCTCCTTTCCAAATTTCAGTAAGGGGACAAGCCCCTATCTACTTTCTAATAAGTTCATGACACATGGATAGATGTTTAAGGGTCAAAGGTCAATGTTTGACCAAAGTCAAAAGACAAGAATTAGCAAGTGATGAAAAATGGAAGGTGTTGTCTCAAATTTATCTCATAAATTAAGACAACCATTTTTCTAACCTGGACAAGCTCTAGCCAGACCAAGTAAAGGTACTTGAGTGAGCACAAACTAACTTGACTCAGTTGAGACAATTTTTAATGATAATAAAAAGGAGAACGTTAGGTTCAATCGTGTGCTAGCATGATTTTCTTTAACCTAATTGAATCTAATTCAAATCAATTAAACTGGGCTAGTCCAATTGATGATATCCAGATCCAAATCCTTATTTGTGTGATCTAGCTAGATTTAGTTCTGTATGGTAATGGGATATGTCATGATCTCCATCATCGACATCATCGAAACTCCTTTCAATGGATCAAAACTCTTTTGATTTAGACAACTAGAATGATCGATCATCTAAATCATACTAATTGCTCCCAAAATCCACCAGTGACACCTAGCAGTATATGGTGGCAACCCATCAAAACTAAAAATGAACCTCTTGGTGCAGCTACTTGTGTGATTAAGTTCTTCTATCTTAAGCCCCGATTAGATTAGGGTTAAGGTGAACTCATCAAACCCTAATTTCTATCATATGATTTAATCATTCGATTCAAGTCCGATGTGATAACCTTAATAGAAACTCTTTCGATTATTTCACTCTGCCATGGCCATGGGCTTATGGACTTGATTCTCATGATCATCATAGGGCTGCTCCTCATCCACCGGGGTAGATAGATTCCCTCTTGGTGCAATCCAATTCCTACAATGAACGTGCCATAGCCAACATACACCTTAGGATTCTGAATGGCTAGGAGACCGAGTCATGGTGTAGTCAAACTATAATACCCTCAAGGTGAATTGCCGATGCACCTTAGGTCAAAGAACTAGATACACCACTACAGCTTCGAGTCAGTCATCGATGAGAAGGTAGACTTTCTTATAATTGCTTGAGGTGGTCACGCTCAGTGCCCTCATTCTCTAATGAGTACCTGTACTCTCGATCTGGTGTCTCTACACCGTAGACTTAAGACTCATCTACTATAAAGAAGCGATTGTACACCAACCTTTCGGATCAATTACCATCCTCATGATGATCCTACGGTTAGGAGCATTTTATGAGTTAATAAATGAAAATTTGTCTTAAATTTTTAACTATTGAAAATATGAATTATCATAATCATTAACTCAAGGGATGTATCACAGACACTAAATACACATTTATGATAGAAAATAATCTATTTTATTATTTATAATCAAAATTATAATTTTGCTCCTTGAAGTGTATTACAAGTGTCAGTCAATTCTGATTTTTAGGGCACACATATCTAACAGGAGTACCCTTGCTCGAACCATGACTGGACCCTGGGGGGAGCCTTATCCTCGTTCCATCAGAAAATCTTGGAGATTAACAATCATGAAGATCTTTTGGATTAAAGGCTCTAGAAAATGAGCCGATGAATCGAATAACTCCGTCATGCTCCCTCCTTCCATGGTAACGATATTTGCCTGACCCTTCTTTTTCTCAGAAGATTATGTAGGAATCGATCCGACCGAACTTCAAGCTTTCTTAGTTTGAGAGTTACGATGGGACCATTGATTCGATTGACACTTGGAGGCTTTTCAAACAATGATGCTGCTCCATGGCATGCCATATGCCATTTTATGCCAGGCTTTCTCATCCATCCTCAAGGGAGCCGCCAGAAATTGGTACTCGACCCTTAAGTCAGGTACCATCTTTTTCTTCGATCAAATGAGCCATCAATTTATGGCTCATTTAGTTAGCAGCCGACATCTCTATCGAGGTTCGAATTTTTTGATGAATATCAAGCAGAAGGAGGAAAAATCTATCTAGGCATTTGTCATCCAGTTTAATGCTACTGCATTGGAGGTCCAAAATCTAGATCAGTTATTGCAATGGCTGCACTCATGGACGATCTTCAGAAGAATGATTTGCTGTTCTCTCTAGAGAAGAAGTACCCGAGGGATATTATCGATATGCTAGCTCGGGCTGAAGGTTATGCCCGAGCTGAAGAGGCCTTTTAGGCTAGGAATAATGAAGCCGCCCAGGAGCGACAGGCGGGCGAACCAAATATGCCCACGGTTGGAGAGAAATCAAGTAGAGCTCGGCCATGCTCCCGAACTCCTTCAGAGCATAAGCAGGCTCAAACTCTTACTCGAGCCCAAAGGTGAAGTAGCCTGGATAGAAGGGCACGATGGAGCTCTCCCTTCAGAAGATTCCACAACTACGCCCCTCTCAATGCTCCAAAAATCCAAGTACTGATGGAGATTAGGGAGCAACTATCGAGACCGAAAAGGATGTGCACTCATCTTGATAAGTATAATCCTAGCAAGTTCTGCCTCTACCATCGCGATCATAATCACGATACAGAAGAGTGCATCCAGCTCCAAGATGAGATCGAGGAGCTCATCAGGCATGGTAGGCTTGGCCAATTCTTGCTGAAGGGAAATCCTGATTTCCCGATCCAGGTTCGTCCAGATCTGATCAGATCAAGAGATATATTTCAAAAATTTTTCTTTTGATCCCAATCAGATCTTGATATGTTTCAGATCTAATTTTTATTATTTTAATAAATAAAATAAAATAAGATAAATTAAATCAAATTTAATTTACCTGATTTGGGTAATCCTATTACCCTATAGATGATCCTGATTGCAGCGAAAGGTTCTGGATCAAGCCACGCAAGCGCCTAGCCTCTACCGGTATCCACTCGGGTTGGATCTGGAGATCCTCTTCTTCTCTATCATGTCTCCAAAGATCAGATCTAGAGGATCTTCAAAACTCCTTTTGAAGATCAGCAGTCGTCCTTTGCAGCAGTGCAGCCTTCTTCTTTTGATCGCCTTTCTTTTGATCTGGAATCGCACCAACCAAGTCCAAAACTCCTTTTGGACGTGGAGAGGAGAAGGAGGAGAAGTTTATGGCATGGAGGAAGAGGGGAGAGGCAGCCTTGGGGCATGGGAAATCTCTATTGAATTTCATTCACATTAAATCTGAGTTGGGCGCAGGGTCTTATTTATAGACTAAGCGTGATCCAACTCCTCTTCCTCCCAACCAATCACAACCCTTTGTGAAATCAGATCTAAATCTGATTGGTGGGAATAGAGACCCCTGGATTCCTCCTTAGAGGGCGCCTAAGACCAGTCAAAGTTGGTTCTTAGAAGAACTCTAATTGGAATCCAAAAAGGAGATGGAGTCCTTGTCCAACAAGGACTCCTAGGCGCCTCCAACTTGGGCACACGCCTAGGGTGGCGTGCGCCCTTCCTCCTTGCCAGGTTCTGGCAGGGGGACAGGCCCCCACCAGCTCTCCAATAGGTGCATGACATGTGGTCAAAAGTCAAAGTGTCAACGGTCAACGTTTGACCAGTCAAAGGTAGACTTTTGACCAAAGTCAAAGAACAAGAAATGGCAGGTGACCAAAAATGGCAGGTAATGTCTTATAAAATAAGACAACCTTTTCTGACTTGGACAACCTCCAGTCAGACCATATGAAGGCCTCTGATTGAGCACAAACTCCTTTGGCTCAGACAGGACAACTTATTTATGATAGCAAAAGAAGAACGTTAGGTTCAATCGAGTGCTAGCACGATTTCCTTGAACCTAATTGAATCTCATTCAGATCAATTGAACTAGATCAGTTCAATTGATGATCACCAGATTCAAACCCTTGTTTGTGTGACCCAGTTAGGTTCAGTTCTGTATGGTAATGGGATATGTCATGATCTCTATCATCGACATCATCGAAACTCCTTTCGATGGATCAGAACTCTTCTGATTCGAACAGCTAGAATGATCGATCATCTAAATCATTCTAATTGCTCCCAAAATCCACCAGTGACACCTAGCAGTATATGGTGGCAACCCATCAGAGCTGAATGCGAACCTCTTGGTGCAGCTACCTGTGTGATTAAGTTCTTCTATCTTGAGCCCCGATCAGATTAGGGTTAAGGTGAACTCGTCAAACCCTAGTCTCTGTCATATGATGTAATCATTCGATTCGAGTCCAATGTGAAAATCTAAATAGAAACTCTTTCTATTATTTCACTCTGCCATGGCCATGGATTTCTGGACTTGATTCTCATGATCATCATAGGGCTGCTCCTCTACCACCGAGGTAGATAGATTCCATCTTGATGCAATCCAGTTCCTACAATGAACATGTGCTATAGCCAACATACACCTCAGGGTTCCATATGGCTAGGAGACCGAGTAATGGTGTAGTCAAACTATAACACCCTCAAGGTGAACTGCCGATGCATCTCAGGTCAAAGAACCAGACACACTACTGCAGCATCGAGTCAGTCATTGACGAGAAGGTAGACTTCCCTAATGACTACTCGAGGTGGTCACGCTCAGTGCCCTCGTTCTCTAACGAGTACCTGTACTCTCGCTCCGGTGTCTCCACACCGTAGACTCAAGACTCATCTACTAAAGAGAAGCGATTGTACACCAACCTTCCGGATCAATCACCATCCTCGTGATGATCCTATGGTCGGGAGCAATTTATGAGTTAATAATGATTATTCATGTCTTAAATTTTCAACTCTTGAAAATATGAATTATCATTACCATTAACTCAAAGGATGTATCACAGACACTAAATACACATATGTGATAGAAAATAACCCATTTTATTGATTTTAGTCAAAATTATAATTTTGCCCCTAGAAGTGTATTACAAGTGTCAGCCAATTCTGGCTTCTAGGGCACATATATCTAACAATCTCCCACTTGTCCTAAAGCCAATTGGCTACAAGTCTAAGTCCCATCTTCTCAAGGTGGGCTTCGATCTTCTGCTGGCCCAACGGCTTTGTAAGTGGGTCTGCCACATTATCTGTGGAGTTGACTCTCTTGACCTCGACATAACCTTTCTCGAGGTAATCGCGGATGAGGTGATATCGCCGCTCAATATGCTTGGATTTCTGGTGAGACCTCGGCTCCTTAGCAAGGGCTATGGCGCCATTGTTGTCGCAGTATAGAGGAATGGCATCTGATGGCATTACTCCGATTTCTGCAGCAAACTTCTTGTACCAGAATGCTTCCTTTGCAGCCTCTGATGCAGCGATATATTCTGCTTCCATGGTGGAATCTGCTATCACCAGTTTGCTTGGAACTCTTCCAGCTGACAGCTCCACCATTGCACACAAACAGACTCCCAGATGTCGACTTTCGATCATCTATATCAGACATGAAAGTCCGAGTCTGTGTATCCCTGGACTTGGAGTTCTCCGTTACCAAAGACCAACATCATATCCTTAGTTCTTCTCAAGTACTTAAGGATACATTTCACAGAAGTCCAGTGTTCTTCACCTGGATTTGACTGATATCTGCTTGTGACACTCACAGCATGGGCTATATCAGGTCGTGTACATAGCATGGCATACATGAGGCTCCCTATTGCAGAAGCATAAGGGATCTTGCTCATGGGTTCTATTTCCTCAGGTGTGCTTGGGCACATCTTCTTGGAAAGATGAATACCATGTCTGAAGGGTATTAATCCCCTCTTAGAGTTTTCCATACTAAACCTCTTTAGTACTTCCTCTATGTACATCTTCTATGAAAGTCCTAGCATCCTATTCGGTCATCCCTATAGACCTTAATTCCTAGAATAAAGGATGCTTCACCTAGGTCTTTCATGGAGAATTCCTTGGACAACCACATCTTGACTGATGTCAACATGGGAATATCATTCCCAATAAGGAGGATGTCATCCACGTACAATATGAGAAAGACAACAACGCTCCCACTGACCCTTTTGAAAACACATGGTTCCTCTTCATTTTTGATGATATTGAGCAAAACATGAATGCCATAGGATCAAAGCGACCTAGGAATAGTCTAAATGATAGGTATCTTTGACACCTTAGGCTAGATTATATAATTGAAGATAGGATTAACAAATTGGAGGAATTCGGGCTATTGAGTTCTTTGACTTTCGAGTCATATCCAATTTATGAATCATGCCTTCATGGCAAAATGACCAAGCTTTCTTTTGTAGGACATAGAAAAAGGGCCACATACCTACTTGCCCTGGTACACACAGAGATGTGTATGGCCCATGTGATGTGCCGATCAGAGACAATTATATCTACTTCATCACCTTTATTAATGATCTATCTTGGTATGGATATATGTATTTGATGCGACATAAGTCTGAAGCCTTTGAAAGATTCAAGAAATTCAGACTCGAAGTTAAAAAATAAATAGAAAAATTCATTAAGATTCTTCAATCAGATTGAGAAGGCAAATTTCTTAGTCGAAAATTTCTAGACTATCTTAAGGATAATGGCATAGTCTCACAATGGACTCCACCTGGAATGCCTGAACTTAACGAAATTTTAGAATCGAGAAATTGGATATTATTAGATATAGTCTGAACCATGATGAGTTTCATGGATCTTCCTGAGTTTCTTTGGGGACATAGTCTTATGACAGTAATATATCTATTGAATATGGTTCCTTCTAAAACTATTCCTACCATACTGTATGAGATATGGCATGGTAAGAAATCAAGTATGAGTCACCTCAAAATTTTGGATTGTCCGGCTCATGTCAAAAGACAACAGGTGGACAAATTAGAATCTAGATTCTTTAGTGCTTGATTCATTGGATATCCTAAAGAATTGTTAGGATATTATTTTTATCTTCTAGAAGACCATAATGTGATTGTGAGTTGACATGCCATTTTTCTTGAAAAATAGTTTATTCAAGATGGTGGCATCGGGAGATAGATTAGGCTTGAGGAGAAAGTTTTTGATGAGCAACGAGCTAAGAAACCTGAGAAACCCAATCAGTTAGAGCCAACCCAGATACTACCTCCTCTACCTCGTAGATCAAATAGAATTTTCTGTCCTCTTGAAAGGTACTTAGTTACTATTCAAGAGAATGTAGAGAAAATATTTCTCATAAAAACTAGGGTTCATGGTGATGATCCTAAAATTTATAATGAGGCGATATCAGATATCGACTTCGAGAAAATATTTGAGGTAATAAGATCAAAAATTGATTCAATGTGCTCAAACCAAGTCTGGATCTTGGTAGATCCACCTGAAGGTAAAGTACCTATTAGGTATAAATGGATCTTCAAGAGAAAGATAGGTACCGATGGAAATGTAGAGATATTCAAAGTAAGGCTCGTATCGAAAGCGTATAGTCAACGTGAAAGCATTGACTATCAGGATACTTTTTCACTAGTAGCGATGCTCAAATCCATCCACACATTGCTTGCTATTGCAATCTACTTTGATTATGAAATATGGTAGATGGACATAAAAATGGCATTCTTAAATGGATATCTTAAAGAAGATATCTATATGGAATAGCTTCTTGGTTTCGCATCCAGTGATGGTGATCACAAGGTATAAATGCTACAAAGATCCATATATGGACTTAAGCAAGCATCTCAGAGCTAGAATGTTCGTTTCAATGATATAATTAAATCATTTGGTTTCATCAAAAATGAGGATGAGCCTTGTATTTTCAAAAAGATCAGTGGGAGCACTGTTGTCTTCCTCGTACTGTATGTGGATGACATCCTCCTAATTTAGAATGATATTCCCATGTTGACTATAGTTAAAATGTGGTTGTCTAAGGAGTTCTCTATGAAAGACTTAGGAGAAGCATCCTTCATTTTAGAAATTATGGTCTATAGGAATAGATTGAATAGAATGCTGGGTTTCTCATAGAAGATGAATATAGAGGAGGTGCTAAAGAAGTTTAGCATGAAAAATTTCAAAAGAGATTTACTATCCTTTAGACATGGCATTCATCGCTCCAAGAAGATGTGCTCTAGCATACCTGAGGAGATTGAACACATGAGCAAGATCCCTTATGCATCGGCAATAAGGAGCCTCATGTATGCCATGCTATGTACACAACCTGATATTTCCCATGCTATGAGTGTCATGAGCAGGTATCAGTCAAATCTAGATAAAGAGCACTGGACTTCTATAAAATATATTCTTAAGTAATTGAGAAGAACTAAGGATATATTTCTAGTCTTTGGTAATGGAGAGCTCCAGGTCTAGGGATATACAAACTCAAATTTTATGTTTGACATTGATGATCGAAAGTTGATATCTAAAAGTCTATTTATATGCAATAGTAGAGCTATCAGTTGGAAGAGTTTTAAGCAGATAGTGATAGCAGACTCCATCATGAAAGAAGAATACATTGCTACATCGAAAGCTGTGAAGGAAGCATTCTGGTACAAGACGTTTGCCATAGAGATCGAAGTGATGCCATCAGATGGCATCCCTCTATACTACAACAACAATGGTGCCATAGCCCTAGCTAAGGAACCAAGGTCTCACAAGAAATTCAAGCACATCGAGCAGCGATATCACTTCATCCACGATTATCTCGAGAAGGGATACGTCAAGGTCAAGAGAGTCGACGCTGCAGATAATGTGGCTAACCCATTGATAAAGCCATTGGGACAATAAAAGATTGAAGCCCACCTTAAGAAGATGGGACTTAGATTTGTAGCCAATTAGCTTTAGGTCAAGTGGGAGTTTGTTAGATGTATGCCCTAAAAGCTAGATTGGCTAAATACTTGTAATACACTTCTAAGGAAAATTTCATAATTTTGTATAAATTAATAAATGGATTATTTTCTATCACAGTATGTATTTAAAGTGTCTGTGGTACATTATTTGAGTTAATGATAATGATAATTCATATTTTTAAGAGTTAAAAATTTAAGACATTAATTTTCATAATTAACTCATAAATTGCTCCTGACCATAGGATCATCACGAGGATGGTGATCGATTCAGAAGATTGGTGTACGATCACTTTCTTAGGATAAATTAGTCTTGAATCTACGGTTTAGAGATACCAAAGCGAGAGTATAGGTACTCATTAGAGAATGAGGGCACTGAGTGTGAGCACCTCGAGCAATCATAAGGAAGTTTACCTTCTCATCGATGATTGGCTCGATGTTGTAGTGGAGTGCCTAGTTCTTTGACTTGAGGTACATCGATAGTTGATCTTGAGGATGTTATAGTTTGACTATACCATAACTCGATCTTCTAGCCACTCAGAATCCTGATGTGTATGTTAGCTATGGCATGTTCATTATAGGAATTGGATTGCACCAATAGGAGATCTATCTACCTCGATAGATTAGGAGTAGCACTATGATAATCATGAGATTGAGTCCTTAAATCCATTGCCATGATAGTGTGAAGATGATAAATAGAGTTTCTATTAGAGTTTCACATCAAACTCGAATCGAATGATTAATTCATATGATGGATGTTGGGTTTGACGAGTTCACCTTAATCCTAATCCTATCAGGGCTTAAGATAGAAGAACCCAATCACATAGGTAGTTGCACCGAGAGGTTCACTTTGGATTTTGATGGCTTGCCATCATATACTGCTAAGTGTCACTAGTGGATTTTGGGAGCAATTAGAATGATCTTGATGATCGATCATTCTAATTATATGAATCAGAAAAGTTTTGGTCCATCGAAAGGTATTTCGATGATGTCAATGATGGAGATCATGACATATCTCATTACCATATGGAACTAAGCCTAACTAGATCACACAAATAAGGGTTTATGTCTGGATGACATTAATTAGGCTAACCCAATTTAGTTGATTTGGATTAGATCCAATTAGGTTTAAGAAAATCATGCTAGCACACGATTGAGCCTAACATTCTCATTCTATAACCATTTTGGTTCATCTTGGTTGAGCCAAATTTCTTTGGACTCACTCAAGAATCTTATCTTAATCTGACTGGAGCTTGTCTAGGTCAGAATAGGATTGTCTTAATTCATTGGATGATTTTAAGACACCACTTGCCAATTCCTCTCACCTACTATTTTCTTGTTTTGGACATCGATCAATAGTTGACCCTGGACACTTGGACAAAGGGCCATGTGGCATGCGCCCATTGGAGAGCACCTAGGGCTCTTATCCTCCTATTGAAAGAGGAAAGAGAGAGGGTGCACGCCACCCTAGGCATGTGCTCCATGTGGATAAAAAGAGGAGTCCCATATATATTGGACTCCAGGGACATTTGATAGAGATGGACTCTTAGGCGCCAAGAAGTTGGGCCTATCTATCTATGGCGCCACCTATGGAGAGTTTGAGGGGTCTCTTACCTGATTGGATCAGGTGACATTATTTCATCAATCAAATTTAGATATGATTAAATAAAAGCCTCTGATTGGTCAAGGTGATGTGGCAATGCATGGCACAGTAAGGTCTATTTAAACCCCATCTGTGCCTTGGGTTCAAGAGCTTCTCCCTTTTATAATGTCATAAGGCTGCCCTCTTCTCTTCTATGCCTCCCTCTGATCTTCTCTCTCCCCTCTCTATGCTCAAGGAGTTGGGCACAACTCTAAGAGCCATCCAAAGAGTATTGGTGCCCAGATCAGGAAGAAGGCTGCATTGTTTCAAGAGACGACTGCTGCTTCATCGAAGGAGTTTTGAAGAACTTCTAGATCAGATCCAAATCTAATCTTTGGAGTCTTGATTCATAAGGAGAGGTCCTCTAGATCCTGTCCGAGTGGACTCCAGTAGAGGCCTGGCATGTATGTGACTCGATCCAGAACCTCAAGAGCATCGGGATCATCATCAAGGTAATCAGATTATCCTAATCAAGTACATGAGATGTTTCTTATTTAGAATTATTTTATATTTAATATTAGATTATCTTGATCAGATCTGAGAACTCTTAGATCTAATTGGATCATAGAATTTTTTTTAGAAAAATCCATCTTAGATCTGATCAAATATGTACGATCTTGTGGTAAAAAATGAGATTTTTCTTCATGAGCAGAATTCAAAACATAACAAGCAGTCTCTAATGCGGTAACTCCAAAAAAAAATTAGTAGACTTGCAAAGCCCATCATGGACCGAACCATGTCAAACAGGATCCGATTCCTCCTTTTGAATATACTATTATGTTGTGGTATTCTAGGATGAGTCCATTGTGAGAGAATCTTATTCTCTTCTACATATGTCAGAAACTCGTTGGAAAGGTATTCTCCTCCATGATCAGATCGAAGAGTTTTAATACTCTTTCCAAGTTATTTTTCTACCTTATTTCAATATCGTTTGAACATTTTAAATGAATCGGATTTACTCTTCTAAGATAGACGTACCCATACCTAGATAGGTCGTCAGTAAATGTAATAAAGTAGTAATACCCACCTCTAGCATATGTGTTCATAGGTCCACATACATCAGTATGTACTAGATCTTGAAGCTCAATGGCTCGTTCATCCTTTTTAGTAAAAGATAATTTAGTCATCTTACCAAGAAGGCAAGATTTGTAGCTTTTTAATGATTCACAATCATCGATGTCAAGGATACGCTCATTGACTAACCTGTCAATCCTATTCTTTTTTGTATGACTTAGCCGACAGTGCCAAAGATAGACATCAGAGACATAATCTAGTTTTGGGCATTTATTAGACGTGTACATTACACTAATAGGCTGTGGTAAAATATAAATATTATTTCTTAACTATTTTTGTATTACTATAATACCATTCATAATGATATCATAATAATTTTTTTTATTGACAAATAATAACTATCCTGGGCCAAAAGTCCAATAGATATTATGTTCATTATAAAAGATGGACAATAGCGACAATCACTAAAAGTAATATTATTATTTTTAAAAAATAGCTCAAGAGTTATCAATGCTAGGACTGAAACTTTACTTCCATCCTCAACATTAAGAAATCTATCATCATTCTCAAACTTTATACCAATTTGAAGTTCATGCAACAAATTACATATATGAATCAGACTCCCGGTATCTAATACCTAGGTAAATATATCACATTGGAGAACAAAGTAGACTTATACTAGACTCCTCATTTTTAGATCCTAAATGCTTGTTATTATCCAATAGTGAATGGAGCAGACTTACACTAGCTATTCTATTTATCTGAAAGAAAAATATGAAACCTTATTAGTACTTGAATTAATTAATCCTAAAGATTTGGATTTTAGTCTAAAGGTCCTTCCACTATTTTTAACGAATTGGTAGTCTCTACCTCTAATTCGAGAAATTACACTAACTCCTTAGTGGGTATTGGAATCCACATAGACTATAGGGGCCCAAGGTTGGCTCTGGCCAACTTGTGTGCATCTACAAGTAGGTTCAAAATCAATTATTTTCATAAATACTTTTTAGTATTTAGGTTTTTTCCTAGAAGCTAATTCAGTAGGCTTTGGCCTCCACTGAAAAGGTCTGGTTAAGTCCAACCATTAACATGATTTAGTTCGGTGCATCAAATCAATGATGACCAGGCCCAAGATAGGCTCTGGCCAACCTAATCACCATTAAGAGAGTGCAACCTAATCATCATATGATGGACAGTAATTTCAATATCCAGATGAACACCAGGTGTTAGGCACCTCGAATGTTCACCCAGAAAATTGGACTCATTACTATTCACGTTAATGGGAGGCTATGACTTAGTTTTATCCCCATAACTTATTCATTTTAAGGATCTAATAATTTAGAGGATTTAGGTTATTTGTGATTTAAGTGTAGAAAGGACATGGATCAATTTCACCTACTAATTTCACCAAGTCAAATCCTCCCACTGACTTCACTAAGTCAATAGGTTAGGAATAGGATCAATTTAGGTCCATGGGCACCTAATTCAGTCTTATTGATTGAAATTAGTCAAACTGATTCTTAATGACATGAATCAGTCCAAATCACCAAGTGATCTAATCAAACTCTAATCAACCATATCGGTCAGGTACGTGAGATCAGTGAAAGGGATATGTCATTAACTCGTCAAAGACCGAATCAGTGCGAGTAGCTTCTAATTAAAAGCCACTAGTCTTGTCTGCCAAACTTACCTAAGATACCAACTGGTTAATTAGGTTTAATCTGATCAACCTAGTGATTTTGGACTAGACCGCTTAGCCATGAATCAAGTTTATATTGGTCTCATTAAAGACATGGACCAATCCGACTACAACTATTGAAGTTGAGTCAAGAGTGTCCTTGACCTAATCTAATTCAATACTTGATTAGATTTGATCAAATACTCTAGATTAATCCATTCTTTAACTAACCTTAGGTCTAACCCAATTAATGGACCTAATTCATCTAACCCTTTAACCCATAGTTTTATGATTTTGTCTTAGGATCTTTAATTCATAATTCTAGATCCTATGAGACAACACTTAATTCTTTTAATTAAGTTTTGGACTGATGGGATAGGGTTCGGCATTTCAAAAGCAATTTTCAAATTTTGAAAGGTTTTTATTTTCTATTCACCAAATAGATTGATTCATTTCAAAAATGGATTAGCTCATTTCATAAACAGTAACCTATTGCTGGTTTTAAATAGAAAATAAAGCATATAATGAAAATTAAACTATGAATCACTTTTTAAATTGAATATAAACACATTCATATGTAACTTTCATATTAAAATAATTTTAATAAATATATTAACAAATCATATATGCTAGCATTTAATTTTTTAATTACATATTAAAACATGTCAAAAAAACCCTTGCTCTGATACCATTGAAGGGAATCGTGTAGAATTTTTAGGAAGCATTTTTGAAATATTTTTAAATTAAATAGTAGCAAAAGCTAAAATGAATCTACTATTAATTCTAAGCATGCATTGATCATATCAATAAACCCTACATCTAGATCTAGAAATGTTAATATGTAACAAAAGATTTAAATATGATTGATCAGCAAATCATATTCGCTGATCGATGTGAGTTCAGAACTCGATACCCATGCATGGGTAGCTGATCTTCATGATCTGAATCCATCAGAAAAAGCTTTGGCATCGTGTTATAGCCACACACTCATCTAGCCTCTATGGTTGATTCACATGGAGCTCCTGATCCTGATCAGCTCCACTAGAGTGCTAGTTCCTCACCGAGACCTTTAATGGCTAATCTTGATCAATCTAATCAATCATCTTCTTTCTGATCTTAGGAATGCTCCAAAAAATTAGATCATGTATATTGCAGGATGATGAGATAGTGGTAAAAATCTGGTGATGATCAGGCACTCACAACACTTGATCTCTCTATCCGAACCTAAAGTTCCAACTCTAGGGTTTTGCATACACCAAAAATCCTGATGCACTGAAAACCTTCCCATGCCTACTCCCTTTTGAATTTTCCGATGAAACAATTTTCATGGGTAGAGGGACTCTCCCTCTATCGAACACCCACTCTCAATTTTTTTTTAGATGGGCGATAAAAAGGAAAAAAATTAAAAAGAAGAGGCATGTGTGCAAAAAGGTTGGTGCAAGATACCATTGGACGTTTCCATGCTAGAAATTGCACCCCACTCAATTTATGAGGCATCGAGAAAAGGATAAGGAAGAGAGGTGGTTCCAACAAAACTAGTTGAATTCAAAATTCAACTAGGTTTGAACTGGTCCAATGCTTGGACTAGGTCAAAGAGAGATAAGAGAGGGTGCAAACACCCTCTTCTACATGAGAAATACTCATGTAAAAAATTAGATGGGGCATGGAAAAGGTCAAAGATGGTGGGCGCATGAGAGAATTTGAATTCAAATCTCATTTGACTTGGTCCAAATAGATTTCAACTAAATCAATTAATCTAGATCCAATTAGATCAGGTTAAATCCAACCAAATTAGGCTTAATCTAATCAGATAAATTTTTAATCAAATTAGAAATTAACTAGATCCGACCCCTGATTAAATCAGGATCAAATCTTCCATAGCGATTAGGTCATCTTATGACTTGATCAGGTCAAACCCAATCGAATCCAATTCAATTAGATTTGATCAAATCCTCATCGCTCAATCAAATTAAGCTAATCAGTAATCAAATTACTAATTAATTCTTTAATAAATATAGAGTTTCAATCAAGTGAGAGTCTGGGTAATAGAGTCCCATCTACATGAAACTCTTGAAAAGTCTGAAACTAGTGGGACTCCAGAACCTAGTGTTCAAAATGAATAAAACTCGAGATCATAGAGTTTCAAATTAGTGGAACAATTGATTAGAGAGTCCCAGATGAGTAGGACTTAAGAGTCCTAGTCCTATGGGATCCACTCTAGGTAAAGTTTCAGTCTAGTGGGACTCTTGACCATAGAGTCTTAGACCATTGGGACTCTTGATCAGCCATTAGATCAGGTAGAAACTTCTATTATCTATAACTCCATAGATTCAAATCCTAAGTTGGTAGCATCAGAACCAATTTTCTACATCAATCGAAATGACCATCTAGCAATGGTACCCAATGTCTGGATAGGTCGAAAAGTCGTAATGCAATAATGATGAACTTGTGGCATATGGTTACTATATAATTCATCTCCTTGACCTTGATGCTCAAAAGATGATCTAGGATTTACTGCCAATCCTAAAATTCATCCATAGTATATTTCAAAATTTAGTGTTCATCACATGGAGCATCCCGACCGAGGGTTTGCTAAATTGAAATATAGTGATGCACTTGCTCCAACACTTGGAGGATCAATCCCATCTTGACTCATGCACCAACTTTACGAGTATTTAACTACACCTAGCAGCCTTCTATCATTGAATTAGAAATTCAGAAAGTCTGGTATCTAAGTGCAGTGAGTTGCTTGCAAGTCATCGTGGTGATCTCAGGTCTAAGGGATACTTATACCCATATCCTTCGCGAGCAACTTTTGATAGTAGAGAGCTCTACAATTAGATCACATTCAGTGAAATGAACACCTACACTTTATCTACATGCCACAATAGTATCTCCATACTTCTTGGTTAAAAGGACAATCATTACTTATGGTACACAACGACCTACACTCGATAAGTTGTCATCCTGGGTAACAATAAATCATTTGGTCGTGAACTGGTTTGAGGACTAAATGACAAATCCTCCTTTGTCGAGTCTAAATAGTCCTTAGAACTTCATCATAGAAGAGTTCATTGCAGAAAGATGCACAAGAGTGATGAAATGCTAAAATAATAATTTTATTTATTTAAAATTCAAGTGCAATGGTATCAGAGCATCTAGGTTATTTAATGTAATCTATATGCATGTTTAGATTATTTTTTAGATTAGACCTAAATAATAATCTAATTTTTTATATCTAAAATTAAAATAATATGATCGCACGTACCGTAGGTTGTCCTACTGTAAGGTTTACCCCCTACAGTGTAGGTTGTTCTGGTACGTGATGATCTAGATCATTAAATCATAAAATTTTAGATTTGATCTAATAATTTTTATGATTTGATTGTATGATTTTGATCTAATTTTTAATCATGAATAAGAGTTTAGATTAGATATAATTTGATTTATGATTTTTATGTATTATACATAGATCTATATTAAAATCTACAACTAGTATTGTTTGTGAAATGTGCCGATCTAATTTTTGAAATAGGTTGATCCATTTGGTGAATAGTGCTAAGTTATGTTGAATCTTTCAAAATTTTAAAAAATATTTTCAAAATGCCGAACCCCAACCCTCAGTCTAAAAAATTAATTAAGAATTAAGTATATTAAATTAGGATCTAGAATTATGAATTAAAGATCCTAAGTCATTAATCATAAAATATGGGTTATTAGATTAGATGAATTAGATCCATTAATTAGGTTAGACCTAAAGTTAGTTAAAGAATAGACTTATTTAGAGTAATTGATCAAATCTAATGAAATGTTGATTTAGATTAGGTCAAGCACTCATTAGACTCAATTATAATAGTTGTAGTTGGTCAAGTCCATGCCTTTAATGAGGACCAAATGAACTTGATTTGTGGCTACGCGGTTGAACCCGAAATTACTAGGTTAGTCAAATTGAAACTAATGAACTGATTGATATCTAAGATAAGTCTGGTAGTCCAAACTAGTGGTTTTTAATTAAGAGCTACTCGCATTAATTCGATCTTTGATGAGTTGATGGCATATGTCTTTCACTGATCTCACTTATCTGGCCATCCTGATGAGTTAGGTTTCAATTAGACCACTTGGTGATTTGGGCTTACCCATGTCAATTAGGTAAATCAGTGTGACTGATTTAGGTGCTCCTGAAAGTAAGTTTTGGATTTCTGATTAAGGACGAACACGCAGCACCCCTACACGTCATAAGAACACCCCATCGAATGGAAAGAGAGGGCCTTTAAACCCTTCTTCATTCTTATGATCGGACGGCCAAGAGGAACGCCTTAATCAGGAACATGTAAATCTACAAAACAGTTATAGATCTATATCATATATCTCATATACAAATTTAGATCTAATCAAGGCATATTTTGCATACATCTCATGTATCAAATCATGCATGTTTTCAGATCTAAACTATCTCATAATAATCTAAAAAATTAGATTTAAATTGATCTAATCAAAATAAATTCTAATCTAGATAATTATGTAGAACTATTCTACAACTAGTCTAGTCATGCATCTATCATATCTCATATGATATTTAAAATTAAATAATTTTTTATTTGCTATTTATCAGATGTTATTATAACACTTATAATATCAGAAAATAGTAAATAAGAAGATCTAAAATATGATTTAATCAGATTAAATTAAAGACATGCAAAACTATTCTATAGAACTATTCTATTCTAGAACTAGTCATGCATATCTTCTTAATCTTAGATCCTAATCATTTAATTTTAATTTTTCTGATTTCAGATCTGATCACATATTATGTGACATCAGAAATCACTTTATTTTCTAATTAAAATAAAATTAAAATCAGATCTAAACAATTTAGAACCATGGCTCTGATACCAGTTGAAGGGAAATCCTGATTTCCCGGTCCAGGTTCGTCCAGATCTGATCAGATCAAGAGATATATTTCAAAAATTTTTCTCTTGATCCCAATCAGATCTTGATATATTTCAGATCTGATTCTTATTATTTTAATAAATAAAATAAAATAAGATAAATTAAATCAAATTTAATTTACCAGATTTGGGTAATCCTATTATCCTGTAGATGTTCCTGATTGCAGCGGAAGGTTCTGGATCAAGCCACGCAAGCGCCTGGCCTCTACCGATATCCACTCCGGTTGGATCTAGAGATCCTCTTCTTCTCTATCATGTCTCCAAAGATCAGATCTAGATCTGATCTGGAGGATCTTCAAAACTCCTTTTGAAGATCAGCAGTCATCCTTAGCAGCAGTGCAGCCTTCTTCTTTTGATCGCCTTTCTTTTGATCTGGAACGCACCAACCTAAGTCCAAAACCCTTTTGGACGTGGAGAGGAGAAGGAGGAGAAGTTTAGGCATGGAGAAAGAGGGGAGAGGCAGCCTTGGGGCGTGAAAATCTCTATTGAATTTCATTCACATTAAATCTGAGTTGGGCGCAGGGTCTTATTTATAGACTAAGCGTGATCCAACTCCTCTTCCTCTCAACCAATCACAATCCTTTATGAAATCAGATCTAAATCTGATTGGTTGGAATAGAGACCCCTGGATTCCTCCTTAGAGGGCGCCTAAGACCAGTCAAACTGGATTCTTAGTAGAACTCTGATTGGAATCCAAAAGGGAGGTGGAGTCCTTGTCCAACAAGGACTCCAAGGTGCCTCCAACTTGGGCGCACGCCTAGGGTGGCGTGCGCCCTCCTCCTTGCTAGGTTCTGGCAGGGGGATAGGCCCCCACCAGTTCTCCAATAGGTGCGTGACACATGGACAAAAGTCAAAGTGTCTATGGTCAACATTTGACCAGTCAAAGGTCAACTTTTGACCAAAGTCAAAGGACCAAAAATGGCAGGTGACCAAAAATGGCAGGTCATGTCTTATAAAATAAGACAACCTTCTCTAACTTGGACAACCTCCAGTTAGACCATATGAAGGCCTCTGATTGAGCACAAACTCCTTTGGCTCAGTCAGGACAACTTATTTGTGATAGTAAAAGAAGAACGTTAGGTTCAATCGAGTGCTAGCACGATTTCCTTGAACCTAATTGAATCTCATTCAGATCAATTGAACTAGATCAGTTCAATTGATGATCACCAGATTCAAACCCTTGTTTGTGTGACCTAGTTAGGTTCAGTTCTGTATGGTAATGGGATATGTCATGATCTCTGTCATAGACATCATCGAAACTCCTTTCGATGGATCAGAACTCTTCTGATTCGAACAGCTAGAATGATCGATCATCTAAATCATTCTAATTGCTCCCAAAATCCACCAGTGACACCTAGCAGTATATGGTGGCAACCCATTAGAGCTGAATGCGAACCTCTTGGTGCAGCTACCTGTGTGATTAAGTTCTTCTATCTTGAGCCCCGATCAGATTAGGGTTAAGGTAAACTCGTCAAACCCTAGTCTCTGTCATATGATATAATCATTCGATTCGAGTCCAATGTGAAAATCTAAATAGAAACTCTTTCTATTATTTCACTCTGCCATGGCCATGGGCTTCAGGACTTGATTCTCATGATTATCATAGGGCTGCTCCTCTACCACCGAGGTAGATAGATTCCCATCTTGATGCAATCCAGTTCCTACAATGAACATGCTATAGCCAACATACACCTCAGGGATTCCATATGGCTAGGAGATCGAGTAATGGTGTAGTCAAACTATAACACCCTCAAGGTGAACTACCGATGCATCTCAGGTCAAAGAACCAGAACACACTACTGCAGCATCGAGTCAGTCATTGACGAGAAGGTAGACTCCCTAATGACTACTCGAGGTGGTCACGCTCAGTGCCCTCGTTCTTTAACGAGTACCTATACTTTTGCTCCGGTGTCTCCACACCGTAGACTCAAGACTCATCTACTAAAGAGAAGCGATCGTACACCAACCTTTCGGATCAATCACCATCCTCGTGATGATCCTATGGTCGGGAGCTGTTTATGAGTTAATAATGATTATTCATGTCTTAAATTTTCAACTCTTGAAAATATGAATTATCATTACCATTAACTCAAAGGATGTATCACAGACACTAAATACATAGGTGTGATAGAAAATAACCCATTTTATTGATTATAGTCAAAATTACAATTTTGCCCCTAGAGGTGTATTACAAGTGTCAGCCAATTCTGGCTTCTAGGGCACATATATCTAACACTTGCGACGTCAATCAGAAGGATGAGAGGATCAATTGAGAGCACCCCCACCATCAGAATCACTGAGTGGCGAGGAGCAGTGAGAAGATCAGCCCCTGATCAGCATCATTAATGCCAACTCTAGGGGACTTCAGCATGGGGAGGCTAGCAAATCAATAGAGCCTGAGAAGAGGTGGAGGACTGAGAAGCCCATCACTTTCACCAACAAGGATGCCCGAGGAGTCTAGTTCCTGCACAACGATGTAGTTGTAATCTCTTTAAACATTGCTGATTATGATGTATGCCGCATTTTGGCGAATAATGAAAGTTCCACTGATGTTCTGTATTATGATGCTTTCTTTAAAATGTCCATACCCGATAATCGCCTAGGACCCATTGGCTCCCCGTTGGTCGGCTTCACTGGCAACACTATGCCAGTGGAGGGAATGATAACTCTAGCAGTGACTGCAAGACAATATCCAAAGCAGGTCAAGGCATGGGTCGACTTTTTGGTGGTGAAAGCTCCCTTCACTTACATTGCAATCCTCGATCGACCCGATCTTAATGCACTATGAGCTATGGTGTTGACCTATTATCTGAAGATAAAATTTCCAACAAATAATGGAATAGGTGAAATCAAAGGTGATCAAGCATTAGCTCGTCATTGCTACTCCATCATCTTACAAAATGGCACTCGACTTGACCTCTACCAAGTTGATGAGCTTGATGTCTGCAATGACCTTACCGAAGAATGGGGTGAGCCCATAGAAGATCTTGTGATTTGAAGGAAAATCCTGATTTTTTGGACCAGGTTCGTTCAGATCTGATCAGATCAAGAGATATATTTCAAAATTTTTTCTCTTGTTCCCAATCAGATCTTGATGTGTTTCAGATCTGATTCTTATTATTTTATAAACAAAATAAAATAAGAATAAATTAAATCAAATTTAATTTACCTAAATTTGGGTAATCCTATTACCTTATTGATGATCCAGTTTGCAGCGGAAGGTTCTGGATCTAGTCACGCAAGCGCCTGGCCTCTACCGATATTCACTCGAGCTAGATCTGGAGATCCTCTTCTTCTCTATCACACCTCCAAAAATCAGATCTGGATCTGATCTGGAGGATCTTCAAAACTCCTTTTGAAGATCAGCAGTCGTCCTTTTGCAGCAGTGCAGCCTTCTTACTTTTGATCGCCTTTCTTTGATCTGGATCGCACCAACCAAGGTCCAAAACTCTTTTGGACGCGGAGAAGAGAAGGAGAAGAATCTTTGGCATGGAGGAGGAGGGGAGAGGCAGCCTTGGGGCGTGGGGTTTTCAATTCTTAATTGAATTACGTCACTATCTGAGTTGGGTACAGGGTCTTATTTATAGACTAAGCGTGATCCAACTCCTCTTCCTCCCAACCAATCACAACCCTTTGTGAAATCAGATCTAAATCTGATTGGTGGGAATAGAGACCCCTGGATTCCTACTTAGAGGGTGCTTAAGACCAGTCAAAGTTGGTTTTAGGGAGAACTCTAATTGGAATCTAAAAGGGAGGTGGAGTCCTTGTCCAATAAGGACTCCTAGGCGCCTCCAACTTGGGCACATGCCTAAGGTGGCGTGCGCCCTTCTCCTTGCCAGGTTCTGGCAGGGGGACAGGCCACCACCAGCTCTCCAATAGGTGCATGACATGTGGTCAAAAGTCAAAGATAGACTTTTGACCACAGTCAAAGAACAAGAAATGGCAGGTGACCAAAAATGGCAGGTAGTGTCTTACAAATAAGACAACCTTTTCTAACTTGGACAACCTCCAGTC